>CM076578.1:1580312602-1580912602 GCA_034641835.2 Pinus albicaulis
ATCTTGAGGATAAAATTAGACGTACCCATATGCAGAAGGGGGAGTGCATAGACCCCTTGCTCACTAGACTTCAGGATGTTCGAGACCAACTGTCAGTTGTAGGGTCAGTGCCCCAACCTACAAAATTGGTGCAGTTAGCTCTCAACAATGTTTCCGAGGACTAGCAGGTCTTTGTCCAGACTATCTTAGGTAGAGACAAGTTTCTAGAGTGGGGAAGAACATGGGTTGATCTGCAGCAACAGGAGATGTGGCATGATTTGGCGAAGAGCACCATTAGTGGTAGCAGCAGCAACAGTGGGATGAAGCAAGTTTAGAAGGAGGAGAATGTGGCCCTCACATCAAAGGGGAAACAGGAGCAACACAGGAAGAAGAAGGAACTTTCTAAGGTCAAGTACTTTAGGTGTGGAGAGCTAGGCCAATACAACACTCAATGTCCTCTCAGAAATAAGGACAAGGAGGAGAAGCAGAACTAGTAGGATGCTTCCATGGATATCGACAGGTTGTCCTCCAGACTAGAGGAATATTTTTCCATGATAGTAGACATCCCTCAAGGAGTGAGGTGGGGTGACTTGGTTTTGTATCCCCATAGAGCTATAGGATGGGGAGGATTCTTGAGGAGGTCCACCTCTCGAATCAATACCTTGCTACGGGTGCCCATAGTCAGCAGTAATCACATGGACTAGTGGAAGTTGATGCAGTCAGATGTCAGAGTGACAGATGTAATGGCTAGTAGTGTTAGATATTGAGCAGCATAGTACAACGTTGGAAGCAGTGCAGTTGGCACAATGCAGAGTCAACAACAACGTAGAGATTAGTAGTAGTCAGGACCCCGGTGATGGATGCATCAGATTGAACACGAATGGTTCATTACTTTGGATAGTTCTTAGCTGCAGATGTTGTAGTTGTAGCAACAATATACGAGAGGGAGTTGCAGTAGCAACAACGACATAGTTGCAGTGCAGATGTAGTGTTGGCAGCAGTTCAATAAGGTCAACAACAACACAAATGCAACTCATATCATAGATGCATATTAGTTGGTGGGCATTAGTTTCCAGACATCAACAACATGATAGGAGATGGTGCAGAAGCAGTGTCTTGTAGCAGCAATTGTAGTTGCAGTACTATAACACTTTCCTCACTAAGAGGGAGTGTTAGTTTTTTTAGAATCTGATGTGTTTTAGCCATGAGATTTGGCAGAGTGACTAGAATACATGTATTCTCCAATACCCATAAATTGTTTCTGGAAATTCCACCTAAAGACGACTTAATTAATTTAATTAGCTAGTTTTTAATATTTCCTAAGTCTGAACTTAGGAAATATGACAAATTAAAAGGAATTGATTAAGTCATGGTGATAATCTTCAAGAAAAGGACATGGATCGATTTCTAGTTAATCTTATCCATTGATTAAGATTTAATTATGGTCGTTGAAGTCTCAATGAAAGATTATAAGAAGAAATCGATGGGGCTTGGAGAAGACACACCAGTAGTTCAATTTCACTCGCAGATCGATTTCCATAGTAGCCACATTCAGTTGTCAGAGAGAGGTAGTGAGCTCAAAGAAGTGAGAGAGGGGCAGAGATAGTAAGGTCGAAGGAAGATTTTCTAGTTCCGGTGAGTACATTGCAAAGAGGCAATGATTGCCACAGAGAGGAAATATAGATCTTTGTGAGGAGATTTCATATTTGCTGGGGAGCAGGAGATATTCTAAGCCGGATGCTACGTAGAGGATCTAGAGGAAAATAATATCAGCCTTCCAGCCAACAGTTGCAAAAATAGTGAGAGGAGACATTTTTCCAAGGTTGTGGGATGCAGTTACTACACAGAGGGAGCAAGAAGAAACTCATTTCAAGTTGAGGTCAGTGTCGAATTGCCTGTGGAAGTGAGAAATTTTCCCACTAGTTGTACTGCCAATCAATTCTCTATTTTGTATTGCTAGATTAGGCATCCATAGATTTTACTCAGATTTACTACTGCATAATGATTAAACCTTCAACTATTGCACTAGTTTTCTCGTGTTGGGTTTTTTGAGGGACTTAGTCCAAAAATAACGGTGTCATATTATGTGTGTGCAACTATTTTTCCTACGTTTATTTTTCTTCCGCTTATTTGTTTCGTTATTTGCCATAGCACACATTAGATAATTTTTAAAATTTATTTAACAAATAGAAGAAACAATATTAGTTGATGCAGTAGGTTTCGAGATTTCTGAATTTTCACAATACATGAAAATTTTCAACCATTAACAATAGAGAAACAATAAGGTTCATTGTAAAAAATAAGACAAGAGACGCCAAAATTTAGGCCAACGACTAGAGAAAAACCCACAGGGGGAAAAGCGAACAAATATTTCATTATGAGAGAGTTTAGTTCATCAAAATGTGCACCAGAATATTCGAAAAAAATTCCAATTTTGACCTTAATAAATTCCAAGTCAAACCAATGAAGTGAGAGAGAAAATAGTCAACGATATCCAAATCAAAGTGTGCAATAGAGGGGATCGAATTTCGGCCTAAGTCAGCTGGTCAAGGTGTTGAAATTTGCCCTGTAATACCATAGTCAAAGCTCAGTCAAAGTGTATAGGTTTACCTGCGGTCAACGAGACCATAAAAGAGATATAACTTCTATCAAACCAATCAACGAATCACATATGAACTTGGCCTCTAAGATCAATCAAAATTCAACAAATAATCCCAAGCCAACGTTGGTCAAACATAATTAATTTAGTTGGTCAACACATAATGGATCTTCCTCTTATCTCCTTTGCACATGTGGACTAATCTTCTTCTTGTTTTAGATTGAAATGAGTGAGTGAGATGAATGCCAAATGAGTTTGCTCAAATTCCAATATGTGTGTGTGTGTGTGTGTGTGTGTGTGTGTATGCTAGGAGGACTGTTTTGACCATAGGGTCAAACCCATTCAATGAGTGGGGTTGACTTGTGAATATGAGGTTGACTTGTTAAACCTAAAAATTCATAATTTCTTATTTGATTTCCCAATGAAAATACTGACCGTAGCTACCAATTTTCAACACTCCCTCTAAGCTAGGGAGGTACTTTTCATTCTCTCTCTCTCTCAAGATAAATCTACCCACCCAATCCATTGGTCTCTTAGTAATAACCCAAAGGAGATATCGGATGTACATGTCATATCATAAGGAAATATACATAGCATAAAACTCATACTATAAGTCAAAACCCAATGACATCAAGGTAAATGCCCAACTGACCATGGGATCAATGGGGCTAACCTCTCCAACCATATGAAATGGTTTCTCAGTCAATCACAATGACCCAAGAGAGTACACAAAATAAATCTTCTCGACCAAGTCCACTTGGTCTCTCAATCAAACACAATGAGTCAAGGAAGAGAATTCAACATCAATATCCCCAACCAACTTACTAGTTTCTCAGTCAAACACAATCAATCAAGGGAGTCAGCAGGATCAAACTCTTTGATCATACCATTGGTCTCTTGATAAAACCCAATGACCTAAGAGAGTACATAGGGTTCGTCTCCCCAACCATAAACAAGGGTCTCTCGATCAAGCAAAATGACCTAAGGGAGGAATCCTTGTCTCAGGATCAAACTCCCCAACTATGTAGTCTCTTAGTCCACAACCAAAGGGATGAATCCTAATCGCGATGTGAAAAGGGTCAATCTCCCCAACCATATGGTCTCTCAATCAATTACAATGACCCAAGGGAGAGTACTCAAAGTTAGTGTCCTCGACCAAACCTATAGGTCTCTCAATCAAACACAATGACCTAAGGGACCACTCCAAGCCTCAAAACCAAACTCCCCAACAATATTGGTTTCTGAAATAATCTCAATGAACTAAGGGAGTAACCAGGACAAAATTGCTAACCATAAATATTGGTCTCTTAGCTAAGCTCGAGGAATATTGTGAATCTCATGATGCTATGTAATCAATGCTTCTTCTCTTTCTTCAACAGGAGTTCTCGGTCACTCTAGGCCTCTCATAGAAGCAAGAAAACTTCATCAAGGACAATGGGTTAGTAAAAAACATCAACAAATTGCTCATAAATAGAAATGTATTGGAGCCTCATAGCTCCACTTAGGACAAAATCCTAGATATAGTTATACTTGATCTTAATGTGCTTCGACCTATCATGAAAAATTAGGTTCTCATAAAGCTTTACACATATTTGATTGTCACAATATACAATGGTTGATTCCAACACTTGATCAAACAAACCAAAAAACAACTTACGAATCCACAACGCTTCACAACAGGTTGCACATGTAGCTATATCTTTAGCCATACTAAGAGCAAAAAAATTTTGCTTCTTACTTGACCATAAAATCATAGCAGAGCCCAAGTTAAAAAAAAAACCATAAGTTATCTTTCTTCATTCAATGCATCCAACCAGATCAACATCAGTAAAACCATGCAACTACCACTTTTCATTAGAAACATATCTGAGACCAAAATCAATGGTGCTATGCAAATATTTCTATATATGTTGCAACCCAATGCACATGTCAAGGCTCAACCAAGAATTAGCTCAATATGTTCATAACATAGAAGATCTCATGTGTGATGTTCATTGGGTAGTTCAATGTGCCAAAAAAAATTCAATACGTAGTGGGATCAACCATATTAGAATCATAATCTCACAAATTCTTCAAATTTGTCATCATGGGAGTGTTCATGGTCTCATAGTCCACCATGCCAAACTTCTGAAGGATATCAAAAAAGATTTCATCAGTCTTTTGTCACACTTGTAATCCCAAGTAGTCATGCATTAGACGAAGATCCTCTAATCAACTCCTTGTTGTTGAAAATTGGGGAATTATGGGACAAATTTCCCATAGGAACCTAACTTCCCTAATAGAAGCCCCAAAGATGAATTCAAAATTGTATACAAAGAAAATATACTTAATGTTAATTTGAATTCTACATTTCCCTCCAAAAGTATTATGAGTCAGCCATCCAAATTTCCATATCAACTTGCCCAAGGGTCTTGACCCTTCATAGATAACGACAACTATAAATTGGCAGGTCTACCCTCTCATTAGGATCATCATCTCAAACTTATGTAGCTCAAATATTTTTTAGGCCCACATATTTATGTGTATCAAATTTTATAAGGCTCATGTTAGTTACTATGTGGATCGTATCAAGCTCTGTGGCTTGTAGAAATTATGTTGTAGATTTGCAACTGCTCGTGAAGTTTTAACCAAAATCACAAGACACAAGCCTACTCTAATATTTTGCGGACATTATTTCACAATTTAGAACACAACTTTCTGACATGAAATAAGAAATCACACACATGCAACAAGTTTTTTTATCTGGGGCAAACAATCTACTAAAAACCCCAATGCCTCTTGCATTAATCAAATGAATAGATACATAATACAATTTCTTTGCTCAACTAAGCTCACTTGAAAGTGCACAACCAATCTCTCTACTCACTAAAGGCCTCTAACCCAACCTTAGTCAATTTCCGCCTTAGCTTGATCTCCTATTTCCTTGCATTTTTCCTTGAGGAATTGGCCCCTATTTTTTAGGAAATTTCTTGCAATTGATTGCGCAATTCCTTTAGGTTAACCCTATGACTGCAGGCAACACTTGTACACTCAATACTAGTCTACAATTGATGTTACATTGCCTTGGAATCTCCACCAAGCCTGGGGAACTCAAATTCCTTACATGCACTAGTTATTTTGGGTTAATTGATCACTGCTTTTGACTAAAGTACCACTAAACAACTTGACCCTCCACTAGTTCCTCCAACAGTTGGAACTAGTTTAACTGAAAACAACCTTAGATAATTGACCTTGATTGCTACAAATTAGAAATCACACATGCTTAACTGAATTATAACTCCTCCAACTCAAATTTACTAAGTAAACTGGGTGACATAAGCCATGTCACTCAAGTTAACATCATCCAAATTGTCTACTGATGTGGAAATTTGAATTTTCTCAATTAAATCAAGGCAAAATAAAATTGAGAATTTATTGCTACATTTTTCAACACTCCCTCTCAACAAGAAAGGGATTATCAACCACCCCTATCCTACACCTATGGAACTCGAACTTCCCTCTTGACAAGTCCTTTGTCAAAATGTCTGCATCTTGTTCCTCTATCGAAATGTACTGCAACAACATGATCTGCCTTTGCACACAATCATATAGATGGTGATACTAGATATCTATATGCTTGGATCAATCATGAAAAACAAGATTTTCATAGAGATTTATCAACTCTGACTATCACAATAGATCACAGTTGGATCCATTATATGAATAAACAATCCAAAAAGTATCTTTCTCATCCATATAACCTCACAAGTTGGTTGAATGATAACCATGTATTATGCTTCTGTGGAGCTGAGTTCCATAGATCTTTGCTTCCCGGTGTACCAAGAAACCGCTGCAGACCCAATATTGAAAATTCCACCTGATGTACCCTTTCAGTCTAATGGACTCCCCACCCAATTTTTATTTGTGAAGCCATGTAGCTTCACTCTCTCTGTCCATTTGTACCACAATACAAACAGTGCCATGCCTTTGAGGTACCGTAGAACATGCTTAGATTCCCTCCAAAATAAGTTGGTCGATCGAACCATAACTTGGCTTAACTGATTAACTGCATAGCACATTTCTGGTCATGTGTTCACAAGATACACGACCAAATGTTGGTAAACAGTAACACCCACTTCTTGACCTGAAGTGGCATCCTCTTTCCTCCATTTGGTCGCTAGAGGAGTCTCCATGGGTTTGCATCTATCAATGTAGAACTTATGAAGTACCTCATTAACGTACTTTCCCCGAGGAACTATTTGTCTCTTAGGGAAAGTACGCCAACGAGGTGCTACATAAGTTCTGCATTGATAGATGCAAACCCATGGAGACTCCTCTAGCGACCAAATGGAGGAAAGAGGATGCCACTTTAGGTCAAGAAGTAGATGCTGTTGTTTACCGAAATTTGGTGGGTTCACTTGTGTATCTTGTGAAAACACGACCAAAAATGTGTTATGCAGTTAATCAGTTAAGTCGAGTTATGGTTCGATCGACCAAATTATTTTGGAGGGAAGATAAGCATGTTCTACGGTACCTCAAAGGCAAGGCACAGTTCATATCGTGGTACAAATGGACAGAGAGAGTGAAGCTACATGGATTCAAAAATACAAATTAGGTGGGATTCCATCAGATTGAAAGGGTACATCAGGTCGAATTTTCAATATTGGGTTTGCAGCGGTTTCTTGGTACACCAGGAAGCAAAGATCTGTGGAACTCAGCTCCACAGAAGCATAATACATGGTTTTCATTCAACCAACTTGTGAGGTTATATGGATGAGAAAGATGCTTTTTGTATTTTTTATTCATATAATGGATCCAAATGCGATCTATTGTGATAGTTAGAGTTGATAAAGCTCTATGAAAATCTTGTTTTTCATGATTGATCCAAGCATATAGATATATAGTATCACCATCTATAGAATTGTGTGTAAAGGAGGATCATGTTGCTGCAGTACATGGACCCAGGTCCTTCATTTACCTTCTACCAAAATATGATAAAGGCTTTCATCTACTTCACTTTTGGTGAGGCCCAAACCGGTGAGATAGTTATCGATCCTGGTGTACCAAGAACGAGGTGCTTTCTTGAGACCATACAATGCTTGCTTTGTCTGCACACATGGGACTCTTGATAAAAAGTCTCGAAGCCTTCTGGTTGCTTGATATACACCTCCTCCTCAATAAATCCATTGAGGAATGTTGTTTTCACATCCACCTGGTGGATCTTTCATCCCATCTGTGCATCGAGAGAAATAATTGATCTAATGGATGTGTACCTTGATATAGGAGAAAATGTCTTCTCATAATCAATCCCTTCAACCTGAGAGTACCCATTGGCCACAAATATGGCCTTGTCCTTTTATATGATGTTGTATGTTGCCTCCTTTACCTTGAAGATCCATCACGAACCAACAATTGACTTATCTGCTGGCCTTGGGACCACTTCCCAAACACTACTTCTGATAGTGGATTCATACTCGTCCACCATTGCATCAACTCATATAGGTTACTCTACTTCTTCCTCAAAATAGGATGGCTAAGTCTCTACAAGCTCTGTCATTAGAGCCATGTAGCCAGTGTACCAATCTGGTGAACTTCTCTTCCTGCGTTGATTTGAAGGAGAACCCACATTCTCCCTCACATCTTGCACAAGTCTCTCAGCTTCACTGGTCCTTTTCCTGCCTTCTCTGGATGGTTCTGCTTGAGTGGTTGTCTCTACTCTCTTCTCCTCAATTTGTGGATGCTCCATAAATTCTTGAGGTTCCTCCTTTGGAACTAAAAGCTCTTGCTTTGGTGGGATCTGAAGCTCCCTCTTAGGAGAGCACTGCACCACCTTCTCTTCATCAAATTTTACATCCCTTCGCACCACTATAATTATTAGGGATGGAAAGTACACACGATAGTTGTGGGGAGTTTTTGTGTAACCTGCAAATACCCCCAATTTTTTTGTTAGCTCTAGCTTCTTCCTAACATCTCTAGAGACATGGAAATATATAGAGGCTCCAAAGATTTTGAATTGTGACGCATCGATCTTCCTCCCTAAGAAATCCTCCTTTAGTGTAATCATGTCCAAAGTCAGATGAGGACTTCGGTTCTACAAATAGACTGTTGTGTTGCATGCTTCGACCAACAAGTGCATAGGTAGGCCTTGATCATGCAACATTTCCCTCGCTACTCCCACAATGTTACGGTTCTCTCTCTCAGCCACCCTATTTTGTTGTGGGTTGCAGGGTGTTGTCAACTACCGTCGAATGCCTTCTTTTACACATAAATTTTTAAACTCATTCAAAACGTAGTCACCTACATTATTGCTTCTTAGAGCCTTCACTTTCTTGCATGTTTCTTTCTCCACCAATGCCTTGAACTCAGACAAACTTGGAGAATGTCTCCTCCTTCTTCCGCATGAAGAAGATCCAATGCTTCTGTGAGAAGTCATCAATAAAAATGACAAAATATATGTGCCTGGCAGTGGAGGCTATCGAGAAGGGTCCACAAACATATGAGTGGATCCTTTCCATGACTGCATGCACCTCGCTGTCCCGATCATGGAAAGTGGATTTGTGTACTTCCCCAAAGTACATCCTTTCCATACATATTATTGCTCAAGTGCTCATTCGGGGTGGCATGTAGTTATATTTTGCATGATCTTCAAAGCTCCATGATGTAAATGGCCAAGTATTCTATGCGAAATTTCACCAACATCGCGGCTTTTCACCTTCTTTGCCTTTGTGCTATGTTGTGGCCTGTTTTAAATTTCTTATATGTTGTATATGTTGGAAATACTGAGAGGGGGGGTGAATCAATATTCCTTTCAATTAGAGCATTAGTTAATATTGAATTATTATCAGTGTTTGTACAATGATAGCAGTAAACATAAGGAACACAAATGCACACAGTTTTTAAGGTGGAAACCCACTCTGGGACAAAAACCACCTAATGCTTCTCTAATAATTCTTTAATATTCAACTCCAATTGAAAATAAAGCTCCAACTTCCTAGAATCTAGAAAAGCATTCTTCTCTAGCTCCCACTGGATGGATGCTCCAATGCTCGAGATTCTTCAAGAGTCAACTGAACGGATGCCCCAACACCCAATGAGCTACAACTCACCCTAGCACTACCCTACCATCCTATAGAAGAATAAAAGAAGAATGGACTCCCGTACTAGGGAAAATGGTCCACTTTACAATGATATAGAATGATGTAGAAGAAGAAGACAAACTAGACCATAACCCCAACTATGAAACAACCACCTAATGATGATCCTAGACCTCCTGACACTACCTCTTCAACTCTTGGCAGATAGACACTAGAATTTTTTTTACAATAATGTATTTACAACGACTTAGTACAATGATACCTTTATAGTGACTGTATGCAGTGCTTCCCACTTGAAGAATTCATGTGATGAAATTCTTGTTGCTGTTATGCACCTTGGTTAATGCTCTGGTCACAATACCCTCTGCTGCACCTTGCTTTGCTTTGATGCCCTAGAAATTCTGGTCCTTTGCAGCCCTTGACAATACATGATCTAGTTTTTTCTTGCCTTCTAGGAGCTCGATATTGAATCCGGTGTATCTCTGTTATTTCAGATCCCCAATATCTGATTTTCGGTCCTGTAGTAGTCCTCTGAGTTGTATTTCCAATGCCACAGGTCTGACCAAATTTGGATTCTTCAAGAGGGAGTTATGCTCAATCTCTCACAATGCCCTAATTATGGAATATTTCAATAGAGCGAACTTGTATGGCGTGCCACGTGTCATTATTTATTCATTCGGCTTTTAAATTGATAGAGTGAAAACAAAATTTTGTGCAATATTTGCCACTTCTAACATAATTTCAATCTGATACTCAGAGAGAGAGTTATGACAATTTTCCCAAGATCACTTCTTTGAGATGAATTTTAGGAGCCTGCAAAAATACTGACTTCCACAGATCATATCTCCAAAAATATTGTGCACCTTGATCTAAAATTTTCATAGGAGCTTCCTTAGGATTTTGACTTCTCCTCATAAAAAATTCAGCTTATGAACCTTTGTAGAAAAAATTTAGAGTGAAAATTCCATGATGACCTGTTTCAGATGGCGAAATCCCATACATAAGGAGGATATGAGGATGACAATTTATATAAATGCTTAGGTTGAGAGGGGCTTCAACAAGTGAACGTGGGAGGGATTTTAGGAGCTCAAAAAATATTAATTATGACTTTTCAATGACCCATGCCACAACCCCATGGGGTTTTAGCCCACTAACTGGGGTTACAAACTTCAAACATGAATATCTCTCAAACCGTGAATAATTACATGGCGTGCCATATATCAACGGAAACATCTCGACAAGTAGAAACCATCAAAATCATTCTTGAACCATAATATATTAATTTAGTAGGTCAAAATTCCCATGCAATATTGGGGTAGCCCCTGGTGCTGCTTGGGTTGACATCAATGACAATCACTGATCAACAATATCCCCCTTTGGCATTGATGGCAACACAAGTACTCCCCCTGCGATCATCACACCTCTTCCTACAAAATTCTCTCCCTCTTTGACATCAATGGCAAAGGGTAACTCCCCCTGACACACAACCATCCTGCGGACCTGTACACACTTCCACTCTCCCTTTATATTTTGACTAAGGAAAATCTAATGAGAACTTGGGAGAATCCCAAGCTTCTGGAGAAGATATTCCAATGCTTCATGAGTAGTCTCACGATCATCAACACTTCTTGCCCAATCTGCATCTGTAAAGGAATGAATAATGAGATTGTTACCCTTGGGATGCCACAAGCCATATTCTGTTGTTCCCTTTAGATTGCGAAGAATTATTTTGATGGAAATAATATGTGATTCTTTTGGTGCTGCTTGGAATCTTGCTACTTGTCCAATTGCTTGCATAACATCTGGCTGGGAGGTTGTTACATATAGAAGACTACCAATCATAGATCTGTACAACCTTTGATCCACATCCTTAGATGAGTCGTTTATGCTCAATTTGCAACCTGTAACCATTGGAGTAAGGACGGTTTTGCAATCTTCCATTTTAAATTTCTTGAGCATTTCCTTGATGTACTTGGCTTGACATTTAAATACTCCTTTCTCTTGCTGAGATATTTGAAGCCCTAAGAACTATGTCAGCTCACCAAGTAAAGACATCTCGAAATCACTTTGCATCTTTGTAGAAAAATTCTTTCTTAGTCGATCATCATTGCTACCAAATATTATATCATCCTCTTTAGCTATTAGACATGCTTTAGTTGCTTCATCCAGAACATATATGTCGTTTGGAGCTCGACTTGCTGTAGCCACAATTTCACCATACCTGCCTTTCCTAATTTCACATTTTGTGGAGTTGAATAGTATTGAGTGTCCTTGATCACAAATTTGTCCAACACTGAGGAGATTGTGATTCATGTTTTCAACCAATAGAACATTCTTGGCTAGAGCATCTTTGCTTCCGAGAGTGACAGTACCTGATCCATTAACATTTGAAGATCCATCATTTCCAAAGGACACGGTTACATCCTTCTTCGCTTTCAGAGATACAAATTTATTTCTATCTCCAGTTATATGCGTTGAGCAACCGCTATCAGCATGCCACACATCTTTTTTGTTTTGAGCCTTGAGAGCGAGAGCACAATTATCAGTCTTCTTCTTCTTCCATGTTAGTTCCTTCTATGGCTTCGAAGATTCTTCTGGAGGATTTTCAAGTCTACAGTATTTGGCTATGTGTCCAAAGTTTCGACATTTGTAACATTCAATATTATTTCTTAAATGTTCAAATTTATTGATGTTTCGTTGAGCCCTGGGAGGTTCATTTTTGATAGATCTCCTGGAATTGTATTCATTCCTGGATGGAAATCTTCGTCGAGGAATTGTCTTCCAAGGTTGTTCTTGCGAATCTTCTCCAATGAAGTCTACATGCATGTCATATCTCATAAGTTCATTGTATTTTGTTGTAGGAGGTCCTGCTTCTTCTTCTTTGTAACCGATGCCAGTTCTGTCATTGTAAGATCGTTGATTGTTGATGAGTTCTTCCAATGCCCTTGAGCTGTTGGCATAGTTTTAGATAGTTTTTCCTTTCTTCACTTCCTTACGCAGTGAGACTACTTCGGCTTCTAATTATTCCTTTTCTTGGTTGCTTTCTTCCAACTTCTTTTGAAGTGACTCTTCAATGCATTTGTGTTCTTCAACTTCAATTTTGAGACCTTGAACTTGTTCTTCAAGAGTATTGGAACATATCTTCTCTGCCTTGAGCTCTTTTATAAGTTTGATTGCTTCCTTAGAAAATTATTCTATGGTCAATCCTTCTTCTTCTTTGTTTGATACCTCTTGTTTATTATGCTTGGCCATAAACAATACTCTCTCATTAACTTCTTCTTTGCTGTCATTGTCTTCATCGAATGATGAGCTATCTTCTTTAGAGAGAAATTTCCTTTTGGATCCTTGCTTGTAGAATTTATAAAAGCCTTTCTTTCCTTTTGAGTTGGCATCACTTATGCTCGGACATTTTGATGCGAAATTCCCAACCTCACCATAGCCGAAACATATCAATGGAAGTTTACCTTTGAATTTTCCCTTACGATTTTTTAGTTTTCTCGTAAAGTAAGAATATTCTTCATCTGAAAGACCTTCTTCATCATCTCCTTTTTCTTCACACTTGCAGGTGCATGTATTTTCAATTGAAGGTTGTTTGTCCTTATTGGTTTTTTTAGATGCAACGAACGCAGTTTCTAGATGCAAAGTACCCTCTTCTTCATCAAGTCTCATTTCATTTGCTATGAGAACTCCATGTAATTCCTCTTTGCTGAGTTTGTCCAGATTTGCACTGTATTCTAAGACCGATACCTTTGGGTTGAATCTCCTTGGTAACGTTTTAAGAATCTTTCATATAATAGTGTTCTCGTCAATTGGCTCTCCCAATCCTTCCAGAGTATTGGTTATTTCATTAACGTATTGGAAGTATGCAACAATGTTGCAATCTTCTTTCATTCTGAGTTGCTCAAATTTTGCTCTATAGATTTGAAGCTTTGCTTCTTTGACATTTGAGTCACCTACATATATATTCTCAAGCTTGTCCCATACATTTTGGCGGTTTTACAACCCAACACCTTATGATAAGAAGATTCAATAAGTCCACTGATAATAATATTCTTTGTTTTTGCATCATTTACCAAATTCTTCTTACCTTTTTCATCTGCGGTTGATGTAAATCCATTTTGAACAGTGTCCCATACTTCGTAACCTTGCGCCAAGAGATAGACCTCCATTCTTCCTTTCTAGAGTGCACAATTATTTTCATTAAACATAGGTACACCATTCTTGGTATGCTCCATGACCTCCTTCCAGCTGTTAAACTGCTATTGAAGGAACCAAGCTCTGATACCAATTGTTGGAAACACTAAAAGGGGGGGGGGGTGAATCAATATTCCTTTCAATTAGAGAATTAGTTAATCTTCAGTTATTATTAGTGTTTGTACAATGATAGCAGAAAACAAAAGGAACACAAATGCACACAATTTTTAAGGTGGAAACCCACTCCGAGACAAAAACCACCTAATGCTTTTCTAATAATTCTTTAATATTCAACTCCAATTGAAAATAAAGCTCCAACTTCCTAGAATCTAGAAAATAATTCTTCTCCGGCTCCCATTGGATGGACGATCCAACGCCCGAGATTCTTCAGTAGTCAACTAAACAGATACCCCAACACCCAATGAGCTAAAACTCACCCTAGCACCACCCTACCATCCTATAGAAGAATAAAAGAAGAATGGACTCTCATACTAGGGAAAATGGTCCACTTTATAATGATATAGAATGATGTAGAAGAAGAAGAAAAACTAGAACATAACCCCAACTATGACACAACCACGTAATGATGATCCTAGACCTCCTGACACTTCCTCTTCAACTCTTGGTAGATAGACACTAGAAATTTTTTTACAATAATGTATTTACAATGACTTAGTACAATGATACCTTTACAGTGACTGTATGCAGTGCTGCCCACTTGAAGAATTCATGTGATGAACTTCTTGCTACTTTTATGCACCTTGGTTGCTGCTTTTGTCATGCTACCCTCTGTTGCACCTTGCTTTGCTTTGCTGCCCTAGAAATTCTGGTCCTTTGTAGCCCTTGACAACACATGATATAGATTTTTCTTCCCTTATAGGAACTAGATATTGAATCTGGTGTATCTCTGTTATTTCAGATCCCCAATATCTGATTTTTCAGTCTTGTAGTATTCCTCTGAGTTGTCTTTCCAATGCCATGGGTCTGACCCAATTTTGATTCTTCAAGAGAGAGTTATGCCCAATCTCTCACAATGCCGTAATTATGGATTTTTTCAGTAGAGTGAACCTGTACGGCGTGCCATGTGTCACTGTTTCTTCATTCGGCTTTGAAATTGATAGAGAAAAAACTAAAATCCGTGCGATATCTGCCACTTTTTATAGAATTTGAATTTGATACTTAGAGAAAGAGTTATGACGATTTTCCCAAGGTCACTTATTTGAGATGAATTTCTGGAGCCTGCAAAAACACTGACTTCCACAGATCATATCGCCAAAAATATTGCGCACATTGATCTGAAATTTTCACAGGAGATTCCTCAAGATTTCAGCTTCGTCTCATAAAAATTTCAGCTTTTTTTCCTTCGTAGAAAAAAAGTTAGAGCGAAAATTCCATGATGACCTGTTTCAGATGGTGAAATCCCATACATAAGGAGGATATGAGGATCAAAATTTATATAAATGCTTATGTTGAGAGAGGCTTCAACAAGTGAACATGGGAGGGATTTAAGGAGCTTAAAAAATATTAATTATGACTTTTCAATGACCCATGCCACAACCCCATGGGGTTTTAGCCCACTAACTGGGGTTACAAACTTCAAACATGAATATCTCTCAAACCGTGAAGAATTACATGGCATGCCATATATCAACGGAAACATCTCAACAAGTAGAAACCATCAAAAGCATTCTTGACCCAGAATATATTAATTTGGTAGGTCAAAATTCCCATGCAATATTGGGGTAGCCCCTGGTGTTGCTTGGGTTGACATCAATGACAACTACTGATCAAAAATATATATGAGATTATGTATTCCTTAAAAAAAATTAAAAAATAATTATATATTCATATGCACAAAATAAATATTTTTGAAAAGAAATGCACTAAAAGTGGTCAGAGTAAATGTGACAGATGGTGGGACCGCATTTAACGCATAATGTTAAAAGACAAGCAAGTGACATCGTCGAGACCACCAATTGGAAGATCTTTCCATCGATGGAGAAATGTAACATCACAAATTGAGCGGAGATTAGCAAGTGGGGTGCCTCTGCTGAAATAGTTGACCCCCGACAGTTGACTAGAACGAGTGGCCCAAATTAACTACTGGGGCACTGCTCCGTGATTGATCCCGTACTGTAGAGTCCCCCGACAGTGACGACAACCGACAAGCACACGATGTCAACAAGCAATCTATCTATGTTTTCCACGTCACCCTCCACATCATTTCACCCATATTTTCAGTCATTTCATCATTCATTACACTTCCATACGTTGTTTTCCCACCCAATCATTTTCCCTGCCTATAAAGAGATTTTTTCCCTCATTGTTGTCCATGTTCGCTCACAACCAAATTAAAGTTATCCGACATTTGCACCAACATCCAAGTCATCAACCGGTTTGACAGAGCCAGGTAACCCATACAGCTATTCTTGAATTTTTCTAAAATGTCAAAGAAAAATGTTATGACTGGGTCTTCTACTCATATTCGATTAATGAACACAAAAATTGACATTGTAGATACTGTCTGCACAATAGACCACCCACTTTTCTATCAATAGATCATCCTAAATAGTCAAATTCTCATTTTACTCTACTTTAATTGATCTAAAAATGGGTTGGATAACTTGTTATGCTTTTCAAGAACCTCCCACTCAGTTAAACAAATAAAAGATATAGCTTGTACTTTACTTTTGCGGAAATTTTTACTTGAAACAGGTGTATGTTTTTTTACTGTTTAAGTGCTTTATGACCATTTGTTTTTGCTGAAATTCAACATGTGCAACAGCCATATAATGCAGCAAATAAACATCAACACATAACAACAAATTTAATCTAGGATTTCACCAGAATATCGTGGGCTACGTCTCCTTGAGCTCTTGTCATCTTGACTTGGCTCTTTGGGATTATAGAAAATTTATTTTACAAGTTAAAAAATCAACTCCAATGGTTAACTAAACTGAACCAATGGGTTTATAATACCATTTATATCTCTTTCATGGCTTTCATCACTCTAAAAACAAAGCTAGGCTTCCTCAGACTTGATTCCTTCTGTCGGTGCTCTTGAGCTTCTCTGAGCTTCTCTATGGCACTAAATCCTTTAGAATTATTTTTCTGTTGTTGAAACCTCACCTACGATCTCCATCACATATCATACCTCCAAAATGGACTGATCATTTGCTCCAAAAGAGCACTGGCTTCCCAATCTAGGCCTCCATCCACTGTTGGCCCTAGGCTGCCCAAAAATTACCTGTAGGTTCTTGACCTTAAAAAGTCTTCAAATGACTCTGAAAATCTCTTCAATTGATTCATAATGTCATAAATAGTCAAAATAGACGATTGGTTCGCTGAGATTGGCCTCCGACTGCTCCGGTTTCGCCTGCAACACTTGGTAGCACCCCCTGGCTCTAGCGTGAAAGAAAAATTCTCTATGGGTTGTCGACCTCTAGAATTCCTCAAAAGCTTCTGAAAACTCCTCCAATGGATTCATAATTCTCATTACAGTCAGAAATGAATATTGGTTTGTTGAATAAGGCCTCTAGCTTCCCTGGCTAGGCCTTAAACTGCTACTGGCACTTACTGGCCCTGGTGGCCCCTGGAACTTCTCTGAAGCATCTCGGCCTTCAAAATTACTCTACAAGTTCTGCAAACCACACCATTAGTTCCAAAACATCCGAAACATCCAAATTTGAATATTGGATTATAGTTAATTGTCCTACAATTTTGCATTTTTTTCGTTTTCACCGGATTTTTATTTTGATTGTTTCATTGAATTTGACTTTTAGCAAACTTTCCCTTGATAATTGTTTCGCCTCATTTAGTTATCTGGTTTGCAAACGACACTCCTTTGAAGTTTTATCATTTTGTCCCCTCGGTTAAAAAATGTACAAAATGTATCATATTTTAATTTTTGTAATTAAAATAGTAATTCATTGTAAATATTAACTCCTAGTTATTTTTTACTAAAAATTTCATTTTTCACTAACGAACCTACAAAATGACACAGCCAAATTGTGGAACAGTTAAAAAATGTGTCTTCGAGATCTCAGTAATTTATTCCAGTTTCTAATTTTGAAAGAAATTACCAAACCTGAAATCTCAAAATTGCAAAGTGGTTGTAGTTCATCTTATAGGATTGTTAATTATCAAAGTGGCTATAGTTTATAATACGAAAATCCCACTCTAAGTGGTCCCCACTTCACCTCATCTCCTCCTGTAGCACTCTTAATAAGTTCCTTCGATCTCTGATATGTCCTATTGTTTTGGACCCGATGTAAAATTTAAAAAGAATTTTAATAAACTTATCGGGTTCGCTCCATATCGGAGCTTCCTGATATCACAAAAATACTAGAATGTGCATTTTGAAAATTGCGATTTCTGATCACCGATATAAGTTTTATGCGATTGGCTACTTTAATTTTATCGTAAGTTTTTGTTTTACACTCCTATTCGCCTTATGACTCCCCACCTAGGTCATGGTAACCTCACCCTCCACCTTATCTCTCCACCTCATCCTCCCCTCCAACTCCTTGTCCCTCCACCTCATGTAAACTCCCTCCTCCATTCTCATGGCACATGAAATATGTTTTCGGTTTTAAGTTTTGGATTGATAAGGTTTGGTTATAATCTATATATTATATTTTTATTGATGATGATGATGATGATGGTTAACTTCCACTGAGACCAAACTTTGGTCTATTGGACCTAAAGAAACGAATTATTTAGTTTGGTTTAAAATTGTACTCCTATGCTCAAAGAGCTTGGAGAGAAGCGTCCCGAGCCCACTATAATTTTGACAAGTTAAAAGGCTAGGAATGTCGATATTGCAACAAAGATTATGAAACTGAGATCTAATGTGGGTGTATGCAAGGCACTCTAAGAGGAAGTGATTTTCATCCTCAATGTTCATATTCTCACAGAGATGGTAGATCCTTTCCACCCATGGTGTTTTAGGAACGACCCAACGACCTATTTCACTATGGAGCTCATGAGAGTTCGTTCTTATCTTGGCTGTATTAATTTTTTTCTTTGAGCTATTTAAAATAGAGAGATACTTTTGATCTTCTAGAGTAGAGTTTATGACCTCCTTATAATATCTTAATTTTCTTTTAGCCTCTAAATCTTTCTCACACTGCATTTTCTCTTTAAACTTAGCAGTAACAATATTTTTAATGTTATTAATATTTTGCAATGCAACATTTTCGTCGATATCCTAATGGTTTAACCAGGCCTTGGTATCTTTATACCAACCTCGTTTGAGCCTTAGGTGGTTTTGGCTGGAATTTAAAGCTAGCTTAGGAAGTCTATGGTCTCCCATGTTATTGATTTTGTGCTTGTACAATAGGAGCCTAGTCATAGCTAGGCTCTCGATAGGGGAAAAACCCACTTCTATAAGGAGAATAGGATAGGGTGTATTGCTTTTAATTTTGAGGTTATACGTTATAAAATGCTTATGGATTTGCTCAATCTTTCTCCAGGATTCTCTAGAGATGCTGCAACCCCAAACCTCACATCCATACAAGATAACATGAGTGACTAAAGTTTCAAGGAGGAGTTTCTTTTCATCCCACATCACAAGGTTTGTTGCTTTACAATTATTTTCAAGACCAAAGTAAGCTTTCCACCTCCATTAATCCTTTTCTCAATGCTATAGTTCCAGTTGAGCTTGTGATGAATATCAATTCCTCGGTACTTGTAAGAAGACACTTCCTCCATGTTGCTATTGTCATCCACAAAATTAGCATAAGTGTCCTTCTTGGATTTGATAATCATAACTTTTGTTTTGTCAGTGTTAACAGTCATACCCATGGTAGAGCAAAAATCCTTAAGAAGTATTAGTTGCTTATCAAGATCAGAAGGGCACTTGCCAGAAGAATAATATCATCAGCATAGAGAAGAAGGATGATGATTAATATTATAATTTTGATATAATATAATTATAATATTAATATAATATAATTATATTTTAATCACACTTTAATCACTTTTTTAAATTAATTAAATTATGTTTATAATTAATTTGTAATTAATTGATTCGATTTTATAATTACAATTAAATTAGCATTAATTAATAAATAATTATAATTGAATTTTGGATTAGATTTTAATTAAAAATTCCTATTTTTGGCCTAGGCAACAAATTTTCCAGAATTTTGGCAGTTTTAATTCCTCAACCTTGGAAGCTCATATGTTCAATTTTACTTGGCCAAATGAGGCCCAGGATGGCTCATTGGATAGATAAAATCATGGATAATATTTTCGAAGTGGTTGCATAATCAGATTCGATCATTTAATTAGTCTAAATTTAAATAGAATATCAAGCTCAAAATTTTTAAACAAAATTAATTTTGAGTTTAATTTTTTGCATTTTCATTTGCTCTTAGCCTCTGTTGAATGCATATCCATTTGAATATGCTCTCCTTGACCAATTAGATCTTTACAGGGATCAATAGAAAGCTCATAATTCCATTTATTTATTTAAGTTTTGAATGAAGATATTTTGTATTCTAGAATTGGTATTTTGATCGGTTTAGACAGGAAAACAATTGAAGAGATAGGGAAAATAAAATTTCAATCAATGAGATAGCTCCAACAATGAAAGAAAAAAAAAACTGGACCAATGAAAATGGTTGAAGCAGAATTACTCTTCAAACACTCTCCTATTTTGGATTCTTTTCTAAAATTATAAATATTGGTTTGCAGAATGAGAAGAAGGGCTTCTCTTGTCTGTAATTCTAAATTTATTAAAAGCATTATTATATGTGGGTTTAGAGTTTTAGGTGAGAGGAGAGTAAATATCAGATTTGGGGGACTATTGAGGATTTTTATTTTGCATTCTGAAGTAGGTATGAAGGGCAGAGCCTGCACTATTGCAGATCTTGTTTTAACAACATAAGTTAAAGCATTATAAAGGACTGTTGGAGACTTGATCCAAATAAACAATTTCAATAAATTGCTATTTAAAATACTGTTGTTTTTATACTTATTTTGTTTTATAATAGCAGAAATATGTCAGTTTTATTCATATTTGTGCATTATTGTTAATGTGATTAATTTCCCTCAAGAATATGATATTATTTATATCTGCTCTTGTGGGATGAACTTTGATTTCTGAGTAACTATTTGTTCAAAAACCAGTCTTTTAATTCAGATTAACAAACAATAATATTTTGTGAACTGTTTACTTATAATATTGTTTAATCATTCGAGTGACTCATTTAATAATCATCATCATTTTGTGAACTAGTTCCTAAATTTCGTTGATTAATTATCTGAGTTAATAGATCTCTGAACAAAATGCATTTTGGTATTCATAATATAAGTTAAATTAAATACTTCATTAGCTTGATATTCATTATAAGCTAGACATATTTAAATCCCAATCATTTAATTACTTTTCTCTCGGTTGGGTTAGATCTATGTCTTCCTAATAGAGATAGGATTAGGATACCTTTCCTTTTGCTTGTATTTTAGGATAATTTTGCATTTAGATTTAATCCTACATGCCTAGAAGTCCTCTTATCAAAGAGGCAAAACTTAATTGTTGCTTGGTTGAGCCCCAAATCAGCTTAAGGTTCACTTTCTTTCCTGATCAACAAGAGGGTTGATTTGATGTCTCTTCTCTATTGGTAAGTAAAAGTCATATTTCAGGACAATAGAGGTAGAGAGAAGGTAAATGGACCTAATTTAATAGGTTGGAACCACCATTCCAAACAAAAAAGGAGTTGCTCTAAGGTCCAGACCAGGTGGTCTTGATCGAAATCTCGATTGGGGGCAAAAATTTGCCAAAATTTTAAAGTGCTAAGAATTAAAACACACCAGAATGACCGGATAGAGCTCATTTCCAAGAATCCGGCACACTTCGTTTCATCGAAAACCGACTCTGTATGTGAAAGTTAGAGCCTATTGTTCGCTGTGCCAAACAAACGAATTTAAAGAAAAAGTGGTCAAACACGGTCAAAGGTCAAAATTTTGGGTTTTCAAAGGCCAATTAGGTGTTGACACTTGTCTAATGGTGATTGGATTAAATTTCTATGCACATGGAAATTTTTTGTTTGGTTTGTGGAAAGCCAATGGGGAGCTAACACGTGGCTAGCCCAGAGGCCGCCGCGTGCCCCTCCCAAAGACCAAGTTTTGGTTAAGTGCTAAGGTTGAGTTGCATTAATATACATTGGAAAAATTGTAATGTATTGGTGGAAGGGCGGAGGTCGGGGTCGAATTCGTGACCTCCCCCACATAACCCACAAGCACTACCAACTATGCCACACAATGTTTCCTAATAGTAATGGGGCACACTGTTTATTTATGGTTTATCAATGGTTTGGGCGGAGGCAAGAAGGGCCAACCCTTACCACAAGACCATGATCTGAAACCGTGGCAGAGCGCTATGGTTAATGCACAGTATTAAGCAATATTTCAGGTTTATTTAAACCCATAATCAAGTGTTTTTTTTTCCACTGGAAAAATCATAGTTTTTATTAATGTAAATAAAAGTTACATTTTGTATATGTGAGTGCATATGTTGATCAGCTTGTAGCTGCCATATATATAGAACTAGGAGCATTCAAAAAATAAATACATCTGCTAAGTGTTCCTTATGTACAAACTGTAAATCAAAAGAGTTTCTCCATATGGAGTCTGTAGATATATATACAAAAACTATAGTAAAAAATGAATAAGTTGTTCAGCTTCAAAATCTATCGGGGGCCATCCCCCCGTCCCCCCGTCCAAGTGCAGGAGCAAGTGGTCTTTGGAAATACTGATAATATGCATGCTCATTCTGTTCCTGCACCTCCATATGTGCAGCCAATAGGTGCGTCGCCTCCTTGGAAAGGAGGTCAGAAATTGTGTTCCTCTCCCTGAAAATGTGCCGACATGAAATATGATCAAATTAGGCTTTAAGAAGTAGAGTTTCAGCCAATATATTTTGTAGTGTGTGTGTGTGTGACATGTCGATAGATCAGTAAACCATTCAATGACAATCTTGGAATCCCAAAAAATTTGTAGTGCATGTATGTCTTTAGTGATGGCAGACTGTAGGAGGCTCAGGAGACAAGATAGTTCTACAAAATTATTGGTGCCACGTCCAAGTCCAATTTTGAATTTATAGTAATGTTGGTTTGTGTGATGGATAATAAACCCACCACCACAACCATGAGACTGTGCAGATCCATTAAAAAAATCCCATGGAATTGAGTGATCTATGATCTCAGGGGTGATGACACGGGGGCTAGGGGGAGGTGGATCATCAGGGATAAAATGATAGATGGAAAGGATGTGGGTAGTAGATGAGGGCCATTGATGTGAGATGTAATGAAAGATGGTCCGATTGCGGGCCATCCAGATGTTCCAACAAATAAGGATGGGAATGTTCCGAAGTTTGTGGGGAGTAACCACATGCCACCAGTGTTCCCAAGTTTTTGTGAGGGAGAGTCCATTCCAATGCTGGTTGGTATGAAGAGAGGAGAGTATGATCGTCCAAAGTTCAAGGGCAACATTACAGTGGAGAAATAGGTGCTGTGTGTCTTTTGTGGCATCTTTACAGAGTGCACATCTGTGCAGACCAAAGAAGGTTATTTTCTATAGATTGGCACCAGTAGGAATTTTATCAGTGAGTATGCACCACATGAGTAGTCATGCTTTGGCAGGTCCTTTGAGTTTCCAGAGGTTGCGCCACCAAGGAATGAGAGGATAAGGTTTGTTATCCCGATAGATATGTGAGTATCCTTCTTTTGGTGTATACCATCCCTGTTTAGAAATTGTCCAAATAATTTCATCATCACATTCCTTCAGTCGGACACAAGTATCTCACAGGGCCTCCAAATATGTTGTCCAGTCCTCGGTCCACTGTGGGTGTATCCCTAAAGCCTGATGATCCAGCCACCCTTGCAAGAAGAGTGCAAATCTCTCCTCATGTGCAATCTGGTTGAGAGTCTGGTAACCAGCTTGATTTATAAGCACAATGAGTGCCTGTGGGAGTAGATGTGAATTCACGCATCCAACCCATGAATCGAGGCCAACAAGGATCTTGTGTCCGTTTCCAATTTTCCAGGTCAGATCATCCTTTATAAAACTTCTTGCTGATGTGATCACATAAAAAATAGTGGAGGATTTAGAGTGGTGCTCCAGAGGTGCCCTGATCCATTCAATGGGGGTAAGTGGATGTATATATTTCTAAATAGTCACCCTCGTCCATAGGTTGCTTCTCGTCAAAATCGTCCAACCAAGCTTAGAAGCTAATGCAAGTGCGAAGGTTGGCAGGTCTTTGATGCCACATCTACCACACATCTTCGGTAATGCAATACGGGACTAGTTTGTCCAGGCAAAGGTGTGTCCCTATTTTGCACTGAACCAAAGAAAGCGCCTGCTGATTTTCTGGATTTTGTGGAGTATACCTTTAGGCATCCATGCCTACGACATCCAATATACAGGAGTGGCCTCGAGTACAGAGTTGATTAGTGTCAGCCGACCAGCTCTTGATAGCCAGCGATGGCACCAGTTGCTTAACTGATTTTCAATTTTGGTAATGAGCCAATTCCAGTCAACAATTGATTAGTTCACAGGTTTGAGAAAAAAGCCCAGATACTTCAAACCATCCTCAAATCTGGTGAGATTAAAGGGAAATCTCTTTGTGCAAAGTGTATTTCATGACGAGTACATCCATGATAGGTTAATGTAGATTTGTTATTATTGCACTGCATACCCGTGGCAATACAAAATAGGTGCAAAATGGCTCGGATCACAGAGGAGTCACTAAGAGTCCCATTAAGAAAAAGAATAATGTCATCTACAAAGAAGAGATGAGTGAGCACACAGTTTTTCGATAGTTTGATTCCTTTCAATCTGCCTCTAGAGATATCATCTATAATACATCTACTAAGGCCCTCCATAACCAATATAAATAGTAGGGGAGATAGGGGATAGCCTTGACGAAGTCCCTTCTTCGCATGAAAGAAATCGGTTGCTGCTCCATTGATTAGAATGCTGTATGAAACAATAGTAATACTGCACATGATCCAATTGATAGTTTGTAAGGGGAAGCCCAGGTGGGTGAGAAACATGCGAATGTAAAGCCAACTCACTTGATCAAATGCTTTTGCCAAGTCTATCTTAAGAATCATCCCTTTGATGCGCTTAGTATGCATAGAGTGTAGGCCTTCTTGTGCAATGCCAGTTGCTTCATGGATCTGTCTATTTACAAGAAAAGAAAAATTTTCAGGAGATATGTAATTAGATAAGATAGGTTTCAATCTATTTTCAAGAATCTTGGCCATGATCTTGTATATGTGGTTACATAATGACATTGGACGAAAATCTTGGAAAGATGAGGGGTGATCAACATTGGGGATGAGGGAAATGAAAGTAGCATTGGAGGCTTCATATATGCGTCCAAATTGTCGAGTTTATTTCACCACTTCCAATAGATCTTTACCCAGAAGATCAAAGAAAGCCAGATAAAATTCCACTGCCCACCCATCAGGCCCAGGGCTTTTGTCCTTTTTGAACCACTCGAGGACAAATTCAATTTCAAGGCTAGAAACAGGTTGCTGTAGATCATCCTCTGCTGCTTCATTTACATACCTAGGAAATAGAGATGCCACCTTGATGATTTTTGCCAAGGATGGTTGCGGATATGCCTTGTAGATCTCCCTAAAGTGGTTAATGCCCTTCTATGCAAGCTGAGGAAAGGTAGAGGCTTTAGTGCCATCCTCATTATCAAGTTCCCATGTGGTGTTGATAGCCTTTCTACCATTGACATAGTGATGAAAAAATTTAGAATTCTCATCCCCTGCTTTGATCCATGTGGCACGGATTTTGAGTCTCCACTCCTCATTCCTTACTTGTAGGATCTTAAGTCGAGTAGTTTCCAGTGAAGTGAGCAGAGACTTATCTTCTTCAGTATCAAAAACTCCCCCAATTGAGGTTTCCAATCTATGTATGTTTTGTTCAATATTAGTTAATTCACTATCCTCCAATATTTTTTTGTGCTTAGCCCAAATAGTGGAGTCCTTCTTGATGGCAAGAAGTCTGTGAGAAAATATGGAGGATGGCGAGAGTAAATGAGGAGGCGGAGGGAGTGTCCATAGGGTATTCACCAAATTGATATAGTTAGGATCTTGTAACCAAACAGAGCAGAACTTGTTGGGGGATGCCAAATTTTTGAATTCCCCAGTAATTTCCAAGTAGATTGGAGAATGATCAGAAATGCCCCCAGAGCCTATCCATTGTCTTAAGGGGCCAAATTTATGTACTAGCCCATCTTTGATAAGAAAGCGACGAAGCCGTCGAGCCACCAGGTCATCTCCAATGCGCCTGTTACACCAAGTTGGAGTGGGGGAGGTAATTAGGGGATCCACCAGGTGATGTGCTGAGAGCAGGTGTCTGAAGTATTCAGAGAGTGAATCCGCATGTGCATTAGGCCCCCAAGATTCAGAGATCCCAAGAGAGAAATTCAGGTCCCCAACCAAGATAATTTTATCAAGATGCATAATTGATGCGTTCATGAGAGAGTCCCAAAATTGTTGTCTGTTAGAGAAGGGGCCATAGAAATTAATAATGGAGAATTGCAAGCCAAGGGCCTCCGAAAAAAATCCGTACCTAGGGAATTTTCCCTGCCCCAAACATTGATAAGATTGATATGATGGGGGTTAATAGAAAGGGCCAGTCCCCCCGAGCGCCCACTAGCGTCAACAACATGAATAATCCAACCAGGTAAAATAGGGGTGAGAGCATGAGTAACCAATTCTGCAGTGCCATGAGTTTCCTGTAGCATAACGATATCGACAAAAGTAGAAGTAAAAATGCAGTGAAGAGCAAGTCGCTTTATAGGGCTAGCCAGCCCTCGAAAAATGAAAGAAAGGCAAATCATTGGGAAACCAGGATGAGGGATTGTCTTGATCTAAGAATCCAATCAATTGAGAGTTAAGGGACAGAGGCAACTTCAAGTCCAACTAGGTGAATTTCTTTCGAGATATGCGAGTGTTGACCCCGAGAGGGTTTATGAGGGGGAGAAAAAGGACCAACAAGAGTACCCAATCTTGTCAGTGAGAAAGTGTAGAGGAGAAGGTTATAGGAATGAGAAGAAGAGTATTTAGAGGATCCAAACATAATGGGGGAGCAGGGTGCAGAGGGTGGGGATATGGGCGAAGAAGGGAGGGGTACAATAAGAGAGAGAGAGGGATTGTCAGGGAAGTTGCAGCAGTCAGGTGAAGAGGGTGGGGATATGGGCGAAGAAGGGATGGGTACAATAAGAGAGAGAGGGATTGTCAGGGAAGTTGCAGCAGTCATATTAGGTAATGTGGGGGGGGGGGTGGTGTAAAAACGGGCCAGTGGAAACTCAGAATGCTGAATAGATGCTGAAGAAATAAATGATAGGAAAGTAAAAGGAGGGGAGGAGGAAATACCCGCAATCAGAGGGAGTCCTATAGCAGTGGCGACAGACATGGAACAGGTGACCCTGGAGGGGGCATCCGAAGCATCAGAGGGTTCCACCATCGAGAATGTATCAGGTGAGACAGTGTGTCCAGAGTGCGATGAGCATCTTTGTAGCGAGACCGATATAGGTGCAATAAGATGTCTGCCACTATTAGAGTGAGAAGTCGGTGTCAAAATTGATAGTGTACAATCCTTGTAGACGTTTCCGACTTTGTGATAGCAGTGAAAACGGAATGGGACCCCTTCATAGTCCAAGATCTGCTCCCTGGTGGAGTTGCAGCATTGTATGTTAATGAATTCCTCCAAACCTTCCCTCGTATCCAGATGAACCAGAATGCGGGCGAATGCCATTTTTCCAGAATTAATGAAGGAACGATCATGGTCCAAGTAGGTACCTAGAATATTACCAATGTCTTTGAAAATATGATCAGACCATAAGTGATAAGGTAGTCCTGGTAAACGAACCCATATGGGGCCAGCTCCCAGAGTTTCTCGATCAGGGTCAAATAAAGGGTCCCATATTTTGAACAGTACTGGAGCCATCTCAATGTGCCAGAACTGAGATAGAATAATATTAGTGGGTTCTCTGGAGGAGAATCAAAGAGAAAACCAACCCTTGGTCAAAGTGTCTATGATGGGCATCTCCTAAATAAGATCGCCCCAAATCTCTTGAGTCCACAACTTCAAGCGCTTGATGCCATAGTTCCGTCCACGAACTCTACCTATAATAACCCTGTCAACAGTGCCCATGATGTCGGCCATCTGAACTCCAGCCCCGAGTGTGAGGAAGTTTGCACGCTTATTGGCTTTTACGCACTTCGTGCAGCGGGGGATACCAAGAGGGAGGAGAGCAGCGACTGAAAGCGGGGGGGTGGTAGGCACTACGGATGGTAGTGGAGTGGAGACGGATGAGGGGATAGTGAAATATCCAGAAGTTCGACGAGCCGCAGATGGGATTGTAACCGAAGGGGGAATGAGGGAAGAAGGAAGGAGGGCCATGGACAAGGGGAGTGAGGACAGGGGGAGTGAGGTGTTCGGAGGGTGTTGGGAAACCATGATAAATGAGGGGGTCAGAGGCAAGTAGGTGAGGGTTTGAGAGAGAAAGGCAAGGGATGCAGGAGATAGAGGCCGGAGGTCCAGTGAAGTGATGAGGTCCAGATCAGCAGCCAATAGGATAGTCAGAGAGGATGTGGAGAGTTCCGGGACCACGAAGGAGTCCAGCTCAGGGAAAGAGATAGGGGAGGGCATCGAGGAAAATGAGTCCACACGAGCAAGACAATAAGGAGAAGATGCTGGGAGAGAGACTTGCATACCCGAGGAGAACCGATTCGAGAGGGTCCAGATGTCGATATCCTCATATGGGTCCTCTGAAGAGTCGACCAACTGTTCATCCTTGGCCCCTTCCATAGTAGAGTCCAAGACAAAATACCGTTAATAAAAATTCCAAACGATCGCCAACTGTCACAAAAAGTAGAAATCCGGTGTTCAACAGCAATAATCACAAGAGGTCTGAGAAATGTCAGTAAATCCTACAATAATCCTGATGGGTTCGGGAAAACCGAGCACATTAGTTGAGTGATACACATTCAGTGAGGGCAGAAAGCGAGCAACGAGGCCGATAGTGCAGTTACAGTGGGGAGATGTCGTGGACCAAACTTCGAGCGCAATACCATAAAATATCCAGTAGAAGTGAAAACGACATCGGCGAGCAATACAGGAGGTAGGCTCAACGCTCAGGGTAACAGTTGACACAGGGGCATAGTAACCTCCATGGTCGCGCAGGGCGCTGGGTCGCCGCCTAGGGTTTCCACCATTTTCCTCAGTCCGACATTGTCTCGCCCCATAATCAAGTGTTAAAGCGCTAAATCTTATTTTAATCCAGGTTTATGGTAAACGCGCTTAGCGCGTTTAACTCACACTTATAAATTAGTTAATATAGTTTAAATATTAATTAAACTCCAGTTTAATACAACAGAGAAGATGGCGGAGTTGCCAAATCCGGCGCTGCCTCCAAAATTAGCAGGCTTAACTGGAGTTTCTCCAGTTTTAGTGGAGTTTTTCTATGAAATATTGAGGAAGCCATAACTTTGGCATATTTCGACCAATTTTGGCTCAAGAAGAGTCATTCCTAGATGATTTGGATGCTATGAGCATGATGGTTTAGTTTGAAGAGGTGTTGGAGGACTTTTGTAAGTGGTTTTTCCACTTTGAAGATTAAAGAAGCCTAGGGCCACCAGGAGAGGGGGTCATGCATTGTCCACTTGAAGACCATTTTTAGAGCTTGAAGAGTCTATTTTGAGGTTTTTGGGTCTTATAAATCCAATGGAGCAGGTTGAAAATCCATTGGAGCACTATAGGTGCATGCAATTAAAGAATTGACCATTAATCCAAAAGGGCCTAGCCAGTTGAAGCAGGTCCATGGAGATGTAACCCAGGAAGGGTGAACTCCATTATCAACTATTGTGTAATGTGTTTGTTGTGTATTATTTCTCTGTAATTTATTTGCTGTACATGTGCTTTTAACAACTTATTTACTTAAGAAAATTCTCATAAAAGACACAAAACTGACACATAAAACCTCACATAATTGGCTAATTTGAGACGATCCTAGACACAATTATTTAATACTGATGAGGGAGATATTACAACAAAACTAGTTTTCCCATATTCAGATCAAGTTGGTATCAGAGTATAGTTTAACTCATTTTAGCCCTGAGATGGTTTGCCAAGGTTAGCTAGAGATTTAGCTATTGGTTTTGTATTTAGGCAAGGAGAATTTAATTGTGTGCAAGTTTATGCGTGTGAAGAGAAGATCAAGATTGAGAGCTCAGTTCTCAAATCACAACAAAGAAGTATTTTATAAATTACAAGTGTGATGGAAGCTTCATCAAGCACTGTTTCTGGTCAATCTTCCTTAGAAAAACTCTTTGATAAAGAGATGTTGCAGAAGCTCTACATCATGGATGATATGGTGCAAGAGATGTATGAAGATAAGAGGGAGAGCATTATACTTCAAGAGAAGTTGATTGCCACGAAGGAGGAGAAGCAAGAAATTCTTGAAAAGATGCATGAGATGGAGATTCAACTCCATATTGCAAATGAAAACCTAGCAAGGTTGCATGAGATGGAGACTCAACTCCATGATGCCAAAGAAACTTTAGCCAAGTATGTGCATGAAAAAGAGGTATACAAATCAAGTTTATCTTCCATTTCTTCTCAAGATGAATGTGTAGGTCTTTTTGAAAGACACACTAGAGGAATAGGGTCCAAATTATTGATGAAAATGGGCTATGAAGGTAAAGGGTTAGGAAAACATGCACAAGGCATAGTTGAGCCAATTGTTGTTTAGGAAAGGCCTAGGTATTTGGGTCTTGGTTATGGAAAACATGATCGGGAATGATCTAAAGCAAAGGAGGCACATGAAGGTGTTCCAAGAAGGACTTTCATTTCATTTTCATTACCTCAAGCTTGTGAAGTTTGTGTTCATGAGGAATGCAAAAGTTTTACACCCACTTTGCAAGAAGATGCTCATAAGCATGCAAATAATGTAAATGGAAAATAAGAGGATGTTGAAAGCTCTAAAGTCATTGAAGCCATTGTTGGTATTCCTAAGAGAGCCACTACCTCATCAAATTCACCTCCTTAAGAAGGTGACAAAGGTGAATGTACAACGTATAAATATGCTTTTAATCAAGTTGCTTTTTATTATGATAAACATGGTAAATCTTCACATAAGATTTGGAGAAAGTTTTCATGTTCCTTTTGTGGTTTGAATGACCATACTGTTTCAAGATGTTGGAAGAAGATATCCATGGACAAGAAAATTTTAAAACAAAGGAGACAAAAAGCCAAAGGTCCAATGGACAATGCAAGCCATGTTGAAAATAAGATGCAACTATTTTGCACTCATTTCCATAAGCAGGGTCATCTTGTAGACAAGTATTGGACTTTTTATCCAACAAGTCATCCACGACATTTGAAGAAGGTGGAAAGAGATATTGACAAGAATGGAAAGGAGGATTCCATTATCGATGTGGGTTAGGATGATTCACATAATGATGAAGTACAACTAAAAGAAGAGCCATTGAAATGGTTTGGAAGGAGATGGTTAGATTTTTTAACCAATTAAGGCCTTGCATGTCTTTCGATGATTGATGCAAATCTTGCCTTATTGATGCATTTATTTTCTCTTGAAATTATGTTTCATGTTTACACCAGGAAAGTGTTTGAAAGTAGAGTTATCTTGACTCACTTAGATGCAACAAATATGACAATTTGTACATGCATGAGTGTTTGACTTGTGTTGGTCGATTGCGTATTACATGCATGTCATAATCGACTTGGAAGAGTTTATTTTGTCTCCAAAGATGAAAGGGAGATGTTGATGAATTTTTTCATAAGATGTGAAATTATTATTGTTTTGAGAAAATAATCGTCAAGTTGTTGTACATGCTATTGTTTAACTTGGGAGTCAGTTGTTTGAAGAGGCATGTTTTGTCGACTTGTATTTGGTCGATGAGTTTTGACACCGAGATGTAAGAGTACATGGCGATGTTCTCATGATTAGCCTTCATTCCCAAATCATGGCATGAGTAGCATGTCAACACTGGAGGATGATGGACAAGAGGGACAAGATGCCAAAAATATTGCAGCCAAAACATCAACCATTGTAGACCATTTGATATGTTGACACCAAGAAGCGAAAGAGATGGTGAATGCATTCTTCCAGATGTGGAAATTGGAACCGTGGAGGTACAAGAATGGTCATTTATTTTCTTGTGATTACTGATATTGGAACTCATTGATGTAGTTCACTTAGATGGGCTTAACTTGGAAAAGTGGTTTTCAAGGAGAAGCTTGGTTCGAATGCATGTTGGTGTAAAGGAGGAACAACGTTCTCACTGGGAAGGCCATCGGTCTACTTTCCAAGCACTGAGGGATCACTTTGGTACAACAAAGTGTTTTATCTGTCAACAAGCAGCCAAAAAGTGTTGGATTGGGTCAACAACAAAAGGAGGACATTGGTTGAAGTGCCAAGCCATTTGCAAGGTAAGGTATATCAGTGAACCCAAGAGGTTGTCATGGATATTTTTCCAAGTATAATCAAGTTGATAGAACTTGGGAAAGAGAAGAGTATTCAACTCTCATGAGATAACTAAATTTTGTGGGTCCAAAATCCTGTCAGTGGGAAGGAGTGACCAGAATCTGGATTGGGGGAAAATTTTTACCAAAACTTCAAAGTTCTTAGAATTTAACCAAACCAAAATGACCGTATAGGGCTCATCGCTAGGAATATAGCACACTTCATTTCATCGAAAACCGACTCCGTATGTGAAAGTTAGAGCCTGCTATTTGCCATGCCAAACAGATGATTTTTTTTAGAAAAAGGGGGCCAAACAGGGTCAAAGGTAAAAAAATTGGGTTTTCAAAGGCTAATGAGGTGTTCACACTTGTCTAATGGTGATTGGCCCAAATTTCTGGGCACATGGAAATTTTTTGATTGGTTTGTGGAAAGCCAATGGGGAGTTGACACGTGGCTAGCCCGAAGGCCGCCACATGCCCCTCTCAAAGACCGAGTTTTGTTTAAGTGATAAGGACGAATTGCATTAATATATGTTGGAAAAATTTTAATGTATTAGCAGAAGGATGGAGGTTGGGGTCGAACCCGCGACCTCCCCCACATAACCCACAAGCGCTACCAACTATGCCACATAATGTTTCTTAACAATAATGGGGTGCAATGATTATTTATGGTTTATCATTGGTTTGGGCATAGGAAAGAAGGGCTAACCCTTACCACGGGACCATGCCCCAGAACCGTGGTGGAGAGCTATGGTTAATGCATATGATTAAACCATAATTCAGGGTTATTTAAACCCATAATCAAGTCTTAAAGCACTAAACCTTATTTTAATATGGGTTTATGGTAAATGCCCTTAGCGCATTTGACTCACACTTATACATTAGTTAATCTAGTTTAAATATTAATTAAACTCTAGTTTAATATGGTGGAGAAGATGGCCGATCCCCCAAATTCGGCACTGTCTCCAAAATTAGCGGGCTTAACTAGAATTTCTCTAGTTTTGGTGGAGTTTTTCTAGGAAATATTGAGGAAGCCATAACTTTGGCATATTTGGACCAATTTTTGGCTCAAGAAGAGTCATTCCTAGATGATTTGGAGCTATGAGCATGATGGTGTAGGCTGCAGAGGCATTGGAGCACTTATGTAAGTAATTTTTCCACTTTGAATATTAAAGAAGCTCAGGGCCACCAGGAGAGGGGGTAATGCCTAGTCCACTTAAAGACCATTTTCAGAGCTTGAAGAGTATATTTTGAGGTTTTTGGGTCTTTTGAATCCAATGGAGTAGGTTTCAAAGCCATTGGAGCACTGTAGGTGCATGTAATCAAAGGATTGACCATTAACCTAAAAAGAGCCTAACCAGTTGAAGCAGGTCCATGGAGATGTAGCCTAGGAGGGGTGAACTCTATTATAACCTATTGTGTAATGTGTTTGTTGTATACTATTTCTCTGCAATTTATTTGTTTTACGTGTTTTTAACAACTAATTAACTTAATGAGTTTCTCATAAAAGACACAAAACTTGACACATAAACTCTCACATAACTAGCTAATTTGAGACGATCCTAAACACAATTATTTAATACTGATGAGGGAGCTAACACAACAAAACTATTTTTCCCATATTCATATCAAGTCTCCCGTATAATGTTGAGGTAGAGAATTTTGAGCCTTCAACATTTTTGGCGCTATAAGGAGGGCCTGCAATTTTTTTGTCTATTGGAGTTTTTGTATTTTAAAGTTTTATTTTAATCACAATGACTCCTCTAAAACTTCCCATTTGGAGTTGTATCTCTGGACATGCATATCCCAATACCCCACCAAAATTAGTAAGACACTTGTCAAATGTAAAGTTTAACGGTAAGAAAAATGTTTATGCATTTAATTATGCTTTACAGTTCATTCAAACAATTTCAATTTCTATTTTTCATGATATTGATGAAGGTATTTTATGCAAGTTTTTTACTCTTACATTCTCAGGAAAAGCCAGAAGCTGGTGTCAAAATCTTCAAGTTGCCTCTATTCATAGTTGGGATTTACGAAGGTTTGAAAATTAATCTTTCATGGATTTTACTATTAGATTTCGATTAAATTGTTTAAGATTCAAAATTGATGATAAACCTTCATAAATTGAATTGATGGATTGGTTTGAATATACTTACTCTCTTCCTCCCATTCACAATCCATGTGCAATTATTAAAAGATTTAATCAATCTTCTTTGAATTCTATTGACATAATTGAAAGCTCTAATACAGAGGTACATATCAATTATGACAAAGTTGCATCTAGTATGTATGATGAATTCCTTCAATTAATACACACCTCTTTTAACATTAATGATAATCTCTCTCATGCTAATGAAATACAATCTTGAAGCTTGGAAAATTTTGTTAAATGATTACAAGAAGATACTATTATTAATCTTGAAAAAATTGCTGTAATCAAATCTGCAAATCATTTTGTAATCAATTCAGAAAATCAGTCATTAAATCAGCAAATAGAAATTGAAGAATCCAATATGCAATATGCTGTAGAGATTTATGAATTCTTTTATGATAATCAAATGCCAAATTCAGGGCAACCAAACAACATTATTCAATAAAGCACAGTTAATCAATTGAATGATCTTAAATTTGAAATTTATGATGAAGAAAATACAAACAAAGAATATTTCAGATTCGTTTCTTCAAATTCACATTTTCCCTTTATCTCGATATTTTTGCTGATAGTAATTTTCCCTCTCATTTCATTGAAAATATTCTAGAAAACATAGAGACCGATACAAATGAATTCCCTATTAGTTTTTATTAGGATAAATAATTATTTATTGATCATTCTTCCAATATTGATGAACCTACGCTTAATTTTCCTTCTTGTTTTTATTTGTCATATGGAAATGAATACAATTTTAATGAATTTCATGAAGTTATTTATGATAATTATTCTCACATTGAGAATGTTGAAATATCTTCCGCACAATTAAATTCCGATTATCATAGATCAATCATATGTGGGAATGAACAACGCGCAAACTCAGAAATTGTTCTAACTAATTCTCATTCTCAAACAAAAAATTATCTTCTTGATTTCAACATTCAAGAACCCATTCTAATCTATGATTTTTACCATGATCAAATTATCACTCATATTCATAGTTTGAAACCTCTCTTTAATTTACAAGTTGGTATTGACAATCATTATAATTCCATTATTCTGGCCAATCCTTGTGAAGAGGACATTTTTTCAAGTCAATCCCAATTGTGTTGTAATAATAATTAGATTACTACTGCAGATAGTGATTTGATTTTATTATTTTTCCTTCACTTATTTTGTTTAATTTTAGAATTATTTTATGTTTTCATTTTTTATTTTTTAGATACCTTATTCTGATATATTGAGCAGTTCAATATTGAACACTCAATTGATGCATTTCCTAAATGGGAAAATGAAGGTTCAAAATATAATCACGAACATCAAGAGTTATTATTCTTCCAATTCCAATTGATGTTCATTTCTTATCACTTGATTCTTTCTTCTCAAAAGCAGTGCCAACAAGAGAGTGTGTTTTCACAATATGACCAAAAATCTAATTCAATTAATGATCTTCCATTTTTCATTGACCCATTCAAAAGACATTTGGAAATATTTCCTTCATTGAAGATTATTAATAATTTAACATATGTACACAAGACTTATAAATTTTTGCAGACCATTGTATCTAAAAATCCATTTCCACAATTCAGCCTGTTATCCCCTCTTTTGAACCTCTCCCAATCATTAATGGAAAATCATCTAGATTTCTATGATCTAAATGAAATTTAGCTGGAAAGGACATTTCATGAGAAGGTGATTGTAAATAAGTTGCTTCCTGTAAATATATTAGCAACAAATGTACATTTTGCATTCAGATTTAGTTCAATTAGTTAAATTTTATTTATATTTTTGTTACTAATGTTTGATTTGTACATACATACAAGAATTAAAATAAGAGAATGGTTAAATTGGAAGTATGACTATACCTAGTCATGTTTCCTTCCATTCAGTTAGCAATATGACTAAGTTAATTTAGATTAGATTCCTTTAATGTTTTCATTTATTTCTTTATTTCAGATTTTTAATAAGCAAGTAATGAATTCAAGTTATTTTTGGCATCCCTTTTCATTTTTTTTGGCAAAGTGGCTTAGAGCATATCAAAGTTCATATATAATCGGATCATAAACACTTGTGAAAGCTTGATTGCCTTGTTTTTTCAAAACTTCATCACATTGATCATATATGAAGTAATTTCAAGGATTTGCTATAGCTTGGAAATTTTTGATTCACAAGTATTTCTAAAAGGGCTCATTTTCACCACTCATGTCCTCTGATGTAAATTTGAGGTGAATGCAATTTGAAAGTTAATTACTTATAATTTTAGATTAAATAAGTAAATGATGTTTAAAATATGCAAATTTTGTAAAATACACAGGAGAACTTGAAAATTCATTAGGTAAAATTATAGTCAATATTCTTCCTAGTATGCATTTTACAGGTTCATCTTCATCTATTGTTAGTTTCTCTTATTCATAGTTTGCTTCTTCTTTCTGTTTTGTTTCCTTTTGCAAGTTTTCATTGGCTTGATTTTGGAGACTTGTGATAAGTAACCAACATGTTCAGGGAAGTATTTGTTGTTTCTAAATCGGCAACATGTTTGGGGAAGTATTTGTTGTTTCATCAAAAATTGAGGATTCTTTAATTTTTATTCTCTTCATTAAAATCCCAATAGGCCTTTAGTACATTAACAGAAGATTCATATCGGATAATTATAATATCATAAATCTCCTCATAAGAAAGTTTCGATAAAATCGTTCTTCGATCAAATATTTTCGATAGTTAATATAATTGTTAAAGGGGTTTTTGTTAAAAGGCAAAGTTGAGCTAAGTGCTTCTTTGTGAATATAATAAAGGCAGGACCCCACAGGATTTCCATGTAGCATTATTGGAGCTTCTAAATATCAAAGTTTTCAACGTAAACCTCATTTCGCCGATCTCCGACATCCCGATCCGTCGATCTCCAATATCCATTCCGACTCATCTTCCGATAGATGACTTCACCAATACTACAATGTCCATACATATTCAATACTCTGATCATTGATCTCCGATATTCCCAATCCTTCGATCTCTGATAAAATTCTCATTATCCATATGGGAACTTTCATATCAGACCTCTAATCATCAGTCACTCTTTCACACCCCCGATATTAAATCTCTGATAAAGGACCTCCAATATCCCTTCCCGCTTATATTTTTTAGCCTTTACGTTCAAAAGCCTATAGGAAGGTGAGAATATCACATGTTTCAAAGGTACAACCTTAAGATTTCTCCGATTTTTTTCTTCTGATACGCTCATGTGTACATACCCACGGGCATTCATGTTTTTCACTTAGTAATATGAGTTAATAATCATATTTTGGCTCTTATCGATGCAACTGAAATAAAACACTTACACTCTTTATTACTAAGATTTGCTACAAATGAAGGAAAATTCACACAAAACTCTTGCAGCGAATGATCTTATCGATGAGTTTATCTATGCCTGATCCAAATCTTACAATTTGCTAAGATGACTTGAACCATTGTATCACATTCGCATATTATTTTCCCTTTAGCAATATTCATTTCCTACGAAGGGACTCATAGCCTCTAAATTGGTCAATTTTGGAATCTCGGTCCTCTTTTTTTCATGTTTTTCCCAGATCTTTCCTCAAAATTTCAGATTTGCTGGCTTATTGGACTCTTGGATTTGTGTTATATCAGAAGCATTTAAAACAAATTCTGAAATTTACCTCTCTGATATTCACATTTCCTTTTCCTTCACTATCATATCCATTATACTTAGTAAAGGAAATGAGACCTATTTCACTATCTTCAGTGGAATTTTGTGGTCTCAGAATTTTGTAAGTTCATTTTGGCTTCAAAAAGGATTTCAAGATCTTTGACACCTGATTGATTCTCATATTTATTAAATCTCGAAAACCTCTCCTCGGAAGCTTATTTTACAGGTAAATGTAAGTTCTCTTGCAATCATTTTTACAAAACTTAAAATTATCTCATTATCAGAATGAAAGTCACCGCAGGTACTTTATATATTGTTATGAAACTTTTACCTCCAACATGTGAATGTTTGATGTACTATAAAGACAATGCTCTTACATTATAAATTTAACAAGCATTCGTTGTCGGATATGATCAATATCGTAAGTTTTATTTGTAAAAGCTACACAAAAAATCTTGTTCCAAAATCTTGCTTCCCTTTAATATTCTAAATACCAGGACTTCTTATACGAAGGTGAAATTTAATTAAACTTCCGAAAACAAATGTCGCCGAAAATGTTATGAAGCAAGGATTTCGTTTATCAAAGTTTTGCCTTTTAATAATTTTTGGAAGACTTGAGCTCTTACCTTTCACTTTGATTCTCTTTGAAACTGTGAACTTTAGAATATCAGGTTAAAAATATTCACAAGTATTTGATCAATTCATTTTGATTTTTCACTATGCTCACATGAAGTCTTGTTTGATTATCTTTTTATATATTTGTTTCTTTCATGTTATCATGGTGGTCAAGAGCTTAGAGATATTTAAATTACAATTTCTTCAAATCCAAGTATTCATTCATCAGAATGACTTTGTGATTATAGGGATATACATTCTTCATGGTGTATGCACATTGGCCTCTTTTACTCTTCTCGGCAATTTGTGTGGCTAATGAAACATTTCATCACCTATGTTTTGTTTACGTTTTTGCCTTTGACTAATTATTGGATGCACATTTTATTATCTCGATCATCTTTTATTGAGCATCTTCATTTGCTTTTCAAGGCACTCTTGAGCAACCACTATGGTAATGCAACAATTGAAAAGAAATTTGGAACATGTAAAGGTAATGGGCCATGGTTAATTCATTTCTGAATTCTCTTTTATTTGAATTTTTGATATTTCACTCCATACTTACCATTTAAAGATTCAAGTACTGTTCATATATATAATTGCTACATTATTTGGGATTTTCTATCGATTTCAATATTTTGGGGCTAATATAAATTCATAATGGAAAAAACAAAGAGAACATTCATCGTTGTGAATCATTATTTTCATTCTGATTTTCGATGGATTTAATTTAATTCCGATCCCTTGAACATGAAACATTGCTTTCTTCTAGTTTACTGCTTCCTATAGTTTAGATTTAATAAATCATGATTTTGGGTCACTGAGAACTACATTAAAGATAACTTCTTTATGCTTGTAATTCTAATTAAAAGAAGTTATATTTTATTGGAGAAGATGATATCTCTGAGGTAAGATTAAATGAAAGTATCCAATGGTAAGTTTCGTATGCCCACTTTCATTCATTTTCATTTCTTTACTTTTGGTTTTAGTTTAGTTTTTAGTTTTTGTTGATATAGAACTCTGTTTTGCAGTTTTTCATAAAAATTTCACTCCTTTACCAAATCATATTTGAAGCTCATTCTCCTTTTCTGGTTTGCTTTCAAGTTTTCGGGCGAAGTAGTAATGATCCTCATCGATTCAACTAGTTAGGGAGTTTCAGAACCTTTGATCTATTTTTTAAGCATTCCTTTTATTAAAAAATGGTTAAGATGCCTTACGCAGGATTTTGCTTTGGAACAAGAAAATTTGTAGCAAACAAAGACTTCTCGTTTAGCTTAATATCTATTATCACTGCTATTCACCCTTTAAATTTTGAGAGCCTCATTTTTTATAACTCTGTAAGATAAAATTTATTAAAATCTCAACATAAGAAGGAACATACACATGCTTTTCTTCTTTTACTCTTTTGTTGAGACATTTGTATAGTTGATCTTGTTGGGGTTGGTTTTCTAAATTTGAATTTTTCTTTCAATTTTCACTTTCTTCATTTTTTCATTTTTTTTAGAGTTTGTTGATTCCTTTTCCTACTTTAGTTTGGAGTTATTTTCCTATTATTTTCAGTTACTGTTTGATTTTGGTGGCACTTTTGAGATTGATTTATACGAAAGGCCTTTTTCTCACCCAACGATGGTTGGCATAAATAGGAAAATATTTACTCTCTCTATTTAAGTGAATTTTATTTATCAGTAAAGGCATATCCTAATGGAACCAAAAGTCCTCTTGATTTAAATATTTTTCATGGAGGAACACACATCCTTTCTAAGTGATAGGATTTACCTTTTGAAGGAAAGAGTTGATCCAGGTTTAACTCAATGAATCCCTCCCACCCGTCCACTTTATAAAACCCTTGATTGATAGTCACGGGGACAAATTTTTGTAGTCAAAGTATTATATCCATTAACATAAGTATCTAATACCATCTCACCTCTTTCACTCAAATAAATCATAAATTAAAAGCTCACAAATGCGCTTGTCAAAGGGGTGATTAAAAGAGCAAGCATGGGAAATACAAGTAAACCCATCGGGGCTGTGGTCGCTTGCTGGCAGCGGGACTAGGCTTGTATGGAATAAAAGACAACTTCGCTGGGGTATTGTTTAGGCTTTCTTGCAGCGAAGAGATGTTAGAGACCATTCATAACAGTGGATATATGGTTTACCAAAAAACTCCTATCCGTGCCTTCTTTTATTTCTCATACGAGGTAATATTAAAATATTTTTTCCCAAATTTTGGATTCATTATTTTTACTCAATTCTATTGTTGAGTACTTATCTTTTCAAACTCATATTGTTTAATATATTTATGTGAAAAAAATTTGGATTCATTACTTTTACTCAAGTCTATTGTTGAGTACTTATCTTTTCAAACTCATATTGTTTAATCTATTTATGTGGAATCCATGGAAATGTTTTATTGTTAGATGATTTCATGAACTCCATTATTTTTAACTTTTGGGTAAATTAAATTTCATTATCTTTAATGAGAGATAATTGGTTCTTCCCAGTGTGTCACCAATGTTGTAGGGAAAACCCAACACCCCCCATTCTTCATTTGTTTACTTTAAATAATGGGGACCCTTTCCCTTAATTTTTGGCTAAAACACCTTTTATGATTTTCATTTAGTTAATTGTCCTACAATTTTTCCATTTTTTTGTTATAATTGAATTTCTATTTTGATTGTTTCATTGAATTCTACTTTTAGAAAGCTTTTTATTGATACTTGTTTCGCCTCATTTGATTATACAGTTTGCAAATGACATTCCTTTGAAGTTTGATCATTTTGTCACATCGGTTAAAAGATGTACAAAATGTATCATACTTTAATTTTTGTAATTAAAATAGTAATTCATTGTAAATATTAACTCCTAGTTAATTTTTACTAAATTTTTCATTTTTCACTAACGGTTCTACAAAATGACCCATCCAAATTGTAGAACAGTTAAAAAATGCGTTTTCGGGATCTCGGTAATTTATTCCAGTTTCTAATTTTAAAAGAAATTACCAAACCCGAAATCTCAAAATTGCAAAGTGATTGTAGTTCATTTTGTAGGATTGTTAATTACGAAAGTGTTTGTAGTTTATAACAGAAAAATCACACTTTAAGTGGGCCCCACTTCACCTCACCTACTCCCGTAGCACTCTTAATAAGTTCCTTTGATCGTCGATATGTCCTATTGTTTTGGAACCGATGTAAAATTTAAAATGAATTTAAATAAACCTATCGGGTTCACTACATATTAGAGCTTCCCTATATTGCAAAATATTAGAGTGTGCATTTTGAAAATTGCGATTTCCGATTGCCGATATTTTTTTTTTGTTAATTTCGTAGAGCCTTTCCATTTTCTATTTATCAAAAAATCAGGTTGCTATACATATTCTGATGCAAGTAGTGGCCTCAACCTGCTCAAAGGAAACTAGGTTTGTTGGCCACCTAAGTGAATTAAACGCCAACCAGTATTGGAATTGTTTTTTCCTTTTACTTGCTGCTATATCTACTTTACTATGTTCATAAAAGTTACAGTTTAACCAAAAGCTATAAAAACTTGCAGCAAAATTCATTAAAAGCTATTAAAAGAAAAAGTCACCTATCAAAAGAGTTAATAGGAGGTGGGTCTTTTGCAGTAGAACCCGACATATCTACTTGCTGCATTCCTTGAAGTTGTCGTTCAATTCTCCCAATTCTTGCTGCAACATGATACTAAGACATGGAAATTTCTCGGATTTCCTGTTTGATTTGCTACAACAGTTGGGTTTCCTTCCGTTTCCTGCATGCTAGTCATGGCCTTCGCCAGAACACATTTGAGTTTCCAATAGGTGTTAACCGATTGATGGAAAAGGGATAACCTTCCCCTTGTATTCCATGGGTCGTAGAGGAAGTCCATGGTTGCCACCTACTGTTTGATATCTTCATCATCATGGTTTCTTTCCCATCCTTTAATGGTATTGCGGATCTGAGTTGGGTTTTCAGCTTCATAAAGATCGAAGATATTTTCCATAACTTCTTTATTAGTTTTCCTTCCACGCTTGCTTGGTTCCTCATTCTGAATTGGTTGCTTTTGTTTCCCTTTTTCGGTTCCTTTACTTTTCCCAGGTTGTCCTTTTGCCATGATTTTGGACTGACAGACAGATCCCCCTGTAAAACTATAAGACCTGTATATGGGCAGAGTAAAATCGATAACATAATTCGGGTGAGCTTTGGTGGAACTCTCTACATTGATATAAACAGGTGAAGCCTCAAACGTTTCCACCACGCAACTATCAACATGTATGGTAAACATATACAATACATAAACCGTCTTTTGTAAAAGAATTTGCATGGTTTTTTTTGCAGCAGAGGCTGCCTATTAACAAACATAGATTACGACTGGTACAACACAAAAGTTGAAGAAAGGCTTTCAAATTATACTGCGTAGGCGAAAGGTGAGTTTTTTGTTTGTCATTAAAAAACATGCAAACCTGCTCATAAACCTGATGGAAGTTTTCATTGATGGTTTCCTAAGAAGCCAGAACCATGGATTGACACTTCCCTCGAAGGAAGCTCCAAAGGACCAGTAAATAAGCCTCAGTACAATACCTTAGACGAAACATCCTTAACACTATAAGTGGCCTTAGACTATTACAGAGATATCTTCTAGATTTTAATTGGCAAAGGAGAGAAATTAGTAGAGACGGGCTTCTAAAGCAGAGCTCTATTTATGGGGCCAGATTTATAAGGAGCAACATGCAAACCTCAATGACCGACCTTTCTATAGCTTTATAGAAAATTGAGTGTACCCTTAGACGAAACAGGTTTAACACTATAACTGGCCTTAGCCTATTACATAGATACCTTCTGGTTTTTAATTGGAAAAACAAAGAAATTAGTCGAGACGGGCTTCTAAAGCAGGGTTCTATTTCAGGGGCCAGATTTATAAGGAACAACATGCAAACCTCAATGACTGAACTTTCAGTAGTTTTGTAACAGTATGAATAGAATATAATACCAGATTGGTAAATTATCCCATTACAGAAACCAAACACTTCAGACAATTCATTACATCCACCATCTTTGCCTTCATTGCGTAGAACAGGAAGAGAGACTTGAGAAACCAAGGTAGCAAGAGCCATTACATACCAATTAACCCGACGCCGCTGCAGAGCTTTCTCCACTTCCTCGAACTGTTCTTCAGACTGTCTTTCGATAACATTCTCTATCTGCGAAAGTGTTTTATGCTTTATCCCTCTCCCCATACGACACATATTCCAATTCCGTTCTGACAGGCTCCGCTGGCCTCCAACTGTTTCATTACCTTCCATAATGATCAATCGTGTAGGGTACAGGTCTCCAGCCTTCTGCACCATAACATTTATGATTATCCTTGATGGATGGTTCAGTGCGCGCCTCCACGTGGCACCGACCACTGTCCATTCAACTCCTCGTGGCACCCTGATCAAGGGTTGTTAGCCCTCTCCTTGTCTCTTTATAGAATGAGTTGTAACGGGTGTAACTCTATATTCCAAGCATGATCTGCTTGATTAATGTCTAAATGCCGACCTTCATTCTTGCAGCCCCAATTGGCTAAGTAATCTGCAGCCTCATTCCCCCCTCTGCGGACATGCAAGGGAATCATGTAACCAATATCCTGTATTATTTGGCCAATCTCTTGAATTAGTCTTGTTGTGCGCCAAGTTTTACTTATCTTTTCCCAGGGGGTTCCTTGTTGAAGTTTTCGCAATATCCCTGTAACCATCGCTGAATCACCTTCAACTATAACTCTATGGTAATTCTCCTGAACTGCAATTGATAGGCCTTGTTTAACCGCCATTAGTTCAGCGTCATTATTTGTTGCAAATCCAACCTCCATCGCATATACCCTACACACCGAGCCTTTAGAATTTTGAAATAAACCTCCTATTCCTGCTCGCCCTGGGTTTCCTTTGGAAGCTCCATCATAATTTAGCTTTAAAAATCCCGCTTGTGGAAACTGAAAAATGTCTAGTGGATTTTTCCTTTGGGGTTTGAATTTCCATAAGGATTTTGCTAGCATTTGGGGTTTTAAATTCAGCATAGTGAGGATCCTGCTCTCATTACCAGTCACGATCCGATCTTCATCAGTCCATTGTTCTATTAAGATTGTTTCCTGGATGTTGTCTAATATCACCTTCCATATCTGATTTATATCCCTCTCTTCATCTCTAAAAATTCGATGATTTATTTCTTTCCATATTCCCTAGAGAATAAATCCCATCGACAGCCTCCATGATCGATTCAAGACTTCAATTTTGTATCCCCCTTTTCGCCATTTTATGATAGTCTCATTTCTCTTTCAATTTGTTGAAATATTGCAACATTGTTTTGCCATATAATTCCTGCCAGATAACAAGTGTTAAATAAATGTTCTATGCTTTTCGCTTCCTTATTACACATTTGCAAATTGAGGGGCCCTGCATTCCTCTATGCTGCAGTTGGTCCCAAGTCAAGATCTTCCGGTGGCTTAGCAGCCAAAGGAAGTATTCTATTTTTAGCCAAAAATTTTCTCCCCATATTTTATGCCATATTGGAATAGTTCTATTCTGATGATTGTTAGATTTGAGAAAGTAGCCTTCTTCTATACTGAACATACCTTTTTTTCGATAGCCCCATCTCAGAATGTCTTCCCCATTTGTTGAAGCCAATTTCCTGGTTTTCAATTCCTTCTCAAAATTGTTGCATTGTGTTGTTTCTGGGGCGTTCCTCCATTGCCCTTTCCCCTTCCATTTCCACCATTGTCTATCCTCCTCTCAACACCAATAATTAATAATTGTTCTTTGGTTAGGTAGATTTGTAAATAGAAATATTTCTCCCACGTCTAATCGGCTAAATAATTTGTCCCTCTGTTGCCAGAAGTCCTCCCAAAAAAGCGTTGTTATCCCTCCTCGAACTTCCCAGAAGCTATGCTGTTGTACAAGATCTCTGTTTATGGCAGCTAAGTTCCAGATATTCAATCCTTTTGGAGTGATATCCGATTTCAATTTCCCTATAACTGTTGTAGGCATATCATATTTTATTTCCCAAATGAGTTTCCAAAGGCCATTTCCACCTTGGAGCCATCGCCACCATAACTTAGCGCCCATTACCTGATTTAACACATAGGGATCACGAAGACCCAAGCTGCCCACCTTTTTTGGTTTAATGAGCTTCTCCCATGACAGGAGAGCCCATTTTCGAGTATCTTGTGCTCCTTGCCAGATATTTATTTTAAAAATATTAACCATATTGTTATAGACTATTTTCGGCGCCGCTCTTCCTGACAACTGATATATGGGGATGGCTTGAAGAATGGATCGAAGCAGTACTACCCGACTGGGGGCATTCAGCGTTCGGAGAGCCCAATTCTGAAGGCGTTTCTGAAGGTTCTTAAGGAGCTTCTTCCATCCTGCTACCCTGAGTGAGGAAAGGTTGAGCGGAAAGCCTAAATACTTCATTGGGAAAGTTCCAAGTTTAAAACCCAAAGATCTGGCTAGAAATTGTTGAGTGGCATTGTTGGCATTAAAGAAATAAACATTTGATTTGTCATTATTTATAAAAGTTCCTGAAGCATCCATGAAAATTTTGAGAATTTTAAAAATGGATTTTACTTCCCTTAGCGAGGTTTGACATAATAACATAATGTCATCTTGATGGGCTAGCCTGCAATAACCAGGATCTTCAATTATGCATGTATCTCAACATCTTGACAAATCAAACCCTCAATGTCTGGCAATTCCAACAATTTAATTTTATGAAGCTCTCAAATATCTTGTTTACAAACTTCTATGGTTTAGAAAAAACCCATGCTTCAAAATCAATTTTACACACTCAACCCCAAACTTTCTTTTCAATCCAAAATTAGAAACTTCATGTGGAAGCTTCCTCTTTTAAATTCCTGGAAAATTCACAACTATACCATTTGCATGCTGAACTTTTTCAAACATATCATAACTCACAATTTCATTCCAATCAACCCAACTTGGATTCAATCCAAATTCCCAAACTTTTAATTCAACCCAATGACTCAACCATTTGAGTTCTCATATATATCCAACCAAATAAGCATCATTCATATATGACTTGAATTTTATTAAAGAGTGTGCCCTTAACAACTTATATCTCGGTACATGATCTTAAACTCAATTGGCAAATTATACCACTGTTTGAATTCAGATTTGCAAATCTATATGTGCGCCTTTCACCAAGCGCATGACAGCACTCTCCATAAAAGATTTTGATTGCAATTTAATCCAAATTTCATACCTGTAATTTCCACAAAGGATAATCATTGTGCCTCCACCTTTAGTACTCTAGCAAATTATAATTTCTGAATGCGTTCGCTCTTCAGCTTTACAAGGCTGCTTTGATCAAGAACCTGATTCGTTCTTCAAACACACACACAGACTCTGCCTCTCTGTGCTTTTATTATTCTCACTAAGTGGTGTGAGAACTTCAGCGTTTCTCTATTCAACATCCACGTTAATGGTGTATTGAACCAATACGTATCTATTTAATTCAACCAAACGTTATTTCACTTACCTGTATCTCTGCGCCTTTGATCATGAGTGGATTCCATTCCACGACTATTTTGCCTTTGATTTCTTGTATGGAGATTCCAACACACATCAAAATCGGTTTATGCCATCGATTTCTCCTTTGGAAAGTACACATTTGATTTCTGTGCTTCGACTTCCATCGTTTCATTTCAAACCTGCCCTTTAACATACATTAAAATTGTTTAAATGGAAACAATTCAATGTTGATTTCAATATACAACTTCAGTTCTTTAACAGGTGCAAACCACAGGTAATGAACTACAGGATTTAGAACATGCTTTCTGCAAATCTACTCATGAAATCGACCTTCTTCATTTCTGAATATTCAATTCAACATATAAAACTAGCTCCAACCTCATCGTATTTCTGTTTATGCTCAACCATCCATGTGATGAGAAACACAAAATTTGTTATACCAAATATTAAATAATCACCAGTCTTCAAGCTAGATAATGAATTCCAAAAAGGTCGCGCTACACAAGCTTTAATCCATACTGAACTGTGGATTCAAATATATTCAAATTAAGAACAACCAATCAACGTAATGATCCAGCACCTATTCCACGCATTCCACGTTCAACAGTTTTTCATTTTGGGTTTTAATAATATCGATGCCAAGTATTCAAGGCGAACTGCCAATCCCTTGCAAAGTTGATTCATTCAATTGTCCTTAAACTCATAAACAACGATTTCACAACCAAATTATACAAAGCGTGCATTCTCTGTTTAAAACCCAGTTACAGAAAAAATACACACCATTCCATAAATCGAACCACACAATTCTGAAATCACTTTTCACATTAACATTGGAATAACTTACAAATTTTCTTCATGGCCAGATATTCAACAGTCGTGGCCCTTACAATTTGCCAGAGACTTACAGCTTTAGCTGTTCCAACCCTACTCTCAACCACTCTCACTATTCTATTCTACCTCAATGTATTTTTCTCTCAAAACCCCCTCCTATTTATACAATTTTAAAAATGATCTAATTTAATGCTCAATCCCCTTAATATCTCAATATCACTAAAATATCTCAACAAATCCTCTTATCTAGAATCTTATCCCTTTATATATTTAACTAACTAAATTCTCACATATCCTTTTAATAAAAGAATATTTACATAATCATCACTTTCTCCTATTTTATTTAAAATAACAAATTAATTAATAAAACATTAAAAATTGTCACACCCCCTTTCTAACATATTTACAAATAAAAAATGCCCTTGATGCTCCTGCATCAGACTCCCCATGTAAGAAAATTTATGACCACCTGGTCATAAGTCTGGATAATTATTTCCTCCTGGATCCCAAATTTTATTTTGTAATCTTTCCGTGCTTGTCAATTGCTTTACTGCTGTTGCTATCTGCTGTTGTCCTCCAGGTTTCCATGTTTTGTGCTGTAGTGCTCCACTTGCTCTGCCTTCCAAGTCTGCTACAGTCTTTCTCTTGTTGTCTCTCCTTTTCTTTCTTATTTCCGTCTATCTCTGGGATGTTTTTATCACTAACCTCCTTATCAACTCAATTTCTCTATCCAGTATGTCCTCTGTCTGCTGATTGTTTCCATCTCTTGATTGCTGAACTCTCATTCTTGCTTGTTCTTCACTTGTTTTGATCGCTTCCTTTTCACCCTTACTGCTGTTTTGCACATTTTCTGTTGCTGCTACATTGTCTTTTAGAACAATTTCTTGCCTCTGTTTTCTGCATCTGTCAACTTCTTCTTGATTATCATTTATGACAACTATTTTGTCATCCTTCTTCAGCAGTCTCTCCTTAACATCCTTCAGTAGATGTTCTTCCTCTCCTTCTTCCATTTGGCTATCCACCTGTGCCAAATATGTTCCAGCGTCTGCAACAACATCTTCAATTATAAGACAATCATTATAATAAAAAATATAAGGCCTCTGTACCTCTTTTCCCTTTAACAACACTTCAGTATGTTGCGTTGATTTTTCTTCTTTTGTCAGCATATCAGTATGCTGATCCAAACTCAAAGAACTCTTGAGACTGTCAGCTAGTCTCCCTTTCTCATCAGCTATTTCAATGATGTCTTCCAACATTTGTCCACTGTAGTGAACTGATCCTTTCCCAGCCTCTTTATCATATTCTGCTTCAAAACTTTCATCTTCTGGAAGGTACTGTTTCACATCTTTGACAACTTCAAAAGACTGCCTATTTTCTTCCAAACCTGCAATCACACACAAATCATTAGTTTTAAAATCACAAGACCTTACGGTCTTATTTGATGATTCAGTCATCAAATCTTCCGGCTGCTTTGAATCATTCATATGATTCAACTCCTCTAGCTCTTCATCACTTTCAAAAAGTAATGGTCCGCTTTCTGGGTAACATATCGAAACTTCAACATCTTCTTCAGCATCTTCCTTTTGCTGTAGCTCAATTCTTTCGAGCTTCTCTATCCTCTGTTTGGCATCAATAACCTGTTCAAGTTCCCTTAGTTCCTTTATCAACTGCATATTCACCTGATGATTCCTCTTCGCTTGTAGCCTCTGCCACTTCAGCTTCTTTCTCATGACATAACCATGCTTCTGGTCTACCTCATTTCTTTGCAACATCTCCATTAACACCTCAAGCTGAACTACTATCTCAGCCTTCTCCCTCTCATATTCCTCTTTGCTTAACTGTCTCTGTATGCCAATTGCCTTGGCATCCTTTTCCTTTTGTCTTCTGTGGTGGTTTATTTCAGAACCTCTGTTACGACTGTCACTAGTCATCATCCTTTCCATCTCTATGAGTCCCTCACTCACTTTACTATGAGTTGCACTAAAGCCTCTTCAGCAGCAAGTCCTGTCCTGCCGCCACTTACCTCACCAAGCTCTCCTCACTCAGTCTTTTGGCAAGCAATTGGTTCTCTATCTCTGGAACCTCCTTTGAGCACTTCTCTTTGCTCTTTCTGGCTTCAACTCATTTGCATGTTCTAAGAACACAACTGTCCTCCTTTTCCAATCTCTATTGGAATTCCTCAAGGTTCTGCCACATCTATATTTTCACTAAGAAACTTTCACCAACTTCCTTTATCTGTTAGCAATTCTAACCACACTGCCTTTTGGGAGTTGCAATAATACTTCAATGCAAAGACTACAATATTCTATTCTTCAAATCCAAATAAAACCATATCATCTTACCTCCAAGATCTCGTCTGATCTTGTCCTTCCATTCACCTGCACTTCAATTACCTTCAGAATCTCATCATTCCTGCAAATCTGTTTCAGCAAATCTTTATGCTTCCTCTGCACAATTTCTCGATATTCAACTACTGTCAATCAGATTTTAAAATCTGATCCTCTCTTCCAATCTTCTAGCTTTATCTGGCAAACTTCAGCTGTCAGCAATAATTCCTTCTTTGCTGAGTTTCTTCATTGCTGCAACCATCAATTCTCATTCCATTTCTTTGTCAGTAAAACTCAAATCAAAATTAAACAAACACAATACCTGCACGATCCAAGTGAATTTCCATTCCTCAACATCGCCGTGGATTCTTTCTGTTTCTGCAATCTCTGCTTTACCTTCCTGTAAGAACTTAATTGTTCTTCTCCATTCTCCCAGCTGTACTCTGGTTGCTTGAATTTTAGATTAGAATCCGATCTTCCTTCAAAAAATACATTTCAGTTCTTCAACAAAACCTTCTTTCATTCATTCAGAAAACAAACATCTTCAACAGAGCATTCCTGCTCTGATACCAAAAATGATGCAGGGCTAGCTTGCAATAACCAGGATCTTCAATTATGCATGTATCTCAACATCTTGACAAATCAAACCCTCAATGTCTGGAAATTCCAACAATTTAATTTTATGAAGCTCTCAAATATCTAGTTTACAAACTTCTATGGTTTAGAAAAAACCCATGCTTCAAAATCAATTTTATACACTCAACCCCAAACTTTCTTTTCAATCCAAAATTAGAAACTTCATGTGGAAGCTTCCTCTTTTAAATTCCTGGCAAATTCACAACTATACCATTTGCATGCTAAACTTTTTCAAACATATCATAACTCACAATTTCATTCTAATCAACCCGACTTGGATTCAATCCAAATTCCCAAAATTTTAATTCAACCCAATGACTCAACCATTTGAGTTCTCATATATATCCAACCAAATAAGCATCATTCATATATGACTTGAATTTTATTAAAGAGTGTGCCCTTAACAACTTATATCTCTGTACATGATCTTAAACTCAATTGGCAAATTATACCACTGTTTGAATTCAGATTTGCAAATCTATATGTGCGCCTTTCACCAAGCGCATGACAGCACTCTCCATAAAATATTTTGATAGCAATTTAATCCAAATTTCATACCTGTAATTTCCACAAAGGATAATCATTGTGCCTCCACCTTTAGTACTCTGGCAAATTATAATTTCTGAATGGGTTCGCTCTTCAGCTTTACAAGGCTGCTTTGATCAAGAACCTGATTCGTTCTTCAAACACGCACACAGACTCTGCCTCTCTACGCTTTTATTATTCTCACTAAGTGGTGTGAGAACTTCAGCGTTTCTCTATTCAGCATCCACGTTAATGGCGTATTGAACCAATACGTATCTATTTAATTCAACCAAACTTTATTTCACTTACCTGTATCTCTTGGCCTTTGATCATGAGTGGATTCCATTCCACGACTATTCTGCCTTTGATTTCTTGTATGGAGATTCCAACACACATCAAAATCGGTTTATGCCATCGATTTCTCCTTTGGAAAGTACGCATTTGATTTCTGTGCTTCGACTTCCATCGTTTCATTTCAAACCTGCCCTTTAACATACATTAAAATTGTTTAAATGGAAACAATTCAACGTTGATTTCAATATACAGCTTCAGTTCTTTAACAGGTGCAAACCACAGGTAATGAACTACAGGATTTAGAACCTGCTTTCTGCAAATCTACTCATGAAATCGACCTTCTTCATTTCTGAATATTCAATTCAACATATAAAACTAGCTCCAACCTCATCGTATTTCTGTTTATGCTCAACCATCCATGCGATGAGAAACACAAAATTTGTTATACCAAATATTAAATAATCACCAGTCTTCAAGCTAGATAATGAATTCCAAAAAGGTCGCGCTACACAAGCTTTAATCCATACTGAATTGTGGATTCAAATATATTCAAATTAAGAACAACCAATCAACGTAATGATCCAGCACCTATTCCACGCATTCCACATTCAACAGTTTTTCATTTTGGGTTTTAATAATATCGATGCCAAGTATTCAAGGCGAACTGCCAATCCCTTGCAAAGTTGATTCATTCAATTGTCCTTAAACTCATAAACAACGATTTCACAACCAAATTATACAAAGCGTGCATTCTCTGTTTAAAACCCAGTTACAGAAAAAATATACACCATTCCATAAATCGAACCACACAATTCTGAAATCACTTTTCACATTAACATTGGAAATACTTACAAATTTTCTTCGTGGCCAGATATTCAACAGTCGTGGCCCTTACAATTTGCCAGAGACTTACAGCTTTAGCTGTTCCAACCCTACTCTCAACCACTCTCACTATTGTATTCTACCTCAATGTATTTTTCTCTCAAAACCCCCTCCTATTTATACAATTTTAAAAATGATCTAATTTAATGCTTAATCCCCTTAATATCTCAATATCACTAAAATATCTCAACAAATCCTCTTATCTAGAATCTTATCCCTTTATATCTTTAACTAACTAAATTCTCACATATCCTTTTAATAAAAGAATATTTACATAATCATCACTTTCTCCTATTTTATTTAAAATAACAAATTAATTAATAAAATATTAAAAATTGTCACACCCCCTTTCTAACATATTTACAAATAAAAAATGCCCTTGATGCTCCTGCATCACATCTACAAACTACTGGTGCGAGAGCATGAGATCTAGTCCCCATAAGTTCAGGCCTTTTAGGCGCCCTGCTACTATTTGAGATTTAATGAGGCGACCGAGACCTTCAACTGCTATTATGAACAGAAATGGTGATATAGGGTCTCCTTGATGCAATCCTCTAGTAGCATTAAAAGGCTAGGAGGGGGCACCATTAAGTAAAATAGAGAAATTTGGGGAGGAAATAAACGACATCAACCATTGTATCCATATTTGATCAAATCCAAAAGCATAAAGAACTGCCTTCAAGTAAGACCAGCTTAGCCGATCATAGGCTTTTGAAAGATCCAATTTGATCAACATGCCTTTAACCTTTTGAGTACGAAGAGAATGTATTTCTTCCTGGACTGTGACTATCCCATCCAAAATTTGTCTTCCCTTCACAAATCCTGTTTGCTCAGGGGATATAATTTTGAGAAGGATTGGTTTTAGTTGATTGACCATGATTGTTGAGAGAATCTTGTAAATTACATTACATAATGCAATGGGTTTGAAGCTCACCGGAGTTTCTGTATTATCTTGCTTGGGTATGAGTGATATGAGAGTTGAATTTATTCCTGGGTACACATACCTTGTGTGCCTAGACTCCTCAACCATCTCCCAAATATCCTTTCCCATAAAAGACCAAGTTGCTTGATAAAATTCTGCTGTAAATCCATCTGGCCCCAGAGCCTTGTTTTTTGGGAGATTTTTAACCACCTCTTCTAAGGTAATTTATCTCATTAAAGCTAGGTTCTAACCTCTGCTAACCATGGAGGGGATATGTCGAGTTATTCTGTGTATAGTTGCCTCTCTATCTGGAGAAGGTTCAGTAAGCATGTCCTTGAAATGGTTCAGTAACAGTGCTTCCATTTCCCTGTGTTGATAAACTCGATTTCCATTTGCATCCTTCAATGAGAAAATCCTATTATGCTGTCTTCTTTGGATCAATGATTTATGGAAAAAGTTTGTATTTTTTTCCCCTTCTTTAAGTCACTATACCTGTGATTTTCGTTTCCATAATATTTATTCCTGCTTTCTCTGCTCCTCCAGTTGACTTAAAAGGTTCCCTTCTTCTAAGGCTAATGCTTCAGTGCAGCCATGTAAAATCATTTGTTATCGATTTCGTTTTATATCTTCTTGCAACCGGTGCATGTTAGAATGGATATTTCCAAATTCTGTTTTATTCCAATTTTTAATTTTTTTTAATTTTAATTTTAATTTTTTATTTTTTAATTTCACAACCATAGCGGAAATGAAAGCATTCTATTCCTTCCCTAAATTATCGTGGATTCCCACCATTGTTTTGATTTTTCCAAAAAGGATGGATCCCTTAACGAAAATAATTCAAATCTGAATAGGTTATTCTAATTACCCCATATAAGTTTTATGCGATTGGATATTTAGTTTTATTGTAAGTTTTTGTTTTACACGCATATTCGCCTTATGAATCTCCGCCTATGTCATAGTGACCTCATCCTCCACCTTATCCTCTACTCCACCTCCTTATCCCTCCACCTCACGTAAACTCCCTCCATTCTCATGGCATGTGGAGTTTGTTTTTGGTTTTAAGTTTTGCATTAATATGGTTGGTTATAATATACATATTATATTTATTATAATTATATTATATTATAATTCATATTAATATTAATATTATATAATTATAATATTAATATAATATAATTATATTTTAATAAAATTTTAAATTATTTTTTAAAATTAATTAAATTATGTTTATAATTAATTAATTAATTTAATTTTATAATTACAATTAAATTAGCATTAATTAATAAATAATTGTAATTTAATTTAGAATCAGATTTTAATTAAAAAATATATATTTTTGGCCCAAGCAACAAATTTTCCAAAAATTATGGCAGTTTTCATTCTTCAACTTTGGAAGGTCATAAGTTCAGTTTTACTCGGCCAAATGAGGCCGAGGACGGTTCATTAGATAGATAAATTCACGGGGAATATTTCCGAAGTGGTTGCATAATCAGATTTGATCATTTAATGAGCCTAAATTTTAGGAGAAGATCAAGCTCTAAATTTTTAAACAAAATTAATTTTTTGCATTTTCATTTGCTCCTAGCCTCTGTTGAATGCAGATCCATTCGACCATGTTCTCCTTAACCAATTAGATATTTATAGGGATCCATTGAAATCTTAGATTACCATTTATTTATTTAATTAATTAAGTTTTGATTGGTGATATTTTGTATTCCAGAATTTGTATCTTGATTTTAATTTGTATTTTGATTGGTTTTCACAGGAAAATAGTTGAAGAGATAGGGAAAAGAAAATTTCAATCAATGAGATAGCTCTAGCAATGCGTTGTAGCTGCTACAACACCACCCAAAATTTTGGGTTTATTCAAAATTTCTAGTCTCCCTCTGCTCGCTCAGCCCATCAAGTTTTCGACTTGGCCTCCAATTGGTAACATCCCCATGACCTATTTCCGCCCAGCCCTGTCACCACACTCACTTGTCTTGTTGTCTCTTGACTGCGCTAGGGTTTGGGGTTTACTGCTTCAAAGAGAATTGAGAGTTTCTCTGCGAATTCAAAGACATGTTCCCCTAGTAGTCATCACCAATCAATGGGGCGTTGGGCTCGGGTAGGTGAGGTCTCGAGTTTGGCTCGTATTATGAAACCCTAATCATGGTAGGGTTTGGGAGAAACCCTAGTTTGTCAAAAGTATGATATTATTTCCTGTGGTTTCACTCTCATTAGCTTCGCAAGACATCACATTGAGAGTTAATGCCTAGCCTATTCCCCTAAGTGCCTGTTAGGTTCTACCTTTCAATGTACACATTAGGGTTTGTGTGAACTGCATGCCCCTTTGTGCCCTCGTGGCCCTAAATGCATGTAAGCCAACCCTGCTTTGCATTTAATCCCCACCCTCCAAGAGCACGGTCTCGGTTATTTAAAGGAGGCCTTCTATGTGAATGAATTGTTACCCTGTGGAATCATGAAGTGTCAAGGTCTACTACGGTCGATGGTTGTATGAAAATATAGGTTTTAAGCCAGTTTCTGAACTTAGAGATGCTCAAACAATTAACTTAAGTTACAATATTTTAGTTTGAATATTTTCAGTGTTGTTGCTCCTCGAATGAGCTATTTTTTTTAGTCATTTGTTTTTTTTCTCATTATTACCGAGAGCTGACTCATTCTCATACTATTCCTTTTAGGAAATTGGTCAAAGATGCCATCAGTATACATTGAACAACATAACTGTTTCATTAAGAGTCCATTGGCATGACACCATTAAGATACTCTACAAGATGAGGTTCCAATTGTCCATATGAGCTACACAAACTCTTCAAGGGGGCTTTGAATATGGCATGATGATACCCTCTCCAGCATGCGGTGATTCTTCAACATATGGCATAGTTGGTATTCAATATGGGTAGAGGATTAATTTCTTCAACTTGGGACTATATTAGCACACTAAAAAGCCTTAGAATTCACATGGTAACCATTATAAAGGTCCAGCACACTTCAAAGAAATGTGTAAGGGTGAAAATGAGGAAGGAGGTGAAAGGCATATCTCCATTTTCGATTGCCATAAAAGTTACATGTCAGAGAGGTCGTTTCAGGCACAACCAAGGTATAAAGAGGCCGAGTGGCTAACACACCTTCGACGCAGATAAAAGGGCCATGCACAGTAGCCGTTTCAACATAAACAAGGGAAGAACACTTTCAAATAATCAATACTGATGAGGATGCCTTGCGAATTATGTCATGGGTACTGCGTAGCAGCGTTGGCTTCAAACACACAGATTTAATGATTATGTGTTATGTCCATTCTTCAAGTAGCGTTTGAATACCGCAACACAAGCACATTAGGAAAACACGTATACATCTGCGTTCAACATGAAGAGAAGCTGTGTATGATTTCTTTCTCAAACAATCACAGGCTGGTGGGGTACGCATGTTAACACACAACAGTTGGGTAACTACGTGCCTCTGGGAAAGGTCGAATCCTTTGTGCCATAACACCAGCGGGCTGACCACTATATTTTAAAATCACATTTTCTTTTTTGATTGCCCACTAATGCTACTATGCAGCAGTGGCATATGTTCTAACGCGTCTTGGCAACCGATAACTAGCCTCATAATGGTGGGCATGGAGGGATCAGAGAAAATCAGGTTCGTAAAGGTTATAGTCGCTCATCCATAAGGCGGAGAAAATATGTGCGTAAAGGATATTCAAGGCAGCACTGTTTCTTCACCTGCTCGATCGATTGGTAGCATCTCACCCCAATTCAGCATTTGCGAATGAGAAACTCATGCCCAGAAGGAGATACATGTTTCACATGGTTCAAGAGGGGTCGCAAGAGACACTGTGTGATCAAGTCGTGCAATCACACTTCTTTTGCAGCAGTTACATGTGCGACCCATCCCCAAATGCAACTGTGCGACCTATTTTCAAGTCACAGACCTCCACAGGTCGCGAAGTCACAAGCATGAGGCATGAAAGCAAGGTGTGACCCAAACCCAAACGCGACTGTGTGACCTCTTTCAAGTCGCAGACGTCCACTGGTCGCGAAGTTGCAAGCTTGAGGCATGAAAGCAAGGTGCGACCTACCGTGAGCTGCGACTATGCAACTTCCATAAGTTTCTATCTTCGCCTAGGTTGCCAAGTCGCACTCCTAAAAAAGAGCCAAAAACATTGAGCTGTGACCTTGCAACTACCACAAGTCATAACCTCCTTCCAAGTTGCAGTCTCTCGAAGCTCTGCTGGGGTCACACAATGCAGTCTTGTCCCAACACATACAACATGTAAAGATTCGCGTTGGTTTCCGGCATCATCCATGGGAAGGAAATTTTAAGCTAGAGCTAGCCATACGTTTCAGTAACATGAGGAAACTATAATTTTGACCTAGATGAAGAAAGTTGCTTACTTCCTCTAGAAGTTGCACAACTTGGATTCAAACAAACAAGAAAACCCATGTTATGTGGGTGCTCAGGATCTCGCTCAAAACATAAAATCACTCTCCCATTTATCAACTCATACAAAATTCCCTTGGCACTACAATGTCATCACCCGACATATAGAAGTTACTGGTGCACATGGTGAAATCTAGGGTTGTCCTCTGATGAGCGAGGTCCAGAGATCTCCAAGAGGGAAATGTAGAAGGAATAGTCCTAGTTCGTGACTAAACCTAGATCGCAGGTCACAAATGACCCTTGGTTGCAAGTCGCAAATGGCCCAAGTCACAAGCCAACCCAACAATCGGGGAGGTCAAGAGTTGATGGAAACTCAAGAGTCACTTCAGCCTATATGAGTGGCTTCGGGAAATTGACCAAAGGAATTTTAGCTCGATTAAAGTGAGGACGATAGAGGAATTGGTGCTTGAGAGCTAAAGGCACTCAGCTCTCGGTATCAAGTAGAGAGAGAGGTAGCGAGGCTAGGGTTTTGGTATCATTCAATGAGATGAATAGTCCATGTTCCACTATTGGGTTTTGATGAGTTGTAAATATGTATTTGATGTTGCAGCAACATTAATAATATATTCTCTTTTCCGGCACTAATTCACGTGCTTGCTTGTGGTGATAGTACTAGCTGTCTAATATTTCACTATGTTGTACGTGTTCTTTCATGCATGCAATTGGTTATGAACTAATTCACAGTGGTTGCATGTATGTTTTCTCTTGAATCAGTGTTTATTTGTTCCTTGCCATGTCAGTGATCTATTGTGAACTACTTTGAAATTAAATTCTAGCGTGCTTTCTTTCATGTATGTCTGACTGGTTTTTTTTGGCTCACCGATCCCACTCACGATGTACCCCATTTTATTTTTCTGCTTAGACTTGCTTGTATCTTTGTTTGTGGTTTGTGAATCTTGGGCTGATTTTGCTTCACTGAATGGTCATTTCACCTTTGCCTCCACTTCTTCATCTTTTCATCCAAAAACCAAGAGTGGAAACACTTATGGTGGCAACCGGGCCCACATACCGGATGAGGTTCCTATCCCAAATGGTGTGAGGTCTAATTGAGACCTTTTACCGGGGAGACCCCCTTGTTTTCGGCAGTACAATTTTTCCAATCAACACAATGAAAGAAAAGGAATTTGGACCAATGAAAATGATTGAAGCATAATTACTCTTCAACAACTCTACTATTTTGGATTATTTTTTAAAATTATAAATATTGGTTTGTAGAATGAGAAGAGGGGCTTCTCTTCTCTGAAATTATGAAATTCTTAAAAGAACTATTGTAATGTGGATTTAGATTTGTAGGTGAGAGGAGAGTAAATCTTAGATTTGGGGGACTATTGAGGATTTTTCTTTTGCATTCTGAATTATGTATGAATGGCAGAGCTTGCACTATTGCAACTCTTGTTTTAACAACTGAAGTTTAAGCATTGTAAAGGACTGTTGGAGATATGAGCCAGAGAAACAATTTTAATAAACTGGTAAAAATAGTATTGATTTTATATTGATTTCATTTTATAATAACACAAATGTGTCATTTTTCTTCATATTTGTGCACTATTGTTTATGTTAGTAATTTGCCTCTAGAATTTGTTATTATTTATCTATACTCTCGTGGGTTGAAATATGATTTATGAGTAACTATTTGCTCATAAATTAGTCTTTTTAATTCAGATTTAACAAACAATAATTTTTTTTGAATTATTTACTTATAGTTTTGTTTAATCATTCGAGTTAATGATTTAATAATCATTATCATTTTGTGAACTAGTTCCTAAATGTTGTTGATTAATTATCTCAGTTAATAGATCTATGAATAGAGCATGTTTTGGTATTCATAATACAAGTTAATTGAACTACTTGGTTAGCTTGATTCATTATAAGGCAAACATATTTAAACCCCAATCATTTAATTACTTTGATCTCGGTTGGGTTAGATCTATATCTTCCTAATTGAGATAGAATTAGGATACCTTTCCTTTTTCTTGTATTTTAGGATAATTTTGCAGTTGGATTTAATCCTACATTCATAGAAGTACCCTTATCAAAGAGCCAAAACTTAGTTATGGCTTGGTTGAGCCCCAGATCAACACCTTCTTGTCTGATCAACGACGGGGCTGATCTGTTGTCTCTTCTTTATTTGGTAAGTAAAAGTCATAGCTTAAGCTCGTAGAGGTAGAGATAAGGTAATTGGACCTAGTTTAACTAGTTGGAACCACCATTCCAAACGGAAAAGGAGTTGCTCTAAGGTCTGGACTGGGTGGTCTCCCTTATAATGTTGAGGTAGAGAATTTCTAGCCTTCAATAGGGTGCTACAAGAGAAAGATAGGGTTGCTACAGGAGAAAGACAGGGCTGCTACAGGAAGGAACATATTTATAAAAAAATGCTACAAGAGGAGGCAACAACATCAAAAGAGCTAGAAATAGGCCACCAAGAACTCCAAGAGCCTGAATCACAGCCTAACCTTTAGTGTTATTATAAATTTGTGAAATAAGGAAGGATTATTCCCGAGAAATTTGCAGTACCCCTCTTATTGGAGTTGGAAAAAGAGAGGCATAGAACTCACAAATGGATGCATATTGAAAAATAAAATAAGGTAGAGGATGTGGGACAACAAAACCAAGTTCGCCCATCAAACTAGTATAAGGATCAGAGGGGTTGCCTAGAGTAAGACCATCCAGGGTTGAGTTCTATTTAGAACAAACCGCCTCTACAACTTCCTAAGACATCAAGATGGTACCAAAGGACATCATGGCAAAGGAAGGAAATAGGAAGAAGGCTAGGTTGCTCAAGGGTGAGCAACAATTTCGGTAGGGGGGGATGATGGGCCCCAAAATGGTCTATTTTATTAGTCCCCTTTGATTATTTATAGACACTTAAAACATGTATTTAACCCCCTCAATTGCACATCATAGAGTTAATTCATAGTATTAATGGGTCCGTATGAATTTGATTTATCCTTGCTTATTATGTGCCTAATATTATTTATTTTTGTATAATATTGTGAGAATATTGGGAAAGTTATGAAGATTTGGAGGAGGAGATAATATAGGGACTTGATCCCTACTACAGGAGGACCAATATTGGATAATAAATGAACAAAATATCATGAAATTATTGAAAAATTCTAGAGGTCCAGTGATTGAGAAAATTTAGGAATGTGTTCCTTGTCATTTAATGCAGATTCCAAGTGTTGGAAACTTGATCCACTATTTTAGGGATTTTGGAGGGGAAAGATTCCTCCTTTCAAAGAGAATGCTTCCCCATCAGTTTGTGTAAGTAAAAATTCTAATTTTCATCTAGAGGCATGTATTTATTGGTCTTCTTATGAAGGAAACTTGTTTTTTTGCAATTCCACTTTCATTTCTAGCAGAGATGTACTTGGATCGATTCAAACAATGAAGTTCGGTGACATTTTTAGTTTATAAAACTTGGTATTATTCATAGGAATCTAAGTATCATTGGGATTTTCCATCCCATGAGCCTCAGAGCCCTTTTTTACAATTTGTATTTCTTGTTTTCACTTCTTATTCACATGCATCTCTTATTCTTGTTTTTCCTATTTCTGCATTTAGTATTGCTGCTTCTTTTGTTGTAGGATTGGATTAAATGATTGAAGTGAGTTGTTTTAATATTTATTTACAGATTAAAAAGCATGATGCATCCTTATAATAGCTTTTAAAAGTCATATTCATCATTGAGATACTTGGATTGGTTTACTAGTTCACAAATCTAGAATTTTTGGAAGTCCCTTGTAGCAAAAAAATAGTAATTTTCTGCTATTTTTTAGAAACTGTTAATGAGCTTCAATTGAGCTGATTCCACTTGTTTTGGGTCATAAAAATATTGAATTTAATAACAAAATTTACCCCATTTCACTTTCACTTGATTAAGTTAGGCATTTGATAGGTTAGTTAGCTCACTAGTTCTTGAATTTCCATTTTTTAGAGGAGTAATTTTCTGTTATTTTTAACACATGTTAATAGGGGTATTTTGGAGTGATTCTAGTTCGAAAGGAGTCCTAAGACATCATAATTAATAACAAAAATTTTTCCATCCCGTTTAAATTTGATTTACTTGGTCATTAAGTGAGTTATCTCCTCCTGTAGAAAAACATGACCTCATGTAGGAATTATGTTTCATGTGAAGCAACCTTGTGTAACACTCCTGTAGCAAGTGTAAAGTTGACCATATTTGCTCCAAAATCTTTTTTTTGTTTTCTTAGGATTAAATGATAACCCTTAGGTTCTAAATCCATGATTTAGGAAGACCAAAGACCACTTAGGATTTTCCTTTTTATCCCTGCAACACATCTCAAGATTTTGGGTTAATGGACAAATTTATGAATTGGATGGCACAATAATGATTTCCTTGATTGCCACATGAAGTATCTAATGAACTATGTAAATGGATCTAAGCTCTTTGGAATGTAGTGCTTGATTACATTATCTTTCCTTCATGCATGTTATATTAGTTTACTTTATTTATTATTAAGTTAGTATTTGTATTTCAAGCACTATTATTTCCATTCCATAGCCCAGGTTTCTTTTTCAATGCAAATTTTGCATGATGCAATTAAGCTAGTGTTTGATTTCATGATATTCACTTCATTGCATCAGATCAATGAAATAAGGACACATAAAAAGTTGCACATATAGTGTTGACACCTCTTATGTTTGTACGAATATCAGGTTGATAAATTAAGTTGGTAGCCTTGGGAGTTGCAACATTCTTGTTGCAATATTGGGACTCATCAACACCATCAACCGGACACAAAGCTTTGTAATAACTGCGTTTCACATAGGGAAGGCTCTCATACCAAGTTGGTGGATTCTTGGAGTTTCAAATGCGCAATATGTCCACTATCATCTTGTAGATGACCTTTGTTTGGCCATCTGTCTGGGATAGAATGTAGTCAACTTGGTGAGCTTGCTGTCCAATAATGTCCAAAGGCTTGACCAAAATGTGCTCAGGAACTTGATATATTGGTCTGATATAATGGTTTGTGGGATCCCAAAATGTACCCACACTCATTTAAAGAAGAGTTTGGCCACGATATTCCCCTCAATTTGAGAGTGAATCAGAAAGAAAACAAATTTATCGGTCTATGAGATGATCTTACTACATTGCTTAACATAGATCAAAGATATGGCGATAGATGGGGCTACCTGTAGTATCCTATACAACTTATTACCTAGAGTAATAAGAATAGTGTGAGGCCTGGAATCATACACAACATGAGGCTTCCACAAGTATGGTTGGCCTAATAACACATCACAAACTTCAATAGGAGCAACATCACACAATACCTCATCTGTGATGGGATTGATGTTGTAGGGAAGGTGATATTGCTGGCTGATAGAAAGATATCGTCCTCGGTGGAGCCACCCGATGGTGTACAAATATAGGTGTGGTGTGGTTGCTAGGACCAATTGCTTAACGACCTCTATTGAGATGAGGTTATTTTGGCTTCCACTATTCATATTGAAATGCAATGAAGACCCCTTCACCCACATCTGTGAGTGGAAAAGATGCTCCCCTTCATTTGGATATTCAGGCTCATCCTTTTGGACCTTAGTGGTGGAAAAGGTGGTGTTAGGATCCGCATTCATCTTCCTCTCAAGCCTTCATCTTGACCACCAGCAACTACTTGGCGCAATACTCATTTGTGTTGTGAGTGGGCCTCTTATGAAACTCATACCACTTTCCTGGGTCCTTCTTCGTCTTCCTGGTGTTATTATTTTCTTGTAGTGTTAGTGGGTTGTCCTGGGTCATCCTGCCTTGGCTTTTTCCTTTTTTCTTCGGTTTAGGGGTGCCCTTTCCTTGCTTCAAATTTCCAAATCCAAAGTCTCGCTTCTTCTATTTAAATTTTTGTTCGATTTTGATGGCATATTGGTATGCGGTACAAAATGAGGAGATTTCCATGAACTCCATCTCATCCTAGATGTATTTGCATAGACAAACACAATGCTTGAGAACCAGATGCCGCTCAGAATCCTTGATACCCAACTTCGTGCGAAGCGTGTGAATTTTTTTTGTGAACTCTAACATGTCTTTGTCCCTTCCCTGTCTCAGTGTGGTCCATTTTTTGTAGTTATATCCACAACTCCCGATAGGGTAATATTGTTCCTTGAAGAAATCTCAGAAGGAGTTCCAAGTGGGTGCGGTTGAAAACAATGAGGTTTCCCTCTCTTACTTGTGCTCATAGTAGGTTTCCCACTAGTCCTTGATGTGGTGGGGGTGACTTTGAGGATCACAAAAGTAATCTATTCCCTATCAAAAAATCATGAACCAAAAAAATCCTTCCAATATATTTAACCATTTATATATGACATATACATCTATTTTGCCTTCAAATATAGGAATGTCAAAGTTAACTTGTACCTTGAAGGGGGAAACGCCTCCAAAGTGACAACTGAATGAAGATGTGTCGCTTGTTGGCATCCATAGAAGGATCTGGGAAAAGTTGTGTATCATCTCATTCGTTTGCCACTATAGGGCTTCTTCGAGTAATGGTTTGATAGGATCTCCCGCTCCCTCATATTTATTTTCTTCTGCCATGGGAGGTCATTGGTGGTGACATGGACGGTCTTGCAAGGGCTCAACCAGCTCAAGTCCCAACTCCTTATACATCGACCTCATTGGGGACATGCACAAAAAAATAGAAAAAAATAATACCATTGATCCAGATTTATGTAGGAATGAAATGAAGTAAAAAATTAAACATAAACACATAGATACAATGAAAAATTGAATTTCAATTGATTATTGCGATCAGTGGCATCACAATTGAACAATGGCTCGTTCACATAGTGGTTCACACTTTTTTTCTATGGATCAATTTTTTTAGTGGCTTGTTCCACACATAGTGAAATTGATCCTAAATTACAGTGATTTACGGCTCACATTACAATGTGTATGGTCTCACATTTCTCTTTAACGAGATCTGCATATGATCACTGTGTATGATAATTTGCATTTTTTATTATGATTCTTTGTGATGAGTAGCATTTGTTTATTATGGCTCATCAAATTCTTATGTTACCGTGTATTTAGAATTCAATATTCTGCTATATGTTTATATTTTCTCAGTGGCCTACATAAATCTCTATGTATGATCTTTATGATATGACATGTAATATCTTTGTGACGTGATACAACATAACGATATATTCAATAAAGGAAATGACCTAACCATTTAGAGTTCTCTAGTGGAAATTAGACAGTAACCTTGTTCTTATATAATTCATAATCACAATATCTTAGTTCATGATGTCATTTCCCTCTTCCATATGGCAGAGATAATGCTGCTTCATGAACAATAACCCTGATGAACATAGTTGATGAAAATGATGCTCTTGACAAAAATATCCTTTGATATGGTTGTAACTTGGATTGGTAGTGACATTCTTGGATTGAAAATGACCTTATTTGTTATGAAAATAACCTGGTTGGATTGTCAGATGTGATATTGTATAACAAATCTCTTGGACTTGTCTCGTTTAGTTCACAAACGAAGTTGTGAACTGACTTGGGTTGGAACTAGGAGGCCTAAGGTGATTGTTGTATATTATTCACATTGTACTTTGTATCTTAGTTGAACAATTGATGAATATATAATAAAAGAATAATTTATTTGAGTTTTCCCCCTTTTGGGGTTTTGCCCTAGTCTATGACCTAAATCTCAGTTGTCTGTATTGTGTATGATTTTCTTCTATTGTTACTTTTTGTTCTGTTGCATTATTGATGTTTATTGTTCTTTTGACATAATTACTAATGATGACATGATGTTATGGGGTGAATGTAATGAATAAATGATAAAAATATTTGAAAATTCAATTACTTGCAAGAGAGAACAATCAAGCCCTAAAAATTGAACACCTATTATAGTGAAGAAGAGGTCCCCAACCCTAGTCAGAAATCAAAATCACGAGCTCATCTTAAAAAATGGATGAACATCACTCTTTGTAGAACCAATTAGCCATCAACTTGAGAGTACCACGCATGAGGTGTCTATATTCTTATTCTTCTCCCTCTTATTGATGTAATCCTCCACATGGCACTTCTAGCCATCTTCATCCTGGAAGTCACAACTAATTTATTTTTGACGTATACCAAAACAAGCTTTAATTTGGCTGATTTGTATGCTTCCTTTGAGTCCAGTGCTCATATAATACAATATCTCTCAACATGAGTCTTCTTGTCACAATCTTTGTTATTCCAATATTTTCATTTATTGACATAGCCTTAGTAGGCTTAATCATGTACTCGAAATCCTCACTATGAGGCCAAGGAAGGAAAAATACAGCCAAAGAAGATATACAGGGACAAGAATACTAACAACAATAGTAAAGATTTAAAAAATAAGAGAGGTACAAGATACTTATATTTTTTTAATGTGCCATCTCCTTCTTGATATTTAGCCTTATTGAAAATCAACATTGTCCACATCATCATCATCATGACCTTCTTTGTTGGAGCTAGGGTTTATTTTATCAGCAGAAGCAATCAATCCTAGAGTTTTGTCCACAAACCCAAAGTTTTTACTTATCCAATCCATGATTCCTGCTAGGGTTTGTCTAGTCCCAAAGTTTTTTATGGTGACTTTTGATCAAATTCATTTACCCAAACTCACTGTAGCACCAAATTCATATTAATATATTCAATCATTTGAAAACTTACAACATGTTCGATTCTTCCATAGTAGCACATTAATTAGGAATCTTTGTCATCAACATATTTATCCAATATCCTTAGCCACAACAAATTAGGTAGCTAGGCTTCTTCAAATTTTGTAGAAAAGGATTTCGTCAAGGAAGATCTTTAGCACTCAAGTTGATTCATTGTAAATGACATTAATACCTTTTAAAAATATATCTATTTGACTTGCAAGAGCTTTTAATCTTCGTCCTTGAAGAGGATATCAACCTATTTTCTACTGTAATCATGATTTATTCTTTAAGATTGTGTTATTACAATGATTTCCTCTTGATCATCCAACACTCATAGAATAGACATAATTTTTCAAATATCCTTCTTTGCAATTTAGGTTTTAGTATTATTACTTCTTCTTATTGTATGAAGACAACTTTAATGTCACAAAATTTCCTTGAGGACTCATTCATGGAGGAAATTCATTCTTGTCTCCTTCAAAGGTTTCTCTTAAGCATACTTCTTGGTCCTATTTCAATATCCAAGATATATTTACCTCAATAAGTACTATGGACCTATACATGGCCATCTCAGATAGAGTTCCTTTATAATATAATATTGAGATCTAGGAAAAAAACATAGAGATCAATGATACACACCTCTTAAGCATTGGCTTCTTGGATTTCTTGTAGGTCTATATTTCCATGATTGATTCATCACTGTAAGACATTTTATTTTTAGCGTCAGATCTTCAGTTTTAGTAGCCACAAGATAAAATCACCTCCAATTTGAGGCTATTCTTTCCTTTGATATGCAAAAGAAATTTTTTTGATGCCCCTCAACATCTAGACTTCACATTATATTAGCCATCAATATATGATTGTCTTGTATATATCAAAGGTTCTAGGAAATATGAACCTTCATACTTAATTTATTAAACTAGAGACCTCTTTATTGCCTCTTCCAAAGTGAAATGTCAGAAATATTAAATACATTTCAGAATCCTCCTTGTTGTACCTTGAAAGGGGACTAATCCTTTATTCAAATGAAGTGGACTTTTAGTGACATTGATATCCTTTAAAACAAAATGAACATATTTTCCTCAACATATCATGATACAACATCATCAAATTTTGATTGTCATATTAATTCATCTAAGTATGGATGTTTGTCCTCAAGGGTTTTTCACTGATCTATTGAGTTCCTTCAATCTCCGAGAGATAGAAATCTTGTACAAATCATGTCAATACAAAGCCAAGAAAATTTGACTACTTCTCAATGATATTATTTTCTTTAGTTTAGTTCACATATAAAGTAAAATTATAAAATTTGACTTCTTTAGAGAATTTAAATCACAACACAATTATACGTGAAAAGTTTTAACCATTAAAAATAGAGCAGTAGTAGAGATCACAACAAACAATAAGACAAGAGACACCAAAATTTAGGCCAGCGGTCAGGGAAAAACCCACAAGCCTGAAAACCCAACAAATCCTTCCTTATGAGAGAGTTTAGTTCATCAAAATTTACATTAGAATATTCCAAACAAAATTCCAGTCTTGTGACCTCAATAAATTCCAAGTCAAACTAGTTAAGTGAGAGAGAAAATAGTCAACGTTATCCAAGTCAAAGTTTGCAACAAAGGGGGTAGAATTTCAACTCGAGGCAACTAGTCAAAGGGTCGAAATTCGACCTGTAATATCACAGTCAAAGATCGATCAAAGTGAAGACGTTGAAATGACTTCAACCCTCTGTCAACAAGCCCATAATAGAAATATAACTTTGGTCAAACCAATCAACGAATCACAAATGAACTAGGCCTCCAATATCAGTCAAAGTTCAACAAATAATCCCAAGTCAACGTTGGCCAAATATAATTCAATAGGTTGGTCAACACATAACGAATCTTCCTCTTATCTCCTTCGTAGGTATGGACTAATATTCTTCTTGTTTAAGATTGAAATGAGTGAGTGAGATGAATTCAAAATGAGTTTTCTTGAATGCCAGTGTGTGTGTGTGTGTGTGTGTGTGTGTGTGTGCTAGGAAGAGGATTTTGACCATAGGGTCAAACCCATTCAATGAGTGGGGACGACTTGTGAAAATGAGGCTGACTTGGTCAACATATAAACTCATAATTTATTCTTTGATTTGCTAATGAAAATATCAACCGTAGCTACAAATTTTCAACAAATTTGAGGAAAGGTTTGCACCTCGATTGATTTGAATGTTGAGATTCAACAAGATGATGAAGCTTAGTGAAAATCAGTCACCTTCATTAAGTGGGCCCATAGGTTATTTTTAGGTGTAAGTCTATTTTTAGACATGGTGATCATATTTCAGAAGTTGCAGGATGCTATTTGAGGATGGTTGGTCAAGTTGGAAAAATAGATGAAATTCTATTCTTGATTGGGAAAAGTCTATTTATAGATCGTCGATCTAAAAATAGAAGTGTCGATTATTATTAGCTCTTAATAATAATCCGACAATAAACAACAACTTATTCTCTTGGAGCACTCTATTTCAGTAGGGAAAATCAGTGGGCTGAAGGAATTATGCAATTCTTAGGGTTTACTAGTGGTTCAAGCATGGAGGACTTAGTTAGAACTGAAGTGGCAAAGTTATGACAGAGTTGGAAGAGTAGTTCATGGAGTTTTTATTCAGTTTAACTTAGTTAATGGAGTTAAACTTAGTTGAGCTAGTTGTATCTAGTTTAATTGAATGATACACTAGTGAGAGTGGAGTGAATTAATTAGTTAATTAATTCACAAATAATAACTCATTAATCAACTGAACAATAAAATAGTTAACTACAGTGCATGTCAGTTCCAGTGGAGACCCAGTGGAGAGATAGGTGAAAGGGCAAGATGGACAATCTGTTGTGACTATAATGATGCATTGATTGCACCATACACACATTGGAGTTGCCAATGATGATTGCGAAGTGCAAGCAAGGTAAATTTGAATTCATTCAGGGGTCTTCTTCAAGAGGGATTGCGCAATGGAGGCAGGCTATCAGGTGGCAAGAAATCAGTGCATGGATTTGTAGATTTCTTCTGATTAGTGTGTGACGATTGATTGTACTGAGAGCTTGATGTACTAAGCTTTGTATGAGATTGTTACATAATATCCATGATACATAATATATGATAGTTGGGGATTTTAGCTTCAGGATTTATCGTTAAACAACTGTGTTATGTGCGATTGTTTTTATTGCTTCATGTGTTTGCAATTGATTTTAATTTTTGCAAAAGATTAACAGTGGAAGGATTCTTTATTTAGCAAGAAGATAAATATTGTTAGATCAGGAGAATCAAGATATATACGTGCATCTTGTATATAATTTCTACATGGTATCAGAGCAGTGTTAAATCTTGAAGATTGCAATTGTGAAGAATTGTTGAGTTTGTGTTGGTGGACAATTAGAATTTGCTGCAGAAAATTCTTGGTGCGACAATTGAGTATACATTGAAATGTATTTCAATGGGTTGCGATTGGAGTATGTCCTTGATGGCAGCTTGAATTACATAGCCTGGAAGGATAGGATGGAGGCGGTGCTGGAAGATAATACTCTGAAGGAGTTCATTGATAGCGATGTTCCTAAGCCGGGATCTAGCGATGCTGCATTACTTGACGCATGGAAAAAGAAGATAGCAAAGACAAGAATAATTCTATTGGAAGGTGTGAAGGACCATATTGTGTCCAACCTTCACGGGAAAGCCACTCCATTTGCAATGTGGAAGGCTTTGAAAGATTTGTTCCAAAGAAACAACGACCAGAGGAAGTAGGCGCTGAAAGATAAGCTCAGAAAAATAAAAATGGAGAATGGCGACAGTATTCCAAAATATCTCACGAAGTTTGTCCATTGTAGGGATGAAATGGAAAGTATGGGGATTACTGTTGATGATGAAGCCTTGGTGAGCTTGGCTCTCCTTGGGCTTCTGAAGAGTTGGCATAGATACGAAGACTCTGTCAATGGACGGGAGAAACTGCCAGGATGGGAGCGACTTTGGTCGGATCTTGTGCAGGAGGAGATAAGGCGAAGTACCAGGGATGGTTCTTCATTGAAGAATGAAGATGAAGAAAATTGCGCTTTGGCTGCCAAAGCAAGGAAAGGGAAGGGGAAAAAATTTCCTTCAAAATCCGAAGCTAAAGGCAAGAAGCAGGATTTGTCCAAGGTGAAGTGTTTTCACTATCACGAACATGGGCATTTCGCCACTAACTGCCCACAGAAGCAGAAGAACAAGAAGGCTGCTGGAGCTGCAGCTGGAGAGGCCTTAGCCTCACAATTTGAACTTGATTTCTCTTTGATCGCATGCTTGGTTTCAATCTATATGGGATCGGTGTGGTAGCTTGATAGTGGTGTGTCTTTCCATATGATGGGAGACAAGGAGTTTTTTAGTGACTTGGAGGAAAAGGATCTCCAAATGCATATAGAGATGGGCGACGATGGTAGATACAGTGCAAACGGAATTGGGACCATTACCTTTGAGAGGGAGTCAGGTAATCCATTTCTGTTGAAAGATGTTATGCATGTTCCATGTTTGAAGAAGAACTTGGTCTCGGTCGCAATCTTGGAAGACCAAGGTTATGACATTGTTTTTAGCGATGGAAAAGCTTTCATGCGACATAAAACAACAGGTCAAACCAAGAGGATAGGGATTAAAGTTAAGAATATCTACAAGCTGGAGGTATATGGCTGCGCTGCAATGATGGGCAAAGCAGAAGAAGTGGTGAGCTTGGATGAGGGCAAATTATGGCACAGGAGATTGGGCCATCTTCACCATGGCGCCTTGAATATTTTGCAGCAGATTTCTACTGGACTTCCCAAGGGTACCCTTGCACAGTCAGATTAGTGCAAGGGATGTACCATAGGTAAGTTTGTGAAGACCACCTTTAATGAGAAGGAGAACCATGCTTTGGTGATCCTGGAGAGAATTCGCACAGACGTGTGTGGACCTTTCTCGGTTGCTTCAACAACAAAACACAGGTATTATGTTATATTTTTTGATGACTATTCTCGTAGATGCTGGATATTCTTCATGAAGAAGAAGAGCGAAACATTCTCAAAGTTCTATGAGTTTAAAGCATTGGTGGAGAAGGAGTCGGGGAAGCAAGTGAAAGCTCTACGAAGCGATAATGGTGGTGAATACATCTAGGGTGAATTCAAAGACTTCTGCAGCAAAGAAGGAATTCGAAGAGAAATCATAGCACCTCATAACCCATAGCAGAATGGGGTCACAGAGAGGAAGAACAGTATGATCGTGGGTGCTGCACGAGCTATGCTTGAGAGGGAGCTAGACTTTCATGTATTGGAGGAACTGCCTGTTTTGAAAAATGAACCTCCAGATGTGGATCAGCCACATGAGTAAGTTCATGGAGTGGAGGATTCCACTCACGTAGAGCCAAACATCATAACAAGCAGAAGACGTACCACAAAAGCTGAGAGACTGATGCTTGATGTGGCACAGAATGTAGGAGTCCCTACATCACAGCGCAGATAGAGACAATCACCTGACCGTTTTACTGGATACATGGCTCTTATGAGAAAGTGTATCATGATAGAGCCATATTCTTTTGAAGAAGCAGTGTAGGAGCCCACATGGGTAGATGCCATGGTGGAGGAGTATGGCTCCATTGTCAGAAACAATGCTTGGGAGATTGTTCCAAGTCCGGTTCGTAAATTAGTTGTATGATCAAGATGGATCTACAAGGTAAAGCAAGCTGATGATGGGAGCGTCGAGAAGTATAAGGAAAGATTTGTTGCCTGGGGCTTCTCACAGATCGAGGGGATTGATTATGAAGAAACCTTTGCACCTATCGCACGATATTCTTCCATAAAGACCATCCTTTCTCTCTCAACATAGATGGGTTGGCACATTCATCAAATGGATGTGAAGACTGTGTTCCTTAATGGGATCATTGAGGAAGATGTGTACATTGAGAAGCCTGAAGGATTTGAGATATTTAGCAGCGAGTTGCATGTGTGCAGGCTCAAAAGAGCGCTGTATGGGCTGAAGCAAGCACCTCGTGCTTGGTACACACAGGTCGACAAATATTTCACTGGACTTGGCTTCACCAAGAGTGAGGCAGATGCAAACCTGTACCAAATTGTGGTGGAGGGTAAGATTTTAATCATTTTTCTTTATGTTGATGATTTAATACTAATGGGTGATGAGAAGTTGATACACTCATGCAAGGAAGATCTTGCAAAGGAGTTTGAGATGAAGGATTTGGGCCTCCTTCATTATTTCCTTGGATTGGAAATATGGCAGCGGGAAGGTGAACTGTTTGTGTCTCAAGGCAAGTATACTCGGGAGATACTGGAGAAGTTTCACATGCAAGGCTGCAAGCCTATCAACACTCCTCTTCCAGGAAATTGGAGGAAAGAGGATGCAACATCGATAGAGGTAATGGATGCCACTGTTTATCGACAGTTGGCGGGTTCACTCATATATTTAGTTAATACAAGACCAAACATATGCTATGCGGTGAACCAACTTTCACAAGCGATGGTTAAGCCTACCAAGCTCTTTTGGAAGGCAGGCAAGCATGTCCTGAGATATCTCAGGGGCACATCTGAGTATGGCTTATGGTACAGAAAAATGGATGAGGTGAAGTTGCATGGCTTCACGGTTGCAGATTGGGTAGGCAGCCCAACAGACAGAAGAGCACATCAAGAGGGGTTTTCAGTATTGTATCTACATTAATTTCTTGGTATAGTAGGAAACAAAGATCTGTGGCACTCAGTTCAGCGGAAGCATAATACATGGCAGCAAGTCAAGATGCATGTGAGGCTATCTGGATGAGGAGGATCCTGGTTGGTTTGTTCGGTTCACATTTAGATCCTACAGTGATACATTGTGATAATCAGAGGTTCATTAAACTCTTGATTAATCCTGTGTTTCATGATATATCTAAACATATTTATATCCGGTATCATCATATCAGAGATTGTGTGTAGCAGAAGATCATGTTGCTTTAGTACATTCCTACGGAAGATCAAGATGCAGATATTTTGACGAAGGCACTCGGCTGGAGCAAATTCGAATACCATAGAGGCAGGATCAAGGTGAAGGATAATCCCTATCTTGTTGAGAGGGAGTGTTAAGATTAAACAATATGATGAATCTTTGTGAAAATCAATCACCTTCACTAAGTGGGCCCGCAGGCTATTTTTAGGTGTAAGTCTATTTTTAGACATGGTGATCATAATTCAGAAGTTGCAGGATGCTATTTGTGGATGGTTGGTCAAGTTGGAAAAATATATGAAATTCTATTTTTAGAATATTGGGCGAAGTCTATTTATAGATCGTCGATCTAAAAATAGAAGTTTCAATTATTATTAACTCTTAATAATAATCCGAAAATAAATAACAACTTATTCTCTTGGAGCACTTTATTTCAGTATACAGATTTGGAAAATCAGTGGGCTGAAGGAATTACGCAATTCCTAGGGTTTACTGGTGGTTCATGCATGGAGGACTCAGTTAGAACTGAAGTGGCAAAGTTATGATAGAGTTGGAAGAGTAGTTCATGGAGTTGTTATTCAGTTTAACTCAATTAATGGAGTTAAACTCAGTTGAGCTAGTTGTATCTAGTCTAACTGAATGATACACTAGTGAAAGTGGAGTGAATTAATTAGTTAATTAATTCACAAATAATAACTCATTAATCAACTGAACAATACAACAGTTAACTATAGTGCATGTCAGTTCCAGTGGAGACCCAGTGGAGAGATAGGTGAAAGGGCAAGATGGACTATCTGTTGTGACTATAGTGATGCATTGATTGCACCACACACACAGGGGAGTTTCCAATGAGAGTTGCGCGATGCAATCAAGGTAAATTCGAATTCGGTAAGGGGTCTTCTTCGAGCGGGGATTGCGCAATAGAGGCATGCTATCGGGTGGCAGAGAATCAATGCATGGATTTGTAGATTTCTTCGATTAGTGTGTGAAGATTGATTGTGCGAGAACGATGTACTAAGATTTGTATGACATTATTACATGATATCCATGTGATACATAGTATATTATAGTTAAGTTTTAGCTTGAGGATTTCCCATTAAACAACTGTGTTATGTGCGATTGTTTTTATTGCTTCATGTGTTTGCAATTGATTTTAATTTCCGCAAAAGATTAACGGTGGAAGGATTCTGTATTTAGCAAGAAGATAAATATTGTTATATCAGGAGAATCTGGATATATACATGCATCTTGTATATAATTTCTACATTGAACCCTCTCAACACTTGATATATCTAGAGTTAAGATGGATCTAGGTTGATTGCATCGAGAGGCGTTGTCCAACCTACTATGGAAGATATGTTGTAATTTCCTATTATGTTATGTTATCTAAACATTTTGTCTTGGTCATATATATATATATATATATATATATATATATATATATATATATATATATATTTATGTCTTAAACCAACCTAGATCCATCTTAACTTCGGATTTATCAAGCACCGAGAGGGATCAAATCTCTCACCGAGAGGCACTCTCTAGCCCAATATGGAAGAGGTGTTGTAATGCCTTGTATGTTATGTTATTTGAACATTTTGACTCAGTCAAATGAAAATAAAATAAAAACAAAATAAAATAAAAAAATAAGAAGGTCTTTGTAGCCCGATATAGAAGAGATATGTAAACATTTTGACTCGGTCAAATAAAAATAAACGAAAAATAAAATGAAACATTATATATTGGTGTATAAGTTATTTTTGGAAAGAAATGTGTGGTGAAGAGGTGATTAACCTTAACTATGGATCTATCAAGTGTTGATAGAGATCCAATCTTCGCATTAAGATTTTCATAGTTAATGTTTTGATGTTGAGAGCTTTTTCTAGAATACTATGTGTTTTCATTAAGGTGTCAGATGTTTCAGGCAAACACTTCACCTATCTTCAAGGTCAAAAAGCTAAGAATATTGATATGAAGAGTGTAAGACCATGATTAAATAGAGGAAGGATATGACCATTAGGGAAACATATTTTGGCTTATTTTATTATTTTATTCCAATTATTAATTAATATATCTTTAACGTTCTCATTCTTCACTTATTAAATTTTTATGTAATTTGACCAGTTCAAAATGTTTTAATTAATAATTATAATGATTTATATATTTGTAGGTAATTTGAGCGAGTCAAAATGCTACATAACATAACCTTACAACATCTCTTCCATACTGGGTTGGAGAGCACCTCTCGGTGCAACTAGCTTAGATCCATTTTAACTCTAGATCTATTAAGTTCCAAGAGGGATCAAATATCTCAATATTCAAACCTCTTTTTTTAGTGCAAAACTTAAGGAAAGGTTTGCATCTCGAGATATTTGATCCCTCTCGCCACTTGATAGATCAACAGTTAATATGGATCCAGGTTGGTTTAATTATTAATAATGAATAATTATAATTGTTGTTGTTGTTGTTGTTTTTTTTTTTTTTGGTTTTTTGTTTTGTTTTTTTTGTACATAACATTAAATAACCTAACCTTACCGCATCTCTTCCATACAAGGTTGGAGAGCGGTCCCTCGACGCAATAAAATTTATTAATCATGATTTTTTTCTTTCTTTTATAATTCATTTTTTGTATAATTTGATTCTATCAATATTATTAATGATTTGAAGTACTTTCTTGGAGTTTAATATTCCGTGATATGAGCAATTTTGATGTGAGACTTTCAGATCCATCACATTGCAGCACAATCATGATTTCGTTCTATAGATTGAGACTTGAGTATTCCCTTGAGGGAAACTCGAATTACATAGCTTGGAAGGACAGGATGGAATTAGTGTTGGAAGATAACGGGATGAAGGAGTTCATAGACAGTGATATTCCTAAGCCTACACCAACTAATGCTCAAGGTCCGACGACTTGAAAGAAGAATGTAGCAAAGGAAAGGAGGATCCTACTGGACGGTGTTCGAGATCATATTGTCTTGAACCTCCATGGAAAGTAAACTCCATATGCAATGTGGAAGGCCATGACAAATTTTTTTCAGAACAACAATGACCACAGGAAGCTGGCACTGAAGGAGAAGCTCAGGAAAATCAAGATGGAGAAGAGCGACACAATACCAAAGTACTTGACCAAGTTCACCCAATGTCAGGATGAGCTTAGAAGTGTTGGTGTTATAGTTTCTGAAAATGATCTAGTCAGCCTAACACTTGTAGGCCTTCCCAAGAGCTGGCGCAACTACCAGGATTCAGTAAATGGGAGGGAGAATCTACTAGAGTGGGAACGTTTATGGGGTGACTTGGTACAAGAAGAGATTCAGCGAAACACCAGAGATGGATCCTCATCCAAGCATGATGATGAGGAGAATTGTGCCTCTAATGGAAAGACAAAGAAAGGGAAAGGGAATTAATCCCATTCCAAATCATATTTTGGTCAGTTAGGCAAGAAGAAATAATTTTCGAATATTAAATGTTTCCACTATCACAAGCTGGGACATTCTGCCATGAAGTGTCTGCACAAGAAGGTCGACAAGAAGCCCTCAGGAGGAGCAATAGGTGAAGCATTTGCTTCAAAATTCGAGTTGGATTTCACCCTCATCACATGCATGGTGTCATCGGTGATGGGTAGTGTGTGGTACCTATATAGTGGAGTCTCATTCCATATGACCAACAACAAAGATTTATTTAGCGATTTGGAGGAGAAGGACCTTCAGATGCACATCAAGATGGGAGATGATGGAAGGTATAGTGCGACCGACATCGGTACTGTTACTTTACAAAGGGAGTCTGGTTCTCCTCTCACATTGAAAGTTGTCATGTATGTTTCAGGTTTGAAGAAGAATTTAGTTTCAGTTTTTATTTCGGAAGACCGTGGATATGATGTGATTTTTAGCAAGGGAGAGGCGTTCCTTCGTCACATAGCTATGAGACAGGTGAAGAAGATTGGGATTTGGGTAAAGAACCACTACAAATTGGATGTAGAATACTGTGCTTCTTTGAGCACGAAAGCAAAGAAGGTGCAGAGTCGAGATATCGGTGAGTTATTGCATAGAATATTGGGCCATCTACACCACAAAGCTTTGAAGATCATGCAATAGATTTCTACATGACTTCCCAAAGTTGCACTTGAGCAACATGATACATGTAAAGGGTGTACATTGGGGAATTACACCAAAGCCACCTTTCAAGATAAGGACCGTTGAGCGCAAGAAATCCTTGAAAGAAGTCACTCAGATGTGTGTGGACCATTTTCGACAGCCTCCACGACCAAGTGCAGGTATTATGTTATTTTGGTAGATGATTTCTATATGAAAAATATATGAAGGATATACTAGCTAAACATGCTAGGAATATGTACAACACCTATTTTTGAAACAAGGACAAAAATAACTGGCCTCGAGTTCTCGAAAATCCGGTCTTGGGGTTCAAATGAAGGATTTCAAGGTGTTCTCCAAGAAAGATAAAGGAGCCAAGAAACAAGGCAACAAGAATAATAAGGCACTTATTCAATAATACAATGAACAATTAGTCAACTAATGGGACAATCACACCAATTTCAAAGACATTTCCTCCCTTGAAATCTTGAATCTTGAAGGAGTTTTCTTCAAATCCAAGCTATATGTAACTTTTTCGTGATTAATGAAAGGATCCATTTACAAAAAAAAAAAAAATGTCATGGCCTTTTTTCTTGTTTTTAATTTCAACTTTTGCCTTTTTATTTATTTTTGCATGTTTCATATGGTTTTTTCTTATTTTCAGTCTTACCATGATTTAAATTTACTTCATCAATAAAATGGTAAAAAATAAATTTTAACTTATCATATAAAAAATATTTATCTAATATTTTACATTAACAAATAGATAAATATTTATAATTAAACACGAATAATGCAAAGTCAATGATGATGTGATTAATATAACCCCACCCTTAATAAAGGATTAATAAGTTTTTGCCAATAAAATATCAATTTAACATTCCTCCTCACTTCATTGTTAATATTATCAATATCATATTATTTAGAGTTATTTCGAATTTCTAATTTTCCCTATTAAACACTTATTATTAGAGTAATACGTTTATGTGGTAAAATTTTGTTTTGCATTGATATTTTCTCTTTTCAATTTGTTGATGTCCTCTAAACTATTTGATTTGAGTCCATTTAAAACTTCACATGTAAATGAAAATACATAATATTTATGATATAAAAAGGAACTATTTCAATTATTTTAAATATTTGTGGGAAGCTACAAAAGTTATTATGTATAACATGATTTATGTATATAAATTGAAAGTTGATATAGACAAGTGTTATATAGTAACTAGTATCTTCTACTTAGTTTAAATATAGCTAAATTAATGTAAAAAACAATAAAGAACTAAAATTGCATATATCGTATCTTGGAACAAGAAGACAATTGCATTTAGGCAAAAATATGTAATAGCCTTTGATGCATTTACTATTTATTATCTTTGTTTTTTTATGCTTACTCTACGTTAGTAAATGAAATACTTTAATAAGGATTTGCTCAAACATCCTACCATTGAATGTCGTCGTGATAATTTTAGATATAACTGCGTTGTGAACTTAGTTTGTTTACGAGGTTACCAATTTTCATATTCCCTATGTTAAACATGTTATGTGCTAATGATTGCATGTTATTGATTTGATTAAAATGGTTCGCAATTTCTTAATTCTTAAAATAAAAAAGGTACTTAATTTAATCTAGCCATGTTGTGATATTGATGATGGGAATTAGGATCTATTTTGCATCATCATTTTCCAAAAAAAAATGTATAAAAATACTTACAATTAAGAATAACATTCCTATTAGCTTATAAATATGAACAAATACATCTTATCTAAAAAAATTAACTTAAAAAAGAACTACGCTAACATTGAAAACCAACTCTTGAAGTAACCCCATTGATTATTTCTAACAATTATAGCTATACCATGATTATAGTCCTTTGTGTGGACAATAACATTGAAAACGAACTATGGAAGTGACCCCTTTGACTATCCCAACTTTTACACATATCTAACGTGATTAGAGTCCTTTGCATTCACAACAACATCAAAAACCAATTATTGAAATGGCCCTTTGATAATCTTAACTTCTATATATAAAATGTAATTAGATTTTTCTCTGCTTTAGTGTGACCTATATGGACATAATACAGTACTAAATATACTTCGAAGAAAAGCTAACCATTGCATTAAATATGCTACGGTGTACAATGCAATTATATAAACAAAATAAATCATGCAATAATATGAATAAATTTGTAATCAATAATTATTATTTTAAATAAAATTTAAAACACATATACAAAACATTTATAAAAAAATACTACTTAGTATAAAGATTGATATTAATCAAATTTGTTCCCCGATGGGGGTGGATAACTCGAGGTAATTGGGGGTCGGGCTCAACCCCTTTCAAGATAATATATGTACGGAGTAATGCAAATGGGAGTGTGGTAGCCATAAGGTTATCCTACTGATATGTTTTAACCATGTACAAAAATGACTTGCAAACAAATTCTTAAAGCATAAAAATATACAATGGCGAGAACATAAAACAAATATACACAAATATTTCCTTGTAGATCCAAAAATCGGGTCTACCAGATTGATTTTTCATTATATTCCTTTAAATGTTACAATACATACATATACATGTCAAAAGTATTCATAAACCCCAATCCAATAACCCTGGATTAGAACATAATCATAGTTCCCTTGACTGGATCTACAAAATACCTTGGGAAGAAAACCATCATGCCCAAAATCATGTGCAAAACCCAGGCACAAAACCATGGGTAGGTCTGCCCACCGTCTTTGGGTCTGCCCTAGAAACCCCTTTTGTTACCAATCGAGCTTTTTATTTCTCCACCTTCCCTTCTGCATTCATATTCTTCTTAAACACCCATTTTATGCCAATGTGTTTCTTTCCAAATGACATATATACTAGATCCCAACCCTCATTTTTTTCCAAAGATTCCATTTCATCAACCATGAACTCTTTCCATATTTTTCTATCCTTTGAATCCATTGCCTCCTTGACAGTTCTGGGATCATCATAGATAATAGATAAAGAAAAAATTGAACATAAAGTAGATGGACTATACCTCTCTGATCGCCTTCTCTCTCAGACTGATCTTCTTAGAAATGGAGTTTGTGGCTCTTCTTCTTCTAATTCTTGTTATGCTGTAGAGTTTGTTTCTTCCTTCTTTAGTTCAAACTCTATATTTTCAGGTTCCTTTGGTAGGAATTCATGTTTAATAACATCTTTGACCTCTCTAAACACCACATCTTGGTTGTACACAACCTTCCTTGTTTTCGGGTTCCAAATCTTATAACTTTTTAAACCATCCTTATACCCGATAAAGATGGACCTTTCAAATTTACTATCCAACATGGTTCTTTTCTCCTTTGGAACATGTACATATGCATCACAGCCAAATACCCACAAATGTGAAAGAGAAGGTTTTTTACCAGTGCATAACTCATGTGGAGTCTTATCCTCCAACGCTTATGAAGGTGATCTGTTAAACATGTAACATGCAGTATCCACTAACTCTACCCAGAATTCCTGCCCTAATCTAGCACTGCTGAGCATACTTCTTACCTTTTCCATCAATTTCTTGTTCATTCTTTTTGAAACTCCATTTTCTGAGGTGTTTATGGAGTAGTCTTCTACCGTGCTATACCACATTTCTTACAAAACTCTTCAAATTCCTTCTTACAAAACTCTCCAGTATTATTTATCCTCAACAGTTTGATCTTCTTCTCTGACTGGATTTCTTCCAGAGCCTTAAGTTATTTAAACCTATCAAAGAATTTAGATTTATGCTTGAGGAAATATATCCATGTATTCCGTGACAATTCATCTATAAATGAAACATAGTACACAAGCTTACCAAATGATGGAACCGAAATACGTCGAAACACATCACTACGCACAAGCTCTAATATCCATTTCGCCCTCTTAGCTCCTGAGGGGAAAATCACACGATTCTACTTCTCATATACACAATGTTCATAAAAATCAAAATCCAGAGATAAATTAGACAGACCTTCTACCATACCATTACCATGTAGTATTCAAAGGCCCTTCGCTCCAATATCTCCAAATCTTTGATGCCATAGCATGGTCTTTTCTCTAGAGACCACTATATTTCCTACTCCACTTTCAAGAACCACATAATTATTGAACCCATCAATAAAATTGCTACCCATAATCTTGTACATAGTTCCAATCTTAACTCCCTGCATTAATACTAGTGCTTCCTGAACCATCTTACAGGTATCTTTCTCGAACATTGTTTTTACACTTGCATCATCCATCTTGCTTACAAAAATAAGATTTATGGCCAATGTAGGAATATGCATAACACAAGGAAGTGTTATAATCCTTCCACCTTGCAACTTCAGCTTGGATTTTTCACGTCCAATGATTCTAGCCTTCCCGTCATCTCCTAAGAAGACATCACCACCATCATATTTCTCGTACTCACAGAACCACTCTCTATGGGGAGTGAAATGAAAGGATGCACCTGATTCAATCAACCATTCCTTGTGATCTACATGTGTACTTGAAGAAGAATATAGGTACACATCCCCACCTTCATCTGGGGTGGTTTTTTCCTCTGTAGAAGGAGCATCATCAAACCCCTTTCCTTTCTCAAGAGATTTAGATCTACAATCCTTTTTTTAGTGCCCTTCCTTTCCACATTTCCAGCACAACTTTACAGGTTTTCCTGGAGATTTAGATCTCCCTCTATATTTAGATCTCCCACTCGAGGAATTATTCTTGTTTTTGTTACGAGAACGTCCTCTTACAGATAAAGCAACTCCATTTTGGATTTCCATATTTTTCCATCTCATCTCCTCTAACAACAAGGATGAGACTATTTCATCAAATTTCAAGGTAGTTCTATTGCTACCTATAACAACAACCAAACTATCCCATGAATCTAGTAGAGAACACAACAAACTGACACCCTTATCTTCATCTAAAATTTTTATATAAAAAAATAACAATTGAATTACCACAATATTAAATGCATTCATATGCTCTGTTACCAAGTCTCCATCCTTCATCCTCAAGTTAAACAACTTTTTATGTAGGAACATTTTGTTCACTAGAGACTTAGATTGGTACAAAGTCCCTAAATTATTTTTCGTAGCTTCCCATGATACATTCAGCAGTACTGAATATGAGAGACACAATCGTATTGTGCTCTTCACCTTCCAATCTAACTTTTACTAGTCTTCTGCTGACATTCATGTTGGTGTCATGCCTGGATCTACAACAATCCATTGATCTCGGTCCACCAACAAATCCTCCATCTTGAGCTTTCACAACTCAAAAATTTTCCATTGAATTTCTCGATCTATATGTTTCCATTGTTTTCCATATTCCTTCACTGCAAGAATTGATCCCGTAGATCTCCCACTGAACAAGGTCTACCACAGGGCCGAGAAAAACCCCTCATCAGTAGAGGCATCTCGTTGAAGCCTAAACAAATCAGATACCAAATGTAGGTTTTAACCATGTACACAAATTACCTACAAACGAATTCTTAAAACATAAAAGTATACAATGGCGAGAACATAAAACAAATACACACAAAGGTTTTCCTCTGGATCCCAAAACCGAGACTACCAGATTGATTATTCATTATATTCCTTTCAATGTTACAATACATATATACACATGCTGAAGCATTCATAAACCTCGATCAACTGACCCTGCATTAGAACATAAATGTAGTTCCCTTAACCGGATATACAAAATACCATGGGTAGAAAGCCATCATGCCCAAAACCATGTGCAAGACCCATGCACAAAACCATGGGTAGGTTCACCCACCATCTTTGGGTCTGCCCCCCATCCTTGGGTCCCACATAATTAATTGTGTTGATATTTGGAATAAGGCTTCTATAATTTTAATTTAATTAACAATAATTATTAGGTGGATGGCAGGGATATGACCTCCATAGAATATTCTAGAATATTCTTAATAATATACACGAATCAAAGGTTTAAATTTAGATCCAAAAAAGTTATGTCATTTTTTCTCTTTCAATTAAATGGATTAATTATAAAAAATGGCATATGAACAAGTGTCTTGCGAAATGAGTTATGGTTTTTTGGGCATGTGGTATTGATAAGCTATGGTATTGGCCCATAGTATTGTAACAAAGTCTATTTAGACTAAGAATATCCATGGTAAATTGGAGGTAAATATCCATGGATAAGAATCTTGTGCTATGTTTTTTCAAATATATGTGTGTGTGTGAGAGAGAGAGAGAGAATTTTTTATTAATTCTTTTTATAATTAATAATTGTAATTTAAAATAAAGTTATAATTTAGTTAGATTTTCATTATTATTTTATTTCAACAATGTGAGAAGTATTATTATTATTTTAAATAAAGCGACTATTTTTTATTATCTTATAAGGCTGGAAAAACAAGGCGAGTTCCATTTACATTCTACATTTTCATCAGTTGTGTCAAAATTCCAAAGAAGACATATCCTATTTTTCCTATTTCCACGAGCCTTATTTACTAATTTATTACATTAAATAGTCCAAATATCTTGCAAAATTTCCCCATAAGTACTTTATACCTACAAACATACTTAAAAAAGATTCTAGCTTGTCCTAGAGGGGACAGGCTCCATGTTGGGATTGTTCTCTTGTGGTACCTTCTTGCCACGAGCTGCCTCGACTTCAACTTATACTCTTGTGTGCGTATTTACCTACATATTTAGACATGGGTCCAACGAGCCCTATTTCTCCTCTTCATCTGATGTCTAGTCCATTGTTTGCCTTCTTGTCTTCATCCTCAGAATGTCTAACTCCATGCACAGCAGACAATGTTCCATTTTGGCACTCAACCATTCTAGTTTGTGCTTTATTTCCTTTGCCTTATCATCCTTCTATTTTTCTAGTGATTCAAGACTCATGTCTAACATTTCAAAAATCCCCAATAATTTCTTAAAGACCTTTGTCACCTTCCTCCATCGCTTAAAATATTCGATGACATCCCTTTTCTCCATCTCCTTCGACAACCATCTCCACAACAATGTTCTCCACTCTGAAAACAACCTGGTGGAATTTTTCTCCAATTAGTGTCCTGAATTTATTATATTCCTTTCTTCTTGGGAAGGAAATCCTCCATCTACTAGCATTAATTCCATCTAAGAGTGAGTTGTCACTGCTAGTTTTTTGAATTATGAGTGAGCCTTGCACATTGAGGATTATTATTAACATTAATGGTACTTACGTCAATGAAATAAATCTCCCACATGAGATGGGCTTCAAAGGACCTCCAAGATTTTAATTTGGGCCACCCATTCTTGCTATTGAACTAAGTGTGCAGTCTATTGTGTATGCAATGAAACATGTGGTGGGCGGGTTGAGCTCCAAATTGTCCTCTCCACCCTTCATCCTTATGGTGATATGCTTCCAACTGGCGATTTTATTTAGTTCTCATTAATTTATCTATTAGAGAGTTCGATTCATTCAAAAACCCAAAAAAATTTATTAAGTGACTTGGATTATGGGATCGACATGATTCTCCTTTCTCCAACCTATAGCAACATTACACCTTGTTCTAAGCATGATCCTTGATTTTCTATCGTGTCTTCTTCCATGTTAATGGATCTAAGGAAATGGTGGAAATATATTTTTTCAAGTTGTGTCACCGTCATAGCTATTCTCCTAACAATTGGAGCGAAGGTAGGGAGCGGTCCTGAAATTGACTTTTTGACCTGCCTAATTACCATTATTAAGTCCCCTAGGATCATCAAACTTTTGATTCCTTTATCCCTGATGAGATCTAGGCCTTTCCATAATTCCTAATACTCTACTTGGTTTTTTGTTTCCCATACTAGTCCCTAGGAAAAAGTATATTCAATTTGTTCATCGGGGTTGTGTATTTCCCCTCTCGCTCCTACCACCCCTGAATTACCTTTAGAGGCTCCATCAAAACTGAGGATTGGAATTATCTTCCTAGTTTTCCAGTCTCATAATTCATTTACCCATAGTCTCAACCGGTTAAAGGAGAGAGCGGTGGGTAGAAATGTGAAGTTGACAACATGATAATGAAGCTTTGGGAAATGGATCCATTCTCCCTCTTTAGGAGTCATATGTATTTATTCCTTCATCTTTAAGCCTTTCCTACCATATACTTTGCAAGAAGACTTTGTTATTTTATGGTGCTTTGTATTTGAAGATCACCTTGTTCCTTTCCAACCATATCGTCCAACATAAGAACTATGACATTGCTATCCAGTCTCGTTTCGCTAATAATGATTTAATTTTGTCATTGGGAATGTTACTCTTCCATGTATCAAACATGTCTGTCCAATTTTCTGAAATGATTCCTACATTACTAACTTTTTTGAATGCCAATGTACATACCTCCATGGAGAATGGACAATGGTGTAATAAATGTGAGATTGACTCCTAATTTGCCTTACATAAAATACACCATGATGGACCTTGGATGTTTCACCTTATCAGATTATCTGTTGTGAGGATATTCCGATGAGTACAAACCCAACATAAAGTATTGAATTTCGATATGGCATCATTTCTCTAGATCATTTTCCATGTCCTCCTCTTTTATGGGTGGGGGAGTTTTTTGATCAAAAGGTTTATCCCTCTTTAACTATGTACTGCTTCGATTTACTTGGTGCCCATGCTCTCAAGTCAACTTAATATCTAGATATTGGGACAATTCATTTCAAAAGTTACGTATATTGCTTAGCCAAATGGGAAGGCAAACCTAGGCACTTCCACCCTGTCTAGGCCCTAGCGGGGTCCCAGGATGAAGTGTATTTTAATCATTTGATGCATTTGATATTTATCCAATCACTATGGACCTACCATTTGTTAAGATTCAACAAAGAAGATTCAACACCCACGCCTAGTGCATTAATCACCTCGTTGTATTTAGCACTCGGTTGCATTAAGCACCCAAACTAGGGTGGGGCCCACAATGCTATTTTTGGGTGCATGTCTATTTTTGTTATCCCGTAATTAAGATGGACATTAAACTATAATCTATTCTCAATGTGGACTTGAATGAGTTAACTGAAAGTGATAAATTTAGTTAGCTAGCGGATTTCGAGTTAGAGGTTGTTGGTGAGGCATGCAGAGTAATTCTAGTTGTAACAGAGTTCGAAATGCAGTGGTGCATGAGTTGGTGCAAGTTGTAAATCAGTTTAACTCAGTTAAGTGAGTTAAACTCAGTTGTGCTAGTTGTAACTAAAGATACACTAGTGAGAGATCTAGTGAATTAAATATTAATTAATTCACAATCAATGATCTGACATGCAACTGAGGATTTACTATTATTAGCTGCATGCATGTCAGATCCAGTGGAGACCCAGTTGAGTTCTAGGTGAAAGGGAAGTTGACTATGAGTTGTAGGATTATTGGCTTGCACACTTGCAACCAAACACCCACTGGAGTTCCCATGATACTTGCACAGTCAAGGCAGGCAAGAATTCCTATCTTTAAGGGATATTTACCATCAGAGATTGCGCAAGGCAGGCAGGCTGTCTGGAGGCTGAGAATTGGCCATGTGTTGGTCAGTTTTGCATATGACAGTGTGAGAAAATTAGCTGAGTACTAGAGGGATCTTGTGAGAAGATTTTTTGTATGTAATTGTTTCATAACCCATGCTTAATATACAATAGAAGATAGTGGGGTTTTTAGCTGTAATATTTCCCCAGGAAATTATCTGTGTTGTGTGTGATTGATCTTTCTTCATGTTTTTGTGTAGGTAAATCCCCTATGCGGACAAAGGCGATCCCTCTAGCCCTAGGGTGTGTCTAGCAACAAGAGGAAATGTTAATGCGTTGATTCCTAGTTAATGAATGAAACTATGTCGGGATAGATGTCCTACCTTTGTACCAACGCAGTTGTCGTAGTTGTGGTAGTAGTCTCCTGATCTTCGTCCCAGCAGGTTGCGGTCCTTCAGCAATGGTACTCGGGCACCAACACAAGGATCAGAGGATGAAAGCAGTATACGAAACAATATTTTCATTCATAACTATCTAATTGGTCAAGGAGAATTAAATGTATTGTGCGAGATTAATCACATCAACAAAAGACGGGAACCAAAACATTAGTCATGTATTATGTAAGAGAAAGAAATAGATTCCAACCAAATGAGCCTTGACGTCGCAGCCTCCTTCAGCGGGTCCAGTCAAAATGCATCTCGAGCATTCGTCGGGGAATTTGGACTTGGCAAGGCAATCAACCTAGACTCTCTCTCGAAAAGGGGTCTCAAACTGATCTATCTCACACCGGCTATATCATACTGTTTCAGCTATTCTCCAAAATGTTCAACTATCCAAACCATTAAGCTAGTTGCATCTATGTGACAGAGATGTATTTAGAAAAGGAGAGGAGGAGGTTGGGATCCCTCATATGGTGGAAGGGGGGCCTTAACCTTTGGGAGGTTTCTCAAAATGTAGGAAACAAGAAACCAAAGGAAGGTGCTCGATGTTATTGAGTCGAAAAACCCATGCTGACTTGCTCATGAAGTGGTTGGAAATGGAGACTTCACTTCTATATTTAAAAAACTTTCCAAAAACAACTCAGCGCAGGTAGTCCACTAAGATAGAGCACTAATGGGTGTGGGGCCCAGTGCTAATTTCCCTTATCGGCGCGAGGCCATAACTCCCTGCCAACGCCGACCCAAAATCATGTGTTTTGGTGGTTTGTTCCAGGAATAGTCAACAGAGGAAATGTTCTTCTCATGGAATAGTTAACAGAGGAAATGTTCTTCTAATGTCAAGGGATGCAATGACAATTTTTTCAAGGCATGACACTACATATAAGTCACAGAAATGGTCCTCCAATGTGCGGGATGGGGATTGCAGGGACAGTGACAAAATGCTGTGTAACAGATGCCCCCTAAAGCATGAGGTTCGAGAGAGAGGGAGGAGTGAAATGCTTTATGAGAATGCGTTCGAACCAAACACCACTGTCAGAAGACCTGCAAGTACAAATACAACTGATATCTCTGATACATGAACATGTGGCATGGGCGCAGCCATCCATAATAGAGTACATATAAAATAAGATCCGAGGTATGGACACAACCATATAGCAGTAAGGATCAACAAATAGTCTTAGGTATGGTCGCAGCCATGCAATCAACAAAGTCATGCAAATAGTCATGATAAACCAAAATATCTCGTAGCCTATATCTTTATCAGACAAAACCCAGGGTCTTGCGTTCCATATCGACTCGAACAAGTACAGATTCAAGCACGTGAATGTGTGAGCTGAAGTCGAACATGCAAGAAAGTCACCTGATTACCAGCTAATGATGAAAGTTGTTAACAGGCACGAGAGAAACCACCAATAATGACAATGGATCTCAAGGTACAACTAGTACAATCCACGGAATGTGAACAGTGATATGGCATCGAACACCCGCAGAATCACCCAATTGAAGGCCAATGATGAAGACCTGTTGTTGAATGCAAAGAACTTGCCATTGAGGCATGAAAGCTTCAAGGTACCGGAAGGGAGTCTCTAGATCAACTTCCTGGATAATGAGATGAAGTCGACAGGAAGTGACCTGGTCAAAGGTGGGCCATAATGTTTCCCACATCATCGACACAAGATAGAGGAATATGATGATAGTGAATCAGGATCAAAAGGAGGATCATAAGGAGGTTGAAAAATGCAAATGGAAACTTATCTTGAACATATGAGCGACACGGATCCGGATTTGGCAGTATTTGACATCAAGGGATCTGAGGTCATGATGATGTGGAAAAGAGCAAATGAGAGGTACAAACAGATTACCCAAACCCATGGAGGAAAAAATGATGAAATGAGATGTCCCCATCCTAACACGAATGTAGATGAGTGTCATGTTCAAGAGCGAGATACTAACGACACAACTAAGAACTGGTTCCATTTTTCCCCACCATTGCTGGTGAGTACCCCAATTATTTTTGGAAAACAAGATTGAAGGGGATAACATATCCTTGTCATGTAAGTTTTTCCTTCGGAAAAATCTATCCTAGTACATTTTACGAGCCCTAGGAAGGAGGAACTCAGTAACGTCATGGTGACGGTTTCCAATGTCATTTAGGTTTTAATGAGTTTGACAAAGAAAGAACTCAACATCTTTTCATGTTTAGAGAGTTTGAAAAGAAGCGGAAATGAAAAATCCAGCAGTCCATTTTCATAGGTAGTCTCACAGATCCGAAAAGGTGGAAAACTGTGTTTGAGAGAACCTCTTAGTCGTGATAGGCTAAGGTATTCCTTTTTCGTAAATAATCCATCCCAACTCGAAAAAAGGGGTAAAGGTATACTGGGTAGATATCATTTCGCAGCCATATAACGAGTTCAAAACGACAAGGGTCTCAGAAATATTTTCAATTTTAAAGAGTCAGAAAAGAGCTGAAAGATGACTCCAACAGTGACTTTTCGTGTTTTTGCCGAGTCCGAAAAAGTGTAAAATACAACTCGTTACTTCATCATCGTCACATCGAGGACCTGTCACTGCACAAGAGACACACGTAAAACCCATTTTTCAAAATAAAATAGAAATATAATCGAAAAATATGCTTTAAAACCTAATTAGGGTTCTGAAAAGTTATAAAATGCCAAATATGGTAAAAAATAAATTACTTTTCACTTTTACCTCTTGTGAGCAATTTTTTACCCTTTTTCACTGTGATTTTGTGGCGTTGACAATGGGCAATCCGGAAGACCAATCGTGAATTCGTCTGCTCCAGGTAAGAACTCACATCCTTCCCTGCATTTTGATTATATTTTCATTACCTAAAACCCCATTTTTGTAGATCTATGGGGGGATTTTTCAAAATCTAGGGCGCGACGGTCGACGTGGGTATCGGGAATGGACTCGGGCCAACAGGCCAAAAAATTGAATGGGGGCACGCCAATTGACGCGACTGGTTCTAAAACAATTGCACCAACCACGCTAACCATTCTAGCATGTAAATTCAAAAAAGCAAGTCCATTTTAACCATTCAAAAGCATTGCATTTAGCTAATGACAATCATATGGATGTTTTGGTAGGTGTGAAAAGAAAAAATGGTGATTGAATGGAAAGAACGAGAACATAGTGAAGAAGATGAGGAAGCCATGGGAAATGTGAGATGCATGGAAGCTCTCAGAGATTGTGGGCTCAATAAATTCTTTATGGCACCATGTCTCAAAGCTCAACTAGAACCGTTCCAGTACTTGATCAGTGTCTGGGACATTGATCAGAAAAAATTCATTATTCATGACCAGGAACTTGAGATTCAGGTCTCAGATATCTATTTCATAACCGGATTGTCGCGGAGGGGGGCAGTACCAATCATGACCAGTACTCAGCCTAAAGAGTGTGTCGAGGAGCACGGAAAGGATCCAAAAGCGGGAAGGTGGATATCCAAACCATTCCTGATCTGGCACTCAGAGTAGTGCTACACACCATCACGGGAGATGCAGGAGTTCAGGCTCCACATGAGGCTACAAAAACACAATTATTTCTTGCAGTGGATTGCATGGCACCGACACTCTTCAACTGGGAAGAGGCAGTAAAAGTCAACATCAAATGCCAGTTGAAAAAATGCAAGAATGGGAAACTGAAGCAGTTCGGCTACAGGTCCATAGTGGTACTGTTCATCTTGGAACGATTAACAATCTTCTAGTGCCAGGAGGTAATAGTTCTGACACTACCAACCTAGGAGCCACAGATGGTCCATTGGGCAGCTTTGATGCCAAGGTCAGGGGGTAGTCATGAGATGTCCTGGAGACTGGAGTTCTTTGAGTGGCTCCGCCGACAGCTGATCGTTGTGGAGGACTGGCCGTACTCTAGCACAAATTTCACTGGTGATGCAGATCTCCCACTCCTAGAAGGAGAGAATTGGGATGAAGTACTGGGTAAGACTCATTTTTTTATTTTGATGAGTATTATGATTTTTTTGTTATGCATGTTCTGAAATTAATCCATGTAATTGCAAATGTTGCCCCAGAGAGACCTACAGGTATTTTCCTGATAGCGTAGAGGATTCCTCATGAATTTGATGTGGCCCCTCATGGTGAGGGAGGTGAGGAGGAGGAAATAATACACAACTTGGAGGGAATCTCCCGTGGGATCCCAGAATATGCACGATTCGATGATGTTCCTCACGCGTACCAAAGACACACTACAGGGGTGTCAAACCGTGTTCATCGCTTGTTGAGGCGGCTTGTACTGGCAGTGACGTGCTATCATGAGCGTCGCGCCGACTAGACACCTAGGTTTCGTTTCTGCATATTTTTTTGAGAGACATGATGTCTTAGGATGTAACTGAAACATACATATTTTTTGAACTTATGATGCACATGGATGCAAACACTCGACATATACATATATATATATATATATATATATATATATATATATATATATATATATATATATATATATATATATATATATATATATATACACACACACACACACACATATATATATACATCTATTTTCCTGTATGGAGCTTGTTATGTGGTGATGATTTTTTTACAAATTACGCAAATGTCTATCTAATACAATGTTAGCTATTGTATCAGTTAATTCATTCATTCATCTAGGAATATGTTGATATGTAATGTAATAAAAATGTCTTTCCAGTAAACGAACACGCAAATACAACCTTAAGCTGTGAGGGATTCTAACAGAATAATTTCCATTGAGTTGAAGAACAACAAGCTGTGAGTCTAGGTTAATAATCAATTGTAATATCCCAAAATAGGGAATTTCTACAACAATAAGAATATCTGAAGATATTATAAAGTTGGAGCTTCAGCAAATCATGAACACAAAAATGAAAATCAACTTATAATATGTAAGCGAACATCTAACCAACAGATGAATGATCAACAACAAGAATATGGCCTATACACTCCTTCCAAAGAGGGTGAATGCAGCAATATAGGGCATAAAATAGCTGTCTTTAGAAAATAACGATATCTCTGTGAGAAATGGGACTTGGATCCCTTAGAATATAAAATATATGACTCACATCCAGAACTGGAGAAAAAAAAATGCTTCTAGCCAAGTTAAATAGGTCTCCCCAAACCAATGCAACTCAAATAAGCCCAAACCCCATGAATTTTCTTAATAGAAATTACTAAAGCATAAAACAACATTATTATAATGAGGGCTTATGCAGAAAATAATGAGAAATAGTATATCTAGAGTGTACAATCATCCAATGCCTGAGAAAAGTGGAGATCTCTTCCTTTTTATACAAAATAAGGATAACCCGGCAAGGGTTTCATGAAAGTACAATGTATAAAAGTGCAGATCTGTAGATCTAGATCTGAAAAATGCAGTTACACTATAGCTCTGTATAAATATAGCTGAAATTTACAAATAACAGAAGAAGAATGAAATACAGAGCTTTCCGGGAGAAGGGTTGGCCCTTCCTCCAAGGAACAAGCTCACAAGCAAGGGTTCAAACCATGCTACTGCAACTCTGGGAAAAATGACGCAATTTCTTCAGAGAACTATGCTGTAGGAGATGGAGTCTGCTTTGGCCACATGCCAAGATTTCCAATATGCTCAGAAACCCCCTCTACAGATCTTGCAAAGAAAGGGAAGCTCCCTCCTCTGAAAGATAAGCTCAAAAAGTGGTGTTGGGGACTTTCCACTGCAACACAACACTATTCTCTGCAGAAATATTGTTGTGGTTGAAGGAGAATGCTTGGCCTCAAGCCTAAGTGTGGAAAAGTGAAGTACACTACTCCTTCAAGAGGCCTCTCAAGAAAGGAGAAGGGTTCCTAAACAGGAGATCCTAGTGCTAAACAACACTGCAGCTCTACTAAACAGAAAGAGGATGCCGAATAGTATAAAAGACAAAATCAATAATATCCAAGCTAACCCAAAATGGATGCCATACTCTTCCTTATAAACTTTGTGAGCCTCCTCACCTTGGGTCCCACCCATTAGGATTTCCAACTCCACATGAGAAGTCTCCCTCCAAAATTACGATGTACCTTCATCAAGGCCACTCCTCCATACTGCGCTATTTGATTTGGTCAAGGTTTACCTCTTCAATATTCCTCATCCCTTTTCACACTCAAGTGCCTCCAAACCAGCTCTCAAATGTCTGTCTATGCTGATCCTTGTTCACACTGAACTAGTTGTAGGCTGATATCTTCTCCTTCATGCATGCATGTTGACTAAGTCAAACTTGACTTTGTCCTCATCCATTTTCCCTTGTTCACACACACAAGTGTAAAATCCAGCTACTGTGATGATCTCCTTTCACATTATGATGATTTTTATTCATGTTTTTATTATGCATGGGCCTCCTTACCCATTTATCCAACTACTAAGTGCAAAAATCAAAAACTAATATTCCCCTTAGCTGCTTGCTAAAGTAGGAATATTACAGTCCTCCCCTCCCAAATGTTGCTTGTCCTCAAGCAACTGTAAGGATAGAACTTAAAGGCTCCCTCCCAAGGCATGGAGTCTAAAATGTGTTTGGGAACTATCATTCCCATGTAAAACCTCCACCCCCAAGCTATCATCCTGTTGAGGAGGTAAATCCCCTCTGCGGACAGAGGCGATCCCTACTAGCCTAGCAGGGGTCTAGCAACAATCATCAAATGTTACAACGTAGATCCCTAGTTACGAATAAAAGACCAAAGATGGAGGCCTACCTGGAATCCAATGCTATGATCCGTAGAAGAAAGCGTTCCCGTTCCTCAGCCTCGGCAGATCACGATCCTCCCACGATCTCCGCGGATGGACACCTGCACATGCAAGAAACAACACGAATACAAGCATAAAATCTAGAATACGCAACTATATATCAGTCAGAAAGGATATAACTCATTATTAACATAAGTGAAAACAGAGTGGAACCATAACCGTAATCATTCATTAAATAACAATCGAAAGAGAGTACAACCAATGTTCTGACGTCGCAGTCTCCTTCGGATGGGTCTCCAGTCGTTCACGTCTCGCAAAGCTCGCCAGGGAAAGGGCAAACCTCTCTAGAGTCTCTTGACGATAGTCTCCTTACTTGAGTCGGCCTTAAGGGAAGAAAGAGGGCTCTTACAGCACAAAGGCTCTTGGGAATTTGGAGATTCAAAGCTTAAGCACTTCAAGACTAGCTTGCCATGGAATTGAGCAGGCTTTTATAGATGGGGAAGGAGGGAGTTAGGATCCCTATTATGGTGGGATTGGCCCTATCAACAAGGAAGGTTCCATGGGAGGTGGCAAACCACTTCCCTTCCATGGAACTCCCGCAGCCAAACCTCCCAACTCAAGATAGGCAATGGTTTCTGAGTTTGTTGAAACACAACTTCTGCCATATTTATTTAAAAAACACTCCTTAAATTGGCTGGCGCGACTACTGCTCTGGGACAGAGCGCCAGTTGGCGCGGCCTCTTTGTAGGATTTTCCCCATTGGTGCGAGTGATGAACTGTCTGCCCGCGTCAATGCAAAAGGAGATGTTTTCATGATTTTTTGCAAGGAGATGTCTTTAGGGCAATTGAAGCTCATGCTTAGAGGAATGCATTGATGATGATTTCAAGGCATGACAATGTTCACAGGTCACAAAATGGGTCCTCCATTGTGAGGGACGGGGAATGGTAGGGACGGTGACAAATTACTGTGTAACAGATGCCCCCTAAAGTATGAGGCCCGAGAGAGAGAGGGGTGAAATGCTTTACGAGAACATGTTCAACTGAAGGCCCGCCGTCGGAAAACCTGCGCAGAAAAATACAACTGATATCTCAAGTACATGATGTATGTGCGGTATGGGCGCAGCCATCCGAAACAGAGTACACTATAATCCGGATCCAGGGTATGGGCGCAGCCATCCAGCGAGGATCAAATAAATAGACTCAGGTATGGTTGTGGCCATCCAGTCAGTGAGTCATGTACATAATGATAATAATCCACAATCGCAGCCTGGATTACAACAGACACAATCCAGGGTCTTGCGCTCCATCTTGACCCAAAAAAAGTACAAGTTCAAGCATGCGAATATGTGAGCTGAAGTCGAACATGCAGGAACATCGTCTGATTACCAGCCAATGATGAAAGCTATTAACAGACACGAGAGGAACCACCAATAATGACAATGGTCCTCAAGGTACTACAGGTACAATCTACGGCGTGTGAATCAATGAGTTGGCGTCGAACACCCGCAGAATCACTCGATCGGAGGCCAATGATGAAAACCCCACGTCGAATGTGACGAACCTGCCATTGAGGCATGCAGGCTCCAAGGTACCATGAAGGAGTCTCTAGATCAACTTCCTAGATAATGAGCTGAAGTCGACAGGAAGCGACCTTGACCGAAGGTGGGCCATAATGTTTCCCACATCATCGACACGAGACAGAGGAACATGATGTTTTTGTTGTGAATCAGGATCGTATGAGAATCAGAGGAAGGTTGATATTCACAGAGGCCAACTTCTCTTGAACATATAAACAGCACGAAAGTGGACTTGGCAGTATTTGACATCAACGGATCAGAGGTCATGGTGACGAGGCAATGAGCAGATGAGAGGTCAAAAGGGATTATCCAAACCCACGGAGGCAAAGTGAAGAAACGAGATGAGATGTCCCCAACCCGACACGAATGCAGACAAGTGCCATGTTCAAGAGCGACATACTGTCGACGACAACGACGATGGTTCCATTTTTCCCCCACCATTTCTGGCGAGTACCCCAATTATTTTTGATAACAAGCTTGAAGGGGATAGCATATGCTTGTAATATAAGTCCACCCTTCGGGCGAATCCATCCTAGTGCTTTTAACGAGTCCTAGGAAGGAGGAACTCGGAGAACGTCATTTCGACTAGATCCGATGTCATCAGGGTTTAACGAGTCTGACAAAGGGAGAACTCAGCGTCTTTTCACGTTTAGAGAGTTTGAAAAGACAACAGAAAAGTAAACTCCACATGTCCCTTTTCGTAAATAGTTCCTCAGATCCGAAAAGGTAGAAAACAATATGCGAGAAAACCTCCTAGTCGCGATAGGCTAGGGTATTCCTTTTTCGTAATCAATCCATCCCAGCCTGAAAAAGGGGTAAACGTATACTGGGTAGATGTCAATTCGTGTCCAATTTAACGAGATCAAAATGACAAGGGCCTCAGCAATCTTTTCATGTTTAGAGAGTCAGAAAAGAGCTGAAAGATGACTCCAAAGTGACTTTTTCGTGTATTTACCGAGTCCGAAAAAGTATAAAATACAACTCGTTTCCATCGTTAAAGTCGCAAAAACCTGCTGCTGCATATACCAAGCAAGCGTAAAACCCATTTTCGACATAACATATTAAAATATTTGATAAAAATAACTTTTTAAAACTCATTTTATGTCAAAAAGTCATAAATATGCCAAAATGGTAAAAATAAAATTACATTTACTATTCACCTTGGTAAAAAGCAACAGTGGTCCATTTGGAGTGGAAACTTCTGACGGCGATTGTGACAGATCCGGTTGACTATTCAGATTCTCTTCTGCTACAGGTAAGAGGTGCTTCCCTGCTCTTCATTTCCATCCATTTTTTAATAGTTTTCCCTTGTGTATCAGTCCTCTGTGGTCACTTTTTGAAATTTTAGGGCCGCGCTCATTGGCGCGGGTACTGGGCACGGACCCGCGCCAATGGGCTCTTTTATACAAAGGGCTCGCGCCACGTGGCGCGACTGTTCACAAAACAGCCGCGCCAGCGCCGAACCTAAAATTTCGCCTAAAAATTCGATACTTTAACCAAATTGAATGGAATTTGAAGCCTACCAGAGATCTAACTAAGGGTTTATGACCATATGGATGCAGGTAATCAAGCAAAATGGTGATTGAATGGAAAGAATGAGAGCATGGAGAAGAGGATGAACAAGCCATCCAAAGTGAGTCTTGCATGAATGCCCTCAGAAACTGTGGGCTGAAGAAGTTCTTCCTTACACCCTGTCTACGAGCTCAGCCTGAGCTCCTCCAGTATTTGATCAGTATTTGGGATGAACATGAACAAGTGTTCAAGTTGCGAGATCAGGTATTGGAGCTGGAGGTTTTTGATGTGTATTTTATCACCGGATTGTCTCGCAGAGGTCCGATCCCTGTCTTGACTGGAAGCAGACCATCTGGCGAGAAGATGGAAGAAGTGATGGCACGAGTGTGCCAAAGAGCACAAATGGGATCAGGGAGCAAGAAGGTGGATATCCACACTTCCCCGATCTGGCATTGAGAGTTGTCCTACATACCATCACGCAGGCTGTAGGGTCGTAGGCACCGCACGAGGCCACAAAGGCCCAACTCTTGCTGGCCTCATAATGCATGAGTCCTTTACTGTTCGACTGGGCAACAGTAGTAACAATAAACATGAAAAGGCAGCTCACAAAATGCAAACAAGCTAAACTGAAATAGTTTGGCTATGGTTCCATCCTGGTATCGTTCATTCTGGAACGCTTACCAATCTTCCAGGGCCAAGGGGCCTCAGTAGCAGATCCGATACCACGAGAGCCAATAATGGCTCGCTGGGTAGCATTAATGCCCAGAGCTGGAGGCGGCCAACAGATGTCCTAGAGGCCGGAGTTCTTTAGGTGGTTACGACGCCAATTGATTGTAGTGGAGGACTGGCCATATGCAGGAACTGACTTCACCGGAGACCCAGATCTCCCATTTCCAGAAGGAGATGACTGGGACGAGGAGTTGGGTAAGACCTCATGTTTTTGATTTTTTATGTTTTATATTTTTTGTTAATACACATTAGTCCTAACACATTTTATATATGTATGCAGATGTGGGACCTGAGAGACTAGCTGGAATGTCTCCAATCTCACGGAGGACTCAACTCGCCCCTGATCCTCAGGGAGAGGGCACCGGAGGAGAGGAGTTGATCCAGAATCTCGAGGGCATTGCCCGAGGGATCCCAGACTATGCTCGGCTGGCGGACGTACCGATGGCATACCAGCGTCATACGGTAGGAGTTCCAAGTCGGATCCACCGAATCCTGAGATGCTTAGTGCGTGCAGTCACATGCTATCATGAGCACCATGCGGATTAGATCTTAGGGTTTATACCACACCTATTTTTTGAGAGACGTATCGTCTCCGGATGTACTTAAGACGATTATGTATATTTTGACTTTATGTGACACACTCTATGTAAACATTTCGATATCTATATATATATGCATATATATTTCTGGATGGATCTTTCTTTACATGTGATGATGATTTACAAATTGCGCAAATGTTTGTCTAATACTAAATTTGCTACTGCATCTGTTAATGTATTCAAATGCCTGGGTATATGATGATATGTAATGTAGTCAAAATTTCTTTCCAGTAATCGAATACGTAGATACAGACGTAAGATGGACGGGTTCCTTACCGAATAGTGTCCGTTCAGTTGTAACACTACAAGTTGCGAATCTAGATACACGAGCAATTCACGGATACCAAGGTTTACTGCCTCGGTTAATAATTCTAACACAGCACTATATTCCGCGATGTTGTTCATGGTACGTCCTAGAAACACTCCTTGCAGGTCAATCAACTCACCAGCAGGATCATAGATTACCCAGGCTGCTGAAGACAGATTCCTGGTACTGCGGGAGGCACCATCCGCGAAACCAACAAATGGATGAATAGACATCTGCACAACCAGGAAGACCCGATCAACAAAAAGATGTTTACAAAGCACACCACACCATACATGTACACAAATGAAAATCACACACCTATGTACACACATCACACCAAGAAATCACTTCAGGCATAGTACTTTTTGAGGTACAACCCATTTTTGGGCTGCGCCAGCGGAACTCCTTCATAATCTATAAGCTCGTAGGCCCCATTTTTCAAAACGCGTTTTACTATATAGGGCCCATGCCACATAGGCTGGAACTTACCGGCTCCAAGCTTGTCATGTGCTTGGTTGTACAGGAGGACGAGGTCTCCTTCGATAAAGGAACGAGGAGAAACAGATTGATCAGAATGAGTTTTGACCCTCTTATTTTGTGCTTCGATAACCAAAGTAGCCAGACGACGGGTTTCATCTAACCGTTCCAGATATAGAAGACGTTCTTCCTCAGTAGAAGTATTAGGTAGAAGCTCCACAGCTAATTTCAACGAAGGAATCTCGCATTCAACCGGAAGAGTTGCTTCCAGACCATACACCAATTGAAATGGTGTGAACCCAGTTGCACTCTTTGCAGATGTTCGGTATGCCCAGAGAGCTGAGAACAGTTAGAGATGCCAATTGGATTTGTGAATACCAACTGTTCACTGAAGCATAATGACTAAAACCTTGTTCACTGCTTCAACCTGACCATTCGCTTGAGGGTAATATGGTGTCGAGCTGTCGTGACGCAAGCCCAACTTTGAAGTCTGCTCCGCCATCATATAATCTCGGAAATGAGTACCGTGATCAGTGACGATGGTTTGAGGAACCCCGAACCGTGCAATAACGTTGTTGAATATAAATTGAGCAGCCGTTTTCCCGTCAACAGCTAGTGTAGGCATCGCCTCGGCCCACTTGGTGAAGTAGTCGACGACGACAATTATATACGCATGCCGCCCGGCCGAGTGAGGGTTACACGTCATAAAATTCACGCCCCATTTCGTAAAATGGCCGACGGTAATAACATGATGCAATGGTAAAGGCGGCGCGCGCATATTGCGCTGAAATATCTGGCATGCATGACATTTACGGACTGCAGTGATACAATCTTTGAATATGGAAGGCCAGAAATAACCTGCTTGCAGAATCTTCTGGGCAGTAGCATACCCAGACATATGTCCACCACAGGCGCCACTGTGGCAGTCATTTAGGACCTTTTCAGCCTCTTCCAAGGTTAGGCATCGCCGGAGCACCGAATCTACTCCAATGCAGTATAAGGTATCTCCTACTATACGGTAGGGCTGGGACTGGTGCCGAATCCGACGGCGAGCAGCTTTATCCAACTCAGACCGAAACGTCGAGGTCTGAAGATACACTATTATGTTACTGTACCAAGGGTCACGAGTACTGATGAGGAAAAGTGTTTCGTCCGGTATATGGTCTTCAGAGTGTGAGGGAGCAGAGTCTGTAGGGAGAGAACATATCAAATCCGTGAAGACCAGTGATTTAGTTGACTTGGCAGTAGTGAACTCTAAGTAAAACTCCTGCAGGATCACAATCCATTTGGAGTACTTGCCCCCCAGTAATTGTCTAGAAAGAATATACGTCATAGGGTTGCAGTCTGAAACCACTGTTATCGTATGCAAAAGGATGTAATGGCGAAAGCATTGTACAGCATGTACTGCTGCTAATGCCAACTTCTCGACATGAGCATAACGCGTTTCTGGATCGAGAAGGTTCCGTGACAGGTAATAAACAACATGTTCATCACCATCATCGTCATCTTGCACCAAGACCATGGCTATGGTGCTAAATGCGGCGGCTAGATATAAAGTGAAGTCGCGGTGGTAGTCCGAAGGACGAAGCAACGGAGCATTGACAAGCAATGTCTTTAGCTTCTCAAAGGATTCCTGAGCAATTTCGTCCCAATGAAAGGGAACGTTCTGCTTTAACAAACGAGTGAATCCTTTGGCCACCTCGGCATAATTCGGGATAAAGCGTCGAAGAAAGTTCGCTTTCCCTTGTAGACTCTGTAACTGATACAGGGAGGAGGGTGATGGGAGATTTACGATGGCCTCGACCTTTAAAGGGTCAAGGCGAATTCCGTCTTTCGAGACTATGAATCCTAAAAGACGGCCAAAATCAACGCAGAAGACACATTTATGAGGATTGAGCCTGATATTGTAGCGCCTGCAACGAAGAAAGATCTGGCGGAGATGCTCAGGATGGTCCTCTCGCTTACCTGAATGGGCTGGCAAGTCGTCCAGATAAGGCTGAACGATATGGCGAATGTCATGAAAAGAATAGGACATCGCACGCTGAAAAGTGGCTCCAATGTTCTTCAAGCCGAACGAGAGATTTTTATACGCGAAAGTACCCCACAGACATATGAATGTGGTCTTGTGTTGATCCTCAGGTGCAATATTGATTTGATTATATCCTGAGAAACCGTCCATTAAGGAATAGATCTCACTTCCGGCACATTCGTCGATGATCTGGTCTATAAACGGAGTGGGATAATTATCCTTTGGATAGGCGCGATTGATGTCGCGATAATCAACACAGACTCTAATCGTACCCTGCTTTTTATCGACAGGGACAATGTTAGACACCCATTCTGTGAGGGGGATGGGATAAATAAAACTCGCGTTCGGAAGTTTTTCAACTTCTGCCTTGATGGCGACGGCTTTCCGAGGATGCATGGGGCGTAAGCGTTGGCGCACGGGTTTCGCACCTGGATAGGTTGGAATCTCGTGCACTACGATACTGGGATCAATCCCCGACATTTCCTCGTAAGACCACGCGAAAACATCTCTGAATTCTTTGAAAAGCTCAGTATAGACTTGAATCTCATCGGGAGAACAAGTCACACCCACGTGAATATTCTCAACGATCCCCAGTTTAACGGAGATGTTGATTGGGATAGTTTGAGTAATTTTACTCAGGTTACCCTCCGAAAAAACCTCGTGCGTCAAAATGGGCGTTTGAAGAGGAGGGGTAGGAACCTGAGTAGCATAACGCTCCAGACAGTCAGTCATTGCCCCCAAGCTAGGCATAAAAGAGGAGCGATGATGTCCATCGCCCCAAAGTAGCTCCTCAAGAGACATAGTTTCAATGATAGCCTCATCAGAAGGAAAAGTCTCTTTGAGAGGATTAGGTGAATCAACCTGACCAAGACAGGGGGATTGAGAGTAAACGTCGAGAGCCATGCTCAAAAGAGCACGCTGAGGAGGTGGAGGATCAGATGTAGCAACAATTTCACAGTAGTTGATCTCTACTGGCGTTAAGGGCATTGATTCTCCAAACTCAAACACCTACTCAGGCGTAGGAATAAGACAGGGGTCATCAGACCTGGACATCATGTTGACTTGAGCGGTGTGCGGTGGCGGTGCGGGAAAAATACCCACGAGGACCGGGTCTTTGAAGAGACCAGGTGCCACACTGTCCGAGGGATTCGAAATTTGATCCACGTATGGCACGTTGTTCTCAGAGGTAGAGGTGAAAAATGACAACTGATCCACCGTGACAATATTTCCCTCGTGAGGGAACTTAATGAATCGAAAGACGGTGGACGGCACACAGAGCATGGCATGGGTCCAGCTGCGGCCAAGAAGTATATTGTAGTTGAGTTTAGCGTCAACCACTTCCACTTCTACGTTGACAGTTTTTCCCTGTAATGTGATCGCTAGACTCTCGAGAACGCCCGGGGGTTTAGATTCCCGACCATCAAATGCCTCAAGGGCATTGGGGGATGACGAAAGGCTTGGAGAGCCGATGGCCTTCCAGCAAGCGGAGGACATAACGCAGGTAGATGCAACTTCATCCACAATGGCCCTATGAATGTTCAGACCGTTAATCCCGACTTGAATAATCAGAGTGATTTGATGTGGAAGCCGGGGAGTGAAATTATCCAAATCGAAGGTGAGAAGACTCGAGTCGGCGGGATCAATGCCCCCGATCGCAGACAATAAAGCCTTTCGTTGCGAAGGAAATCTTTGAAGAACTTCTAGCGCAGACATGGCAGACGACGCCTATGCCAAATCCTCAACAATGCTGTAATGTTGAGCGGCACGAGCATTTGGATTATAAGAAGATCTTCGAAGGACACCTTTAGGAGGTGGCTTCACAACGGGTTCAGGAGTAGGCTTCTCGATTTCCAACGGACCGGAGACAGGTGGGGGAGGCGGCCCATTCGCAACTGCCTTCCCGGGTGCCTGCCGCGATTCATTGTAATCCTTCGACCACGTAGCGACAGAGATAGGTGCAACACTCTTCACCATGAAAACCTGAAACCCAAACGGTGCAGATGGTGACGGCTGTTTGACCATCTGGGTCTGCTGAGATGGAAATGGCTCTTTTAAAACAACCGGAGTCCCTTTAGGGCCCTTAAGAAGTTGACTAACCTCGGATCGTCGTGGACAATCCTTAGTATAATGGTCCCCTTCACAGATGAGGCAAGGGTACTTCGGTTTACGCTGAGAGCCATCCTCAGTACGAGATTTAGATTCTGGCTTCGGGGCATCAGATTTAGATTTGCCTTTGCCCTTCTTTTTCCCCTTGGAATTTTTTTCCATGGGATTGGCTTGAACGACATTCACTTCCGTGGTTTTACCAGAATCGGAGGGGGCGGGATTAGCAGGAGCATTGTTGGAAGAATTAGAATTCTGCTTCCCATTCGAAGAGTTCTTCGAATTCTGAGAGAAAGAACCAATGACACCATCCACCGCTGGGGTAGGCGGAGCCTTAGAGGTTCTGGACCGCGGGGCATCAGGCAAGATATCATAAAGCGTGCTGGACTGAGAATATACAAGATCCAGATATTGGGCACGCACAATGGCCTGTTCCTCCGTCACACACGCTCCCATCGCAATATCCTGAGCGATTTTATTCACAAAGGAGGTGGTGAACCAGTGAGTCAGTATCTGATCAGGTATGTGAAACTTGATCAGTCTACGACGGCGCCGCCACTCATGAATGTGATCAGAGATGTGAGTGGCTTTGTCCTGCTTCAGAGAAGTTAGGAGGTGCATCCCGACTTCATAACGAACTGGTAACTGGAAGTGCGTGAGGAAAGCCATGGCTAAAGAATTGAAATCTTGGAAAATGCCGCGGGATAACTCTATGTACCACTTAGCAGCAGCTCCAGTTAAAGTACGCTGGAAAAGGCGCAGGCGAATCGAATTGTCGACCCAAGAATTAGACGAACACCAAAGATGATACATCATCACATGCGCCTGGGGGTCCTCTCCAGATTTTCCCTCAAACTTGGGGCAATCACCTGGTATCTTGGTGGGAACCGGAGGCCAATATGGATTATGTAAAATCGTATCATTGGTCAACTTTGAAACATCCGGCAACTCCAAGGTGGCCAGGAACGGCAATGGCGGATTGACCGGCATGCCAGACCCAGGATGAGGACCATTACCTGTACTCCACAATGGTTGTGAATATCCTTGCCCCCATGGGTTCTGTCTCGCAGGATTCTGACCGTAGGGGGTGTAGGTCATGTAACCAGACTGATTTGGATGCTGGTAACCAGAGTGTGGGGCCTGATAACCAGGGTATGGGCCCTGATTATATGTCGGCCTGGTGTAAGCAGCGTTTGGATTTGGCTGCTGAGTATAGGTAAAACTGGGTGGAGGAGGATAATACTGAGAGCCTCTGGGGTGGTTATAATTCGGTTGAGATTGACCATGAGGATAATAACCACTTTGAGGATGAGTAGGCTGCTGAAAAGTGGAACCCTGTGGAGCCTAATACGTAGGGCGCAGCTGTTGATTTGGCTACGGCATTGAATGAGTCGGCTGCTGAGTAGGGTTAATGGAATGAGCGGGCTGCCCTGAATGAACAGGTTGACCGGATTGAGAGGGCTGACCTGAGTGAACAGGTTGACCCGGGTGAGAGGGCTGACCTGAATGACCAGGTTGACCCGGATAGACAGGCGGCGCCGGTTGCGTAGGTTGACCTGGCTGTAAGTGAGCCCCAGGTTGTACCGGATGGGCCGGTTGGCCTGGAGGCGGGACACCGGGTTGTATCGGATGAACCGGTTGGCCTGGTGGTGGAACAGGACCAGGTGCTTGCTGGAAACCGGTTTGACCTGAAGCAGAGCCATAGGATGGTCTCGGCTGATATGCAACGTTAGAAACAACATGATACTGCGGTTGCATCGGTAAAGAAGGCTGGATTTTCCCCCCAGGACCATAGACCGGTCCCGGTTGATACCCTGGCTGAGGCTGAACAGGTTGACCAGAAGGGCTATAATACTGTCCTTACGGACCGTACGATGGCCCTTGTTGGCCGACAGGATAGCCTTGAATGCGCTGCCCCTGTGGATCATAAAGATAGCCAGGTTGGCACGCAGGTTGGCCTTGGAAAGGCTGTCCTTGCAGGTTATAAGCCTGGTTATAAGGTAAACCTTGAGCATAGAGATAAGCCTCAGGAGCGGGTAGACGTAAAATCTCCTCGTGCTCATCATACTGACCTGGGAAAGCATACACGGGAGTACCGTCCTGTGCATAGTGTGAAAAGTAAGAACGGTTAGGATCTTGGGAGGATGGTCCAGCCTCGGCGTTCGGCTGTTGCAAAGAAAACCGATACTCCTCCGAAGAGATATTCTTCGGTATAGCAGTCGCTAGATAAACATCTTCAGGAGTTGGCACAGCCCTCGCAGCGGATGCCGTGACAACAGGAGAAGAGGCGGCCACACAGACAGTGGGCCGGACAGGAACAGAAGTAACGGGCGTCTGAGGAGACACCCCGGGTGTAGTAGCAACTGGCCTCGAAGCAGGAGATGACACTCCCATAGAGGCTGCGGCGGAAATGATCTGACCCATAGATCTGTATCCCTGTGGTAAAGAAGGATTGGCTGTTGACATGTCAGCCAACTCAGAGTTGTCTCCCTGAAACAATCTTCGCGGGAAGAGCTGATAGTCTTCACCAGACGTTGGGATTTCCTCACCAGAATCACTCATGGTTGATCCTGCCATTAAATCATGCAAAAGACGGCGAGGACTAGGAGGAAAAACAGCAGCAACAAAAGGCGAACCCGATGTAAGAGAAAGGAAATCAGCTCCCAATCTCAATTCAGACACAGGGTCCGAAAAGGGCCAATTGAAATCAACTGGTCCTCCAAAGGGTTGCTCAGCAAGAACTGGTTCGCCGTCAGGAAACTCAGAAAAAATAGGCTACTGCGGTTCAGTAGAGGATTGGGAAGCCTCTAAAGAATCTTCCGTGTAAGGACTACCAGTAGACGAAACCGAAGGTTCCGCCACTGTGGCAAAAGACCAGAGAAAAAGAAGCAAATGCACACACGGGCTGGAAAAGAGTCAAGACACACGATCAAATGGTCAACAAGCAATATCTAACAGGGCGTATAATCGTGGGTGATTAATTTTTACCACATTGAAAAATAAGAAACTTCACCGTTTCATGTTTTAAGAGTCGAGAAACGATAAAAGATGACTCTATCTCTTTCAGATTTGACACAAGCGTGAAAGGACAAGCGCTTGATGGTCTTTTCAAATTTAGGGAGTCAGAAAAGACCAAATGATTGCTCAGGAAAACTAGGCACAAAGGGTGTACCAAATAACCGTGAACTGCAATATACACCTTGGTTTTAATAATGAAGAAGAAATCAACCAAGGACTTTCCGTACGTGCAGGCAATCTCCCCGAATGCTGTGTTCGGTGTATCATGGGTATAGGGCGGCAGACTCGCCTTCCTGTGGATAAAGGATTGAAAACCTAGAGGGGTCTCCCTTTATATACGCGACGGTACGGGGAGCACAAGTCCATACTAGCGCTATCTAAAGCCAAAAGGCGAATGACAGCTGCTAGGTTTAAAGACGCCGGAACACGTCTCTAGCCTAGACCTATAAATATGTTTCGTTAGATTTCAATGCTGCCTTAGGTTAATTGAATAGATTTTAAAGTTGATCTTCAATTAGGTTTCAATTTTCAGGCCCTAACGAATGTATTGTTTCCAAAACTCCTAAATGCAAAGCTACATGCCACAGTAGACCATTTCGTTCGATGAAACCTAGCTACAAAAGAGTTGAGAGTCTTTACACAAACCAAATGATCGGAAGACGAACAATGAGATCTCTAATGCAACTAATGAAATTGAAAACTTTTCATTCAAATCACTAATTACTAGTAAAATCGAAAAATTTCAATTTGCACTAATTCAACCAAGAGCACAAGAGATTTTTTTTTTAAATAATTTTCAACGTTTGATAGCTAAATGCACTAAACAAACTGAAAACAAACGGAACAACTTGAGAAATGATATTGAGAGAGAAAAATGAACAAATTTCACTCAATGAAACAAGCAATCAGATCCCAAATCGACCAAAGTCTCTCAAAACCAAGAAAAAGACTCAAAGGCTCCAGTGGACCGTGTGATCTAGGCCCAAAGCAAGACCAAACGAAATTTGAATGAAGAAACGAGCAATCACCCAAAAATCGCAATAAAACAGTGAACAACTACTAAGAGGATGCGGAGGAGCAATCAAAGAGTTGACTGGATAAACGAAACACCAAAACTCCCAAGGAGGGCTCGATACACAAAGCCACTAGATGCCCTAGGGCTTAAAACGCGAAATCGATAGATAAAAGCAAACAACCAAAGGATGAAGGCAAATTCCCATTCAAACAGGACTCCAACACACTCAGGTAGTCGGAAAATCAAGAAGAAAAGCACTGACCAGACCCAGAGAGCTCAAAACTAAGCAAACTCAAAAACCCTACAGGAGTGGCGCGACTGTAAGGCTGCAACTGGTGCCAGAAAGCAATTGGCGCGGGCTATACAAAAGCAACATGCGCCAATTGGCGCGACTGTCGTGCTAAAAAGCGCGCCAGTCGAGTTTCTCAGCCAAAAACAAGAAAGAACTACTCCAGAAGCAGATCAATGTAAACTAAGCAAACCAAGAAGCAAAAAACAGCAAAAGAACCCAACCCAGAAGGCTAACCAAGCAAGGAAGATCACAAAATAATCAAAACGAGACAATCTAAATGAGACAGTGAAATCTAGACGATCCCCAGTGGAGTCGCCAAATTTTTGAGGAGGTAAATCCCCTCTGCGGACAGAGGTGATCCCTACTAGCCCAGCAGGGGTCTAGCAACAATCATAAAATGTTACAGCGCAGATCCCTAGTTACGAATAAAAGACCAAAGATGGAGGCCTACCTGGAATCCAATGCTATGATTCGTAGAAGAAAGCGTTCCCATTCCTCAGCCTCGGCAGATCACGATCCTCCCACGATCTCCGCGGATGGACACCTGCACATGCAAGAAACAACACGAATACAAGCATAAAATCCAGAATACACAACTATATATCAGTCAGAAAGAATATAACTCATTATTAACATAAGTGCAAACTGAGTGGAACCATAACCATAATCATTCATTAAATAACAATCGAAAGAGAGTACAACCAATGTTCTGACGTCGCAGTCTCCTTCGGATGGGTCTCCAGTCGTTCACGTCTCGCAAAGCTCGCCAGGGAAAGGGCAAACCTCTCCAGAGTCTCTCGACGATAGTCTCCTTACTTGAGTCGGCCTTAAGGGAAGAAAGAGGGCTCTTACAGCACAAAAGCTCTTGGGAATTTGGAGATTCAAAGCTTAGGCACTTCAAGACTAGCTTGCCATGGAATTGAGCAGGCTTTTATAGATGGGGAAGGAGGGAGTTGGGATCCCTATTATGGTGGGATTGGCCCTATCAACAAGGAAGGTTCCATGGGAGGTGGCAAACCACTTCCCTTCCATGGAACTCCCACAGCCAAACCTCCCAACTCAAGATAGGCAATGGTTTCTGAGTTTGTTGAAACACAACTTCCGCCATCTTTATTTAAAAAACACTCCTTAAATTGGCTGGCGCGACTATTGCTCTGGGACAGAGCACCAGTTGGCGCGGCCTCTTTGTAGGATTTTCCTCACTGGCGCGAGTGATGAACTGTCTACCTGCGCCAATGCAAAAGGAGATGTTTTCATGATTTTTTGCAAGGAGATGTCTTTAGGGAAATTGAAGCTCATGCTTAGAGGAATGCATTGATGATGATTTCAAGGCATGACAATGTTCACAGGTCACAAAATGGGTCCTCCATTGTGCGGGACGGGGAATGGTAGGGACGGTGACAAATTATTGTGTAACACATCCATACAAGATGAGTCACCCTCCAACATGGCAACTCATGAAAGATCTCCTCCACCCTTAGTTCCTGCAATGTGGGTGGGCTGAATAATTGAACATGGTAGACAAAATAGCCTACCCCATGCTATCTTTCTCTCCACTCATAGCAAGTGTAGAGAACATGTTGATTTGTGGCTGCAATCAGGTTGCCCTTAAGTGGCAAGAAATGAAATAGATCTCCAAAGATCCTCTCTCCAATATCATGGATCAAGCTGGCCCAAATCATCCCATCCAAAATGAATGGCACATCATCATCATTTGGCATCCAAATCAGAAAAATGCTGAAGGTTACATGATACCAATGGTTTATAAGTGGATACAGTGCAGTTTTCCCGACTGCTGCTTGAGAATATCATGTGGCAAGTTGGCCTTCAACAAAGTACTAGCTGTGCATGAGTGCTCATCTACTATGTGGTAGTAAACAACAATATATATCAGTTGTACATGATCAAAATAACAAGAAAATGTGCCATACTCTCCTCCCAAAACATCATGATGAGTATGGAGAAATTTCAGCCCATACTCTCTCAATAATAGCCATAGCAAAAAAGACTCTTGTTGCCTTCTTGCATTATCAAAATGCAGATCATGGAGCAATAATACAATGATGGACATGTGAGTTGTCTCATCAACAAAGTACAAACCAACTCCCTCATACATCATGGGGAAGTTATCCTCCCTCCCAAAACAATGTAGATACATGAAATACATCTCAAACATAAATACATGTGAGCCCATGAGATATATCTCAAAAAAAAGAAAATATATGGACATAAAATTTGACATATGATGTCCAAAATCTCTTCTTAATAGCCACAACAACCATGCCTTCTTCTGATGCATCCTGTCATTAAGACTCAAGGCATGAGATAAAGAAATAGAATTTTTTTGGTAGTGACCAAACTCACCCAAAAACAACCAACGCAGCCATGCTTCTTGCTGGCCTATATCATAGATTTGCAAGGGGTTTGGAAACCTCTTGCTCCATACTGCCATCCACTCATCCCAATGTGGGTGATGGATCTCATTCTGCCATTTCCTGGTATCCTCCCATGGAATGATACCATGCTCCTCCAACCTTTGAAGAACTTTGCACTTCATGAAATATTGAAGTGGACCTCCAATGGGATCTCCTGATGAGACCTCCTCCTCATGCATGGCCTTCCAAAACTCAAGAGGCCTTGGATCTGCTACAAGTAGAAGTCTCTCTTTGAGCTGTGGCATGCTCATTGAGAGAGTGTCATCTAGAGAGGAGAAATATTTTCTCATCTCAAGATGTCTACCCTTTGACATCTCTTCCTCCATGGCTTCCTGAATGAAGCTGACATCTGAATGTTCCCATGAGTAATGGGTCCTTATTCCTTCACTGCTGCTCTTGGATAACACAATGCAATCTTGCTGCTCTAAATTAACAGTAAGTGATGATTTTGGATCATACAACAACAGATTTCCACAATCTCCTGAAAAAATTGCGGCAATAATAGAAAGTGGTAATGCAATCATACCTTGTTGGGCTTTGGGAACATCTTGCATGGCTGCAAGAGTTATTTCTTCCACTATGTAGGCTCCCTCAACTGCTGATATTGAAGGCTGCTCCTCCTAGGTTGTGACAGTGTTGATATAAGTCTCCTCAAGAGATGGTTAGGGCTCCTCCCTCTCTGATTGTTCTCCATCAAATCTCTTGATCACACTCTAAGTGAAATCTACAAGAGTAGATACCCTTGCATGACTTATGTGACTAAACCACCAAGTGCTTGCTTTGCCCTTCATTTGCAGCGCTGCAATCTCTACTGCTTCTCTTTCTACCATTGGATGTAGTAGGAAGAATGCTGCAAGTCTTCTTGTCCAAGTCCTTGTTGAAGATGATCCATCAAAAGTAGACAATAGAAACCTATTTCCCTTCATTCTTCTTGTGCTGCAAGGTCTCCTTTCTTCCTCCAGTTGAATGAACTGTGGGAAGGCTAGAGTCTCCTTGAAGGCTCTAGGTTGAGTCTTGTACTCAACAAGGTATTCACTTAGAATTTGATGTTCCAAGTGTCTTCCATGCTCTTTGTCTTCTTCTTCATGAGAATAGGAAGTGCATGGTTCTTCCTCTTCTCCTTCTTCTGTCTGCTTAACCTCCTTGGAGAGGTTCTTCCTAGATCTGAAAAGTGATGAGAGTAATCTCATTCTCCCCATCATTCTAATCTCGCTCCTTCTAATGGCTAGATCTCATAGGCTGAGCTAAAAGATCATGCTCTGATACCACTGTAATATCCCAAAATAGGGAATTTCTACAACAATAAAAATATTTGAAGATATTATAAAGTTGGAGCTTCATCAAATCATCAACATAGAAATTTAAATTAGCTTATAAGATGTAAGAGAACATCTAACTAGCAGATGAATGATAAAAAACAATAATACGGCCTATACACTCCTTTCAAAGAGGGGAAATGCAACAATATAGGGCATAAAACAATTGTCTTCATAAAATAACGCTATCTCTATGAGAAATAGGACTTGGATCCCTTATAATATACAATATATGACTCAAATCCAGAACTGGAGCAAAAACAAATGCTTCTAGCCAATTTAAATAGGTCTCCACAAGCCAATGCAGCTCAAATAAGCCCAAACCCCATGACTTTGCTTAACAGAAATTACTGAAGCATAAAAAAACGTTATTATAATGAGGGTTTATGCAGAAAATAATGAGAAATAGCATATCTGGAGTGTACAATCATCCAATGGCTGATAAAAGTGGAGATCTCTTCCTTTTTATACAAAATAAGGATAACCCAGCAAGGGTTTCATGGAAGTACAATGTATAAAAGTGAAAGTCTGCAGATCTAGATCTGAAAAATGCAGTTATACTACAACTCTGTATAAATATAGCTGAAATGTACAAATAACAGAAGAAGAATGAAATACAGAGCTTTCCGGGAGAAGTGTTAGCCCTTCCTCCAAGGAACAAGCTCACAAGCAAGGGTTCAAACCCTGCTACTGCAACTCTAGGAAAAATGACACAGTTTCTTCTGAGAACTGCACTGTAGGAGATGGAGTCTACTTTGGCCACATCCCAAGATTTCCAATATGCTCAGAAACCCCCTGTATAGATCTTGCAAAGAAAGGGAAGCTCCCTCCTCTGAAAGATAAGCTCAGAAAGTGGTGTTGGGGAATTTCCACTGCAACACCCTATAACACATCACTATTCTCTACAAAAATAACACTGTGGCTAAAGGAGGATTCTTGGCCTCAAGCCTGAGTGTGGAAAACTGAAGGACACTACTCCTTCAAGAGGCCTCTCAAGAAAGGAGAAGGATTCCTAAATAGGAGATCCTTGTGCTAAACAACACTGCAGCTCTACTAAACAACAAGAGGATGCCAAATAGTCTAAAAGAAAAAATCAATAATATCCAAGCTAACCCCAAATGGCCACCATCCTCTTCCTTATAAAATTTCTGAGCCTCCTCACCCTGGGTCCCACCCATTATGGTTTCCAACTCCACATGAGCAATCTCCCTCCAAAATTACGTTGTACCTTCATCAAGGTCACTCCTCCATACTACGCTGTTTGATTTGGTCAAGGTTTACCTCTTCAATCTGCCTCATCCCTTTTTACACTCAAGTGCCTCCAAACCAGCTCTCAAATGTCTGTCTATGCTGATCCTTGTTCACACTAAACTAGTTGTAGGCTGATATCTTCTCCTTCATGCATGCATGTTGACTTAGTCAAACTTGACTTTGTCCTCATCCATTTTCCCCTGTTCACACACACAAGTGTAAAATCAAGCTACTGTGATGATATTCTTTCACATTATGATTAGTTTTATTCATGTGTTTATTATGCATGGGCCTCCTTACCCATTTATCCAAATACTAAGTGCAAAAATAAAAAACTAATATTCCCCTCAGCTGCTTGCTAAAGTAGGAATATTAGATCAATGCACAAATGTCGAGAGTAATGGCCTCAGTTAATAGTTCAATAGCAACACTATATTCAGTGACATTGTTTGTGGTTCATCCTAGACAGATACCTTCAAGGTCTATCAACTCACTAGCAGGATCGTAAATCACCCAGGCTGCTGAAGACAGGTTCCGAGTACTGCGGGAAGCACCATCCACGAAACTGACATAAGGGCTAATAGACATCTGTACAATAAGAAACGATCCAATAAGCAGGAAATCGCTCACAAAGCACACCAAGCCAAAAATGTACAAAAATGAAAATAACACCTATGTACAAAAAACATGCACGAATGACTCATGCATAATACTATTTAAGATACAACCCATTTAAGGGATGATCTAGAGGATGACCTTCATAATCAATAAGCTCATAAGCCCCATTCCATAAAACATGTTTAACAATGTAGGGAGCATGCCACATGGGTTGAAATTTTCCTGCTCCCAGCTTATCATGAGCTTGGTCGTATAGGAGGACGAGGTCTCCTTCTATGAAGGAAAAAGGGGAAATTGACTGGTCAAAATGAGCTTTGACTTGCTTTTTCTGTGCTTCAATGGCCAGAGCAGAAAAGCAACGAGTTTCATCAAGCCTCTCTAAATAGAGAAGATGCTCTTCTTCTGGCGAAGTATTCGGTAGTAATTCAACAACTAGTTTGAGCAAAGGTATTTCACATTCAATCGAAAGGGTAGCTTCCAGACCATAGACAAGTTGGAATGGAGTGAATCCGGTCGCATCCTTCACTGAGGTTCGGTAAGCGCAGAGAGCCGAAAACAACATGAGATTCCAGTTTTATTTGTGCATCCTAATTGTATGTTGAAGCATAGTGACGAGAACTTTGTTCACGGCTTCAACCTGGCCATTGGCCTAACGGTAGTACAACGTTGAGATGTCGTGATGCAGACCCAACTTGGAAGTCAACTCCGCTACCATGTAATGCTGAAAATGGGAACCATTATCAGTAACAATGGCTTGAGGGACACCAAACCTAGAAATGACACGATTGAATAGAAACTTTGATGCTGTCTTACCGTCAGCCATAAGTGTAGGCATTGCTTTGGCCCATTTGGTGAAGTAGTTCACGGCTACGATGATATAAGCATGCCCCCAGCCGAGTGAGGGTTACATGTCATAAAATCAATTCCCCACTTCACAAAGGGACCAACGGTAATGACAGGGTGAAGATGGGAAGGCAGCGCGTGCATCTTGCACTGATAGATTTGGCAATCATGGCACTTACAGACAGCAACGATGCAATCTTTAAATATGGTGGGCCAAAAATACCCAGCATGAAGAATATTTTGTGCAGTAGCATATCCAGACATGTGACCACCATAGGCACCACTGTGACAATCATTCAGGGCCTTTTCAGCCTCCTCGAGAGTCAAACACCGACGAAGAATGGAATCAACTTCGATGCGGTAGAGTGTATCTTTGAATATGCGATAGGGTTGTGATTGATGATGGATGAGCTGGCGGGCATCCTTCGTCAACTCAAATCGGAAGGTAGAAGTCTGAAGATATATGATGATATCACCGTACCAATGATCGAGGGTGCTAATAAGAAAAAGCGTGTCGTCCGTAATAAGTTCCTCGGAACCAGACGGAGCGAAATCGGAAGGGAGAGAGCAGATCAAATTGGCGAAAACTAATGACTTCTTCAACTTGGCGGTAGTGAACTCCAAATTGAACTCTTGGAGGATGAAAATCCACTTTGAGTACTTTCCCCCCAGCAATTGATGAGTCAATATGTAAATCATAGGGTTGCAATCAGAAATCACAATCACTGTGCGCAACAGGATTTAGTGATGAAAACGTTGAACATATTGAATAGAAGTCAACGCCAACTACTCGACATGTGCATATCGCGTCTCAGTATCGAGAAGGTTACGAGACAGATACTAAATGACATGCTTGTCACCAACATCATTATCTTGTACCAAAACTATGGCAATCGTGCTAAACGTGACAACCAAATAGAGGGAGTAATCGCAATGATAATTTTCCAGGACGCAACAGAGGAGCATTTATGAGCAATGTATTTAGTGCATCAAAAGACTTTTGGGCGATCTCATCCCAGAGGAGCAAGACGCCTTGCTTTAGTAATTGCATAAATCTTTTGGCTAATTCGGCATAGTTAGCTATAAAACGACGTAGAAAGTTAGCTTTCCCCTGCAGACTCTACAACTGATGTAAGGAGGAAGGAGAGGGGAGATTAATGATAGCTTCAAATTTGAGTGGATCGAGAAGAATCCTGTCTTTGGAAACGATAAACCCTAAGAGTCTACTGGTGTCAACGCAGAAGACGCACTTATGCGGATTGAGCCAGATGTTATAGCATTGACAGCAAAGAAAAATCTGACGGAGATGATCAGGATGGTATTTACGCTTAGCTAAATGAGTCGGAAGGTCATCCAGATAAGGTTGAACAATGCACTTGATATTGTGGAAAGCATATGACATTGCTTGTTGAAACGTAGCCCCAACATTTTTCAGACTGAAAGGGAGATTTTTATATGCGAAAGTACCCCAAGGACAGGTAAAGGCGGTCTTATGTTGATCGGTCGGAAGAATGTTAATTTGGTTGTACCCAGAAAAGGACCACCACTAGGAGGTAGTGAAGAGGACGAAGAAACTGGTAGCTCTGCCACTGTGACAATGTTTCAAAATAGGAAGAAAATGAGATAGCCTATTCGAGGCTTCAAGACCAAACACTAAGGAACTACTATGAACAAGCCAAGTAAAAAATATTTAACGAGCATGTGATCATAGGCAGTTAATTTTATGACATTGAAACGAAACTTTGATGTTTCATGTTTTAAGAGTCAAGAAACAGGCAAAAGATGACTCTACTCACTTTCAGATTGAACGAGCATGAAAGGACAAGTGCTCAATGATATTTTCACTTTTAGAGAGTCACAAGAAGACCAAAATGACTACTCAGATAATCTAAGAAAGAGGGTGTACCAAGTTTCCGTGAACTTCCATATACACCTTGGTGATCAAATGAAAGAGAAATGGCCAAGGACTTGACGTACGTGTAGGTAGTCTCCCTGAATGTTGTGCTTGGTGTATCATGGATATAGGGCGGCAGACTCAGCTTCCTATGGATAAAGGATTGCAACCTATGAGGGTCTCCCTTTATATACACGATGGTACGGGGAGCACAAGTTTGTACTAGTGCTGTCTAATGCCAGGTGGCGAACAAAAACTACTAGGTTTAACGACGCCGGAACACATCACTAGCCTAGACCTCTACAATATGTGTGTTAGGTTTCAATGCTTCCTTAGGTTGATTGAATTCATTTTAAGGTTGATATTGAATTAATGTTTCGATTTCAAGGCCTTACCAAATGTGATCTCAAATATCCTAAATGCATACTACATGCAAAAGAACATCATTTCCATTCAATGAATGCTAGCTAAGAGAAGGATAGGAATTCTATGACAAAGTAGCAATCAATTGAAACATAAGAATAATTTCACTAATGCATCTAATACAACCAAATGAGAAAACGAAAACTCTTTCCTAGTTCGCTAAGAGCTAGTAATGCAAAAGAACATTTTAATTTTCAATTTAATCGAAAGAATGCAATTTTTTGTCTTTTAGATGAATGAAGCACACAATGCACTATTACACTAAAAAGAAAAACAAAGACTAGTTTTGAGCACTACGAATGTAACGATCTAAAACGAATAGATCTATGTAATACAAACATAAAACACACTCAAATCAAGAATGCACTCTTCCAAGAAAACAAAAGGACTTTCGAAACAATACAACGAGCGATGTAATCTATGCTCGAAGTGACGAAATGGAGAGTCAAATGAAAACAAAAGTGATCATCCAACAAAACAAAGACATGAAGAATCGAGAGAAATACTAACACAACTAGTAAGTGAATTGAAACGACAAAGATCAAAGTGACTCAAACTTCACTCAGAAGGCTCACTGAGGAGAGGGCCGAAAAAATAGCACAAGACACCTAGAAACCCTAGGGCTACAAACTCCACTGATAAGATGATGGACAAACAACTAAGAATACCGAGACTACAGAGTCAAAACAATATCAATAGACCAATTTCAAGGCAAAAATCCAATCCAGAGCCAAGAAACATTGACAAAAACTCAGAAAATAGGTCAAGTCAAATCCTACAGGATTCGACACAACTGTTTAGCTGTAATCCATGCTAAACAGGGGTTGGCGCACCTGTAACAAAAGCAACATGCGCTAATTGGTGCGATTGTTCAAGAAAAAACCACGCAGAGCTAGAAAACCATGGGAAAAATATAAAACCACTGAGCAGAGGTCAGACTTGACACTCTAGAACTGAACAAGATGGTAAAATAGTCAGATAAGTCAAGCAAAGCAGAAAAACGATGAAATGATCAAAGTCGACTTGACAAGCCAAACACTCGACAAAAAATGAGACAAAAAATACACACTGATCCCCAATGGAGTCGCCAACTTGTTGTGTACGTAAATCCCCTCTTCAAACATAGGCGATCCCTCTAGCCCTAGGGTGGGTCTAACAGCAAGAGGACATGCTAATTTGTCAACTCCTAGTTAATTAATGAAACTGAGTCGGGATAGATGTCCTACCTTTGTTCCAACGTAGTTGTCGTAGTAGTCTGCTGATCTTCGTCCCAGCAGGTCGTGGTCCTTCACCAATGGTAATCAAGTGCCTGCACAAGGATCAGAGGATGAAAGTAGTATACGAAACAATATTTGCATTCATAACTATCTAATTGGTTAAGGAGAATTAAACGTATTGCGCAAGAATAATCACATCAACACAAGACGGGAACCAAAACATCAGTCATGTATTAAGTAAGAGAAAGAAAGAGATTACAACCAAATGAGCCTTGACGTCGCAGCCACCTTCAGCGAGTCCAGTCAAAACGCATCTCGAGCATTCGTCGGGGAATTTGGACTTGGCGAGGCAATTAGCCTAGACTTTCTCTCGACAAGGGGTCTCTCTTTGCTCTATCTCACACCAGCTATATCAGACTGTTTCAACTATTATCCAAAATGTTCAACTATCCAAACCATTTAGCTAGTTGCATCTATGTGAGAGAGATGTATTTATAGAAGGAGAGGAGGAGGTTGGGATACCTCTTATGGTGGAAGGGAGGCCTTAACCTTTGGGAGGTTGCCAAAAATGAAGGAAACAAGAAGACAAAGGAAGGTGTTCGACGTTATTCAGTCGAACAACCCATGTTGACTCGCTCACGAAGTGGTTGGCAATGGAAACTTCGCTTCTATATTTAAAAAAAATTCCAAAAATAGCTCGGCGCGGGCAGTCCACTGAGACAGAGCGCTAATGGGCATGGGGCCCAGTGCTAATTTCCCTTATCGGTGCGAGGCCATAACTGCTTGTCGGCGCCGACCCAAAATCATGTTTTTTTGGTGGTTTGTTCCAGGAATAGTCAAGAGAGGAAAAGTTCTTCTCATGGCAAGGGATGCAATGACACTTTTTGCAAGGCATGACACTACATATAAGTCATAGAAATGGTCCTCCAATGCGGGATGGGGATTGCAGGGACAGTGACAGAATGTTGTGTAACACAAGGTCATGTGATTAGCGATTGTGTTTTTAATTCCGCAAAATATTTGTAGAAGCAATTCAGTATTTAACTTTAGAACATTGTTAAATCGAGTGAATCCAAGATATACATGCATGTTGTATAATTTCTACACCATCTTCTTGCTCTAAAATCATAGATATTTTCAGGATCCTATCCTTCCATAAGCTAATTCTTCCTCCATTCTTTGCAGACCAACCCAAGTTTTGTATTATGACTGGGGTAGCAACTTTGCATAGGCCCCATATTTTTTATCATGTACCTCCCCATTACACTTTTTGTACTATTAGAATCCAATTCTTGTGGAAGTACTTCTTAGTGAATGCTTCCTTCCACTATACAGTGGAATCAAATATTAATTTCCACACTATTTTGGCGCCTAAAGCGAGATTCATATACATGGGATTATTAATTGATCCCAATCCTCCAAAATCCTTCAGAAGAAGGATTACATTCCAATTGAGGAGGAAAATTTTCCTTTCACTGTCCTTTCCTCCATGCTAAGGAACATTCTAATCAGAGCACTTGTTTGAGAGAGAATGCTCTTAGGAACAAGCAGTCCCAAGCCTAGATATATTAGGAGGGGCAATAGCACCGATTTTATCAGGATGGTTTTTCCAACCAAGATAATCCATCTCCAGCCCCATCCTTGAATCTTATTAAATTTATGCATAATATCCTCCCAATATTCCTTTGAGGAGGACCCTAAAGAAATAGGAATACTGAGATATTGAAATGATTTCCAATTAATTTGAACCAAAAATCCTAATGTTGTGGCAATCTCTTGAAGTATAGAGTCAACAATTCCACCCACATAGCTGACTTTTTATTTTATTTACCTATCCCCTTGACAGTATGAGATATAAATCTATAATAGATTTAAATATTTTCGCTATGATTTTGGAAGCTCCTCCTAGCAAAATTTTGATGTATGCAAACTGCGAGTGGTTGATATTCTTGAAATTTATCACTATGATTATTCCTAGTAGAGATCCATTCATTCTTTCTTTTTCAAGATACATGCTTAAAATTTTAGCCACGAGAATGTATAGAAGGGGTGGAAAGAGAAATCCTTGTATGAGACCCATGATGGCTTTAAATAAAGGAGTTGGAATCCCATTTATTAAGGGGGAAATCCATGGGGAATTTATACAAGCTTTTATACAAGAAACAAATTGACTACAAAATGTAAATTTTTCAAGAATAAGGAAAAGGGAGTGACACACCCGATCAAAGGCATTTTCGATATCCAATTTGATGACAAATCCTGGTTCTCCCTCCTCTTTTCTTGAATGGATAGCTTCTCAGATGAGTATGATGTTATCCAGAATATACCTTTGCTTGAGAAAACCCCCTTGATTCTATGAAATGAGTCTCAGAAGGACCGTATTTAATCTGCTGGCAATGATCTTTGTCAAAATATTATATGAGGCATTACATATCGGTATTGGATGAAAGAAAGAGAATTTCGTTGGATGTGATATGTATTATGAAGTGTTTTTATGCTTATCATGAATTGATGCCTATCAACATTTACAAACCATTTAATTTATATGGTTGTGCTAGTTTTGGCATATTCAATAACAAGTGGTGCATGGAAGTAGAAAGTATATAATGGATAGTTAAACTTAACATGACAAAGTACAAAAGTAAAGAGTGTTTTGTGTTAGAAGATAACTAAAATAATAAAAACAATATTTATTTATAAAATATGTAAACGACTATTGAATTGTATTTCCTAAAAGAAAAAAGAGATTTAAAACTTCTTAAAAGCAAGTTCGTATGAGTAGTTATAAATTGTAAATTAGGTATTGACATTGCCATAACATGGTATATTCATAACATTTAATATTTTTTAGCTATTAATATTGTGTCATTGGTAAAAGATAAACTAGTGGAACCATATAAATTAAATGGCTGGCAAATGATAGGCATAAAAATACTTACCTTATGATACATCTCCATTGCCAAGATTAAAAAAATCACAAAAATTAACAAAATTATAACTTTAGTTTAACTTATCTATTACAAAGAATATTTCTTCAATGAATATAAAAATAAGGGAGCTAAAACCATCCTCTTCCCAATTAAGAAGGGCGGGTGGGAGGGGGTGGGTGGTGGGGCAGAGATCCAATACTAGACCTTTTATAGCTTACACCTAATGATTCCTGAGAACATGAGTAGATTGTTACAAATTTATTGCACCAGATGATGAAAAAGCAAAAAAATCTAATATTTGAGGGAAATCGACCCACCGCTAGACCCACAGGAAGCGAGACAATTCTTAGCACCAAATTTCGAGGTTTTGTTGCTTTGTTCTTTCCTATTTTTTGTTAAAGGAGGAAAAGAATGTGGATTATATTTTTTCACATTTAAATAGGAAGGGGAATAAGAGGGGGGTTTCATCTCCTCCTCATCCTTCTTTCGAGCTTCTTCTTCTTTCTATTCTATAAGATGGATTTTGTCAATATCCTTAGATGAAGACTTTTCCTTAATGAATGAATTAATATTCTTTGGAGACACTTGATCTGGGATTGACTAATCAAGTTGAACCTCATCACCCATAACTTCTACCTCTGAGGATCTATTATTGGAGGGAACATGCTTATGAGATTCAATCTTGCTAGTATGAGATCTCTTAGTCAAATTCTTTGTCTGTTTCCTTGTAACTAGTTTGAATGCTCCTTGCTCATCATTACTATGAGAAAATGTGGAAGATTAGAATAAAGTTGAGAAGCTGGAGCCTTGGGACAATTTTTTTCAAAATTCCCATACTCATGAAAAAATTTACTTTTAAATGGAGCTTGTTCATAATTCAGAGCCTGGATATGGGAACAATCATCCAAGTTAAGTTGAATCACCTAGGGAAGGCCCTAAAAATCATTGTCATTGCAAATTTTGGCACAACAAAAGTTATTCTCATTTTCCATATCACTAGAAAAAAATCGACCCAATTTATCTCTTATAGCCTTGAAAACATGTTCAACCCAACAAAGAAGGGGAATGTATGGCAATATTATCCACACTGGTGCAAAAGAATTTTCCATCATGGCATTGAAATCTAGAGACCAGTGGTTAGAAACATTCATCTAGTGCCCTTAAAATAAGATCAAACTATGTAGATTTGATCCCTATCCTCATTTAAAAAAATAAAAGCATGATGATTGTTTCCACAATATAAATGACCAACGAGCTCATGATTTACCCAATTAATAAATGTCCACTCTAAAAAAAATTTAGTCGGGGAAAAAGCCATTAAAGTTACCAATAAACCTTATTTCCTTCAATGTAGTCACCTTCTTCTTCAAAAAGGAGGAAAACCCAAAATCAAGCGAGGGAATTTATTTCATCTTTTTAAGAAATATACTTAGGAGACCCATTGAAAAAGCAATGATATTAACCACTCAAGAACTAGAGAAAAATTGTAACGCCTCCTCCCACATTTACCCACTTTTACAAGCTCTCCAGGGTAAACATGAGCTAAGTGTCACTATGATATGACTCGACCTCCAAGTTCCAGTTATGGAAGTGGGGCCAACTAACCGATAACTTACAACCATCCCTCAGTGACTACAAACCACAAATGAACCTGAAAACCACCCCAGTTGATCAATCCCTAAGATGGAATTCTTTTTCACAAGAGAAACTCCCCAACCGCACAATTGACACTCTATGCATATGGTTGGGAGGCTATAGCTGCACCCATAGGCTTATCTGCATGTGGTTATGAACCAAATTCCTCAGTTCAAAGCATGCAGTCACGAGATCTATGCCATTTTTTTCAGGAAATCCTCCAGACCACTGCCCATAATTACCTGTAAATTTCCATAGTAATGACAACGATGATAACAATGCTAAACAATCAAATCCTGAGCAAGATATTGACATAGACATGCCTAATACGAGATAATTTTTTTGTCAAATATATAGTTAACATATAAGCTACAGGTTATGATTGTATATATGATCATAAACTCTTCATTTGAGAATCACCAAGAAGGCTTTATGTCCTATCTAGCTAAGTGCAATAACACTTGTTTTCCCACGCATTCATCAACCATCCAATAACTTATCAAATCATGAGAGAGATCCATAACTAGAGCACATCATAAACCATGCATATAACCAACATATAACCAAAATAGAAACTATGACCAATCAACCATAAGATCACCATAATAACTAGTACAAGTGCTCATACATCACAATAGGAAAATAACTCATGTTAATGTATGAAAATTCCAACCAAGTTAGGGACTTCCACGTACCACCCAACCATAAATTGGGCTGAACCAAATCTCTCTTTCATCCAATCACCCCCCGCCATATTACAAGCATGAATGTGGGATAATAATAAGGGTTAAACCAAAACAAAATCATCCAGAGCTTCCAAAGGCAAAACCAACTCAATCCTCAACCATAATGATTTCAACTTTGCGGTCCATAAATCACTAACATTAAAAAGATCGTTCTCTATCGAAGTTGTCAAGGGATATAGGAACTTATAACTCAACCCACAATCTCTAGGGAACCTAATATGTTCTAGGGATCCAGAGCATTTGTCCCAATATGTAGGCTCTAAGGACTAGCAAATCAATCCACAACCTCCAGGGAACCCAAGCTATTTCAGGGTTCCAGAGCATTTGTTCCAACCCATAGCCATAAGAAACTTGAGAACCAATTAGAAAAAAACAAATGGGGAACCCACTACACTATGGCTATCGAGGAAATGGAAAGGCAAGTTTGAAACCACTATCAATCCAGGAAAATATCCATGCCAATAATAGCAAATAACCAAGGAACCACATGCATATACCACACAACCAAAAATCAGCAAGACGATCACACATGCAACCTCTTATTGGCAAAGTAAGCATGTTATATTTTTTGATCCAACTGTCTCCTTGCACTTCCTTTCTTTCCTTACTTGCTTTCTCCAAATCCAAGTGAATATCAAAGTACTCCAAGAATGCTCCAAGTGTGCAAGAGTGTATGAGAGAGAGAATGAAAGGAGAGCTCAACTCAAAATTGTCAAAGGGTTGCAAAAAGATAACAACTGATTCTTTGATGCCTTTCTATCATTAATCTCCCTCTTTCTTCATTTTATTTCATTTTTCCTCTAATTTCCCTTGCATAAAAATTTGTGTCTCTTCACCTTCATTTTCTCCTATTTTCCTTTATTTTTATAATTAAATGTCATTTATTTCCTCTTTTCCTTTGTCAATGCCTTTTCCAATTTTCATAAGCATCATTAAGCACAAGTGATGACCACTAAAATGTAATACCCACCATTCATCTTGGAATATGTGTCCCATGACCTTGGTATTATTTTATTTACATGGAAAATCAACCAAGGGTTGTTAATAAACCCTCCCCCTTGGGGGAACACTGTCCTCAGTGTTCCATGACACTTATAACTAGAAAAACATGCTACCCATGGAGCTTCATAACACAACTTGATGCAACATGTACATCATACCAAACTATTGAAACCATGAACACCATACTGATTATTGGAGCTTTATAACACATCTCGATGTGATATTTACAACATACTGATTATTGGAGCTTTATAAAAAATATCATTGTAGTATTTACAATACACATACACATATATAAATATAAACCAAACACATCTACTCAACTAGAAAATGAAGAAGGATACAAGGTCTGAATTTGATCGACCATCTCCCATATAGCTTCATTAGGCACGAAGTGCTTCCACTACACTTTAACTTGCTCTATTGCTCGGTTCCAGAGCATGAACTATTTCCGCTGCAAAATGAAATGAGGTACTTCCTGGAACTCTCCCTCTGGTTGCACCTACAATATAGACAAATCAATCAAATGATCAACATCCTGTACATATCTCTTAAGCAATAAAACATGGAAAACATCATGGATTTTCGTTGTTGGTGACAATGTAAGTCAGTAGGGAATTGGTCCAATCCTCTCAAGGATCTCAAAAGGCCCACAATACTGAGGTTTTTGGGTGTGTGATATATTCCTTCCACAACTAGCCCCACGTGCGAAGAAGGGGGTAAGAGGGGGGGCGTTAGCCCCCCCTTCGTTGCGCCGAGCGCAACCCCCCCTGTCAGGGCGTTTGTATGGGGGTGGTAGCCCCCTACTTTGGGTCCAGGGCAGTGCCCTTGGAAATTTTTTTGGACCCTATGTTAGGTGGGTGAACCTACCTATGGTTTTGTGGATGGGTTTTGCACATTGTTTTGGGCATGATGATTTTCTGTCCATGGTATTTTGTAGATTCGGTCAAGGGAACTACGATTATGTTCTAATCCAGGGTTAATGGATTGGGGTTTATGAATTCTTTGGCATGTATATATATGTATTGTAGCATTGAAAGGAATATAATGAAAAATAAATCTAGTAGTCCCAGTTTGGGATCTAGGGGAAAATCTCTATGTATATGTGTTTCATGTTTATCTTCTTGTCCTTATTTGTTTTCTATTTTTAAGAATTTGTTTGCAGGTAATTTTTTTACAGGGTTAAAACCTACAGAGGTGCCAACTTGGCACATCATCCAATACTCAAGTAGCTCCTCTTGGGCTTGATATGCAAGTACACATGCTCCCCAACCTGAAACTCGTTGAATGCTCTATGTTTATCTGTATAACTCTTCTGACTTTCTTGTGCTGCCTTTAAATTGCTTATAATAACCTGCATCTTCCGCTCCATCTCAATCGACATATCTGGTCCAATCAACACCTTATTCACTAGATCAGTCAAGCTGATAGGAGTATTACAACTCTGCCCATAAAGAGCCTTAAATGGACTCATCCTCAAGGACTCTTGATACCCATTATTATATGCAAAAGTATACCAGTGGAAGATACTTCCACTTCCTTTGTTAATGCATGCCATGCATCCTCAATGGGTCCTAAAGAATCCTATAGACCCTCTCTTTTTTTCCATCTGTCTGCGGATGATAAGTTGTACTAAAGTCCAACTCTGTCCCCAAGCCTACAAACAAATCCTTTCAAAACATGGATGGGAACTCGGCATCTCTGTCTGATATTATCTTCTTGGGAACACCATGCAATTTCACTGTCTCCCTAATGAAGATATGAACTACATCACTAGCTAAATTTGTAGACTTAACTGTAATGAAGTGAGCTACCTTACTCTAATTGTCAACCACAACCATGATGGAATCATGCTGCTTCAATGTCCTTGACAAAACTATAATGAAGTCCATGGAAATGACCTCCCATTTCCATTCTAGAATAAAAATAAGTTGCAATAGACCAGTTGGATGCTTACATTCTACTTTCACCTGTTGAGAGTCCAAGAATCTAGCAACAAAATCAACCGCCTCTTTCTTGAGATTCGGATAATAATAAAAATTCTTAAAATTTTTCAAAGTCCTATGGTACCTTAGGTGGCCTGAATATGGATTGACATGAAACTCCATTAAGATAAGCTTTTGAGCTCATTGCTATCTGAAACATAAATCATGTTCCTGAATCTCACCAAGCCATCTGTCATGAGTTGATACTCCTCATCCATATCACCTTCATCCTGATGTTGTAACATGTTCTTCAACTACTTGTACCTGTCATCGTGCTACTCTACATGCAATATCTACTCCTGCAAATATATCTTGTAAGAGATCATAGCTGAAATGTGATTCACTTGCACTCTCCTACTGAGAGTATCTGCAACCCTATTACCTGATCTCAAATTCAAACTCACTGAGGGTATCCAACCATATAGCTTTCCTAACATTTAGATTGGGTTGTTAAAATAATTAGCTCAATCCACTATGATCACTCATAAAAAAAAACTCCTACTAAGGAGATAATATCTCCACATCTTCAATGCATGAATGGTAGCTTCCAACTCAAGATCAAGAGTCTTATAGTTATTCTCATGCTCATTCAGTTTCCTTGACTCATAGCATACCACTTTTCCTTCCTACATTAGGACCCCCCCAAGTCCTTCCTTACATGCATTTGTACAAATCATAAAATCCTTATCAGGGTCTCCAATCTTCAATACAATGTCATTTGTAATCAAATGCTTGAACTATTCAAAACTAGATGCACAATCCTCAGTCCATTCAAACTTATTTCCTTTTCTCTACAAATATGTAATATGATAGTCAATACATGATAAGTTGCTAATTGTAATATCCCGAAATAGGGAATTTCTACAACAACAAGAACATCTTAAGATGTTCCAAAGTTGGAGATGCAGCAATGTAAAAACACATATTGGTGTAGCAGCGTTATATCAATTCATAAATCATGAGAATATACAAATAGCCATGAAATTTATCTTATAGCAGCAAATGTATACAAATCCTTGAGGAAACAATCACTCAAGTTGGGCAATGCAAGCCTCAATAGAACATATACATGAAAATAGAGAACACTGCTACATATGGAAAACCCAAGGCTATGACTGCGCAGCTTATACGAGGCACTGCTACAGAAATAATGTCAATACATAGATGTGGAAAGGTATGGCTCGAATAATGTGGGGGAGAAAAACTTTAACCCCTGAAAAGCAATATCAAGACAATCCTAGAAGGATTTCCTGAAATATACAAAATGGAAAAAATGTCGGAGTGGCAGGGCTGAGTAGCAGTTGCAACTCAAGAACTAGATGGAGATGGTTGTAGATGATGCACAAGCTGAACAAACCTCTTCCAATGGATCTTCCAAGTGAAATATTGATCCTATCATTGAAGATATTTCCCTCCAAACAATACTGCAAACCCTCACTACAGATATACATTGCAAATAATGCAGTCTAAAAGAGGGATTGCACTGTAGATCATGGAAATGGTTGGCCAGATGCCAAAGATGGTGAAATATGCTCAAAGATCTTCCTAACTGATCCTCCAATGGAAATAAGGCTTCCTCCTCTGAAAAATAAGCACAAGAAGCAGTGTTCAGTAACCTCCACTGCAACACCTTGCAACACAACCCAGCTCTAAACAGAAACTGCGTTGTAGCTAAAGGAGGATGCTTGGCCTCAAGCCTGAATGTGGAGAAATGAAGAGAAACTCCCTCAAGAGGCCTCTCTTGAAAGGAGAAGGAATTCCTAAACAGGAATGCCTTATGCTAAGTAGCACTGCAACTCTGCTAAACAACAGGAGAACACACAAAGTCTAAGCATACCAAGAAATCAATAATCATCAACATGAATAACAATGGTTGCCTTGCCCTCCTTTTAAACAAATGGAAGCCCTCTCATCATGGGTCCCACTCATTAGGGTTTCCTCTACCAAGGAATCTCCCTCCCATTCACACTGCGTTGTCTCTCCAAGTGTTCTCCACCTCCTATCCCAGCGCTGTTGATTTGGTCAAACTTGACCTTGTCCTCATGCAATTGTCCTCTTTCACACATGAGGGTGTGAAATCCAACTCCAATGATGATCTCATTTCATACTATGAGGGATTTTATTCATGTTTTTATTATGTATGGGCCTTATTACCCAATTATTCAATTCCTAGGTGACATGAACAAAAATTAATATTCCAATTAGTTGCATGCTAATTTTGGAATATTATAGTCCTCCCCTCCCAAATGTTGCTTGTCCTCAAGAAACTGCAAGGATAAAACTTAGAATTTGCCTCCCAAGGCATGGAGACTGAAATGTATTGGGAAAACATCTTTCCCAAGTGGATCCTCCATCCCCGAGCAATCATCCATACAAAATGATTCACCTCCCAAGATGGCAACTCTAGAAAATCCTCCTCCACCTTGAGTTCATGCAATGTAGGTGGGCTGAAAATATAAACATGGTAGACATAGGATCCTACCCCACACTGTCCTCCTCTCCACTTATGATAAGTGTAGAGTGTTTGCTGATCCTGGGCTGCAATAATGTTGCCCTTAAGAGGCAATATGAAGACTAGTTCTTCAAAGATCTCTCCTCCAACGTTGTGAATCAAGCTGGCCCAAATCAACCCATATGTGATGGATAGGAAATCATCACCATATGGCATCCCATCAATCACATGTCCCACCTCAACAAAAGGAAACAAGCATTTGGCTATGGTGGCCATATCTCCTCTCATGCTCCCATCAGAACATGCAATGCAAAAAGTGTGGGAATCCTTTCCCCCAAAGGACACATCCAATTCATGTGTCTCTCTCCCAATCATGATTCCAATACAAATAATATCAATATCATCAAATGAAATCATGATCAACATCAAAATGAGGAAAATTCTGAAGGTTTCATGTGGTGCAAGAAGGTACCAACAGTTTTCCCAATAGTGACAACGCAGTTTTCCAAATTGCTGCTTCAGAAAATTACATGGCAAGTTGCTTTTTGTTACATGGATAATTATGTATGTCATGACACCTACTGATAAATATAAAATGGCTAGGTACATTAACTAATCATACATGAAAGAAAACACTTGTTCAAGGCCATATAAGATATGGTTGTCTCCATCATACAATTTGGCCCAATGTTGACCATGGAGCTCAATGAAAATCTTGCCCTCTTGTGGAGCAATGCAATGAATATGAATGGTAAGAGTGTCCAAATATTGTGTTAAATAATCCATGGATGCAAAAATAATATTCTTACCATGTGTTGAAAGCAAGATGATGCATATGTATATGAAGGATTCCTCCATAGTGGTATGACACACTCCTATGAAGAGGAATGAATCATATGCTGCATGAATATCACCCTTCTTATGCTTGGAAATCCAAGTCAAGAAGATCATACCAATGTAATAGATGTTTCCATCCACTACTCCATCATTTTCACCTCCTCCTTGTCCACCAAGTGCATCAAATGTGAAGTGATCCTGGGAATACTCCATCAATAAACCCATGCTCCCAAGTGACAACGTTGTTGGCCTATGCAAATAGGATCCTGCCAACTCATAGCTCCATTCTTTGACATGCTCCTTGTCAAAGACATCTCCCATAATGCTGCTACACATAAGAAGTTCCTCCCAAAGTGGAAGTACCTCTTGGTCATATAAGGCCAAGGAGTAGCCCTCTTGCACCATGATAGTGCCACCTCCTATTCCTGCAACATCATGCAAAGTGTGAGAGAAAATCTGCCCTTGCTCTCTCAAGTACAACGCAAGAAACAAAAGTGTTTACTACCTCCTCATGCTCTCATCATACAAGTCATGTGATGAAGACATAAAAAATGAGATGAATGTCACATCAACACCATGCATCCATACTCTTTGCTGCTCAATGATGCAAGCATCCTGCCATACCTCCTCCATCCATGCTAAGTGATGGCCAAACTCCTTCAAGAGTAACTAGTGCAGCCAAGCCTCCTGATGCCTGGTGTCATATATTTTAAAGTGGCTCACCAGCCTCTTGCTCTTCATCCACATCCACTCATCCATTTGTGGATGTCTCCCTTCATTCTCAATCTTGGTACCCTTCCCATGAAGACTACTATCCTCCCAGATTGTCTTTGCATTTCATGGGATATTGAAATGCAATCTTCTCAATGACCAAGTTGATCCCATAAGGACCCAAATAGGTGGTAGGCAAAAACCTCCCATCATGATGGTTAGGGCTCAAGAATTTTCCATCATAAACATGAGAGATGTTATCCATCCTAAGATGTCCTCCATCATCTATCTGCTCCCCCTTGAATCCATAAAGATCCAAGTGTGAGGAGGGAAGAACCTCCTCAAACTGTTGAAGAACTTTGCACTCCATGATGTGTTGAATTGCACCTCCAATGAAATCTCTCCATGAGATCTCCCTCTCATCAATAGTCCTCCAAAACCAATGAGGTCTTGGATCTGCTGAAACTAGAAGTCTCTCTTTGAGCTAAGAGGTGCTCATTGAGAAAGTGTCATCTGGAAAGAAGAAAGTTTTTCTCATCTCAAGATGTCTACTGTATATCATCCTTCCCTTCAAGTCTTCAAACCCCAACCTCAAGTGTGTTATGCAATCCAAAAATGGCTCATGAGGATGATGGTTTATTTATTCCTTGAATTTTTTCATGTTGCACAGCGTAGTGCAATCTTGCTGCTCTAGGTCAGCAATGTATGTTGATTCTTGGTCATTTAAATATGAGTTTCCACAATTAACTCCAAAATATTTGTTGAAATAGAAAGTGGAACTTCATTCATACCTTGATGGAACTTGGGATCTCCTTGTATGGCTGCAATAGTTCTTTCCCCCAATGAAATGGCTGCCTCATTTGCAGATGTAGAAGACTGCTCCTCCAAGGTTGTGACAGCGCTGGTACAAGTCTCCTTCCGTGGTGGTGTGGGATTTTTCTCCTCTGATCTTTCTTTATCAAAGGTTCTAGTCAACCTTTGAGTGAACTTTGCAAAAGTATTTACCTTTGCATGGCTCAAGTGGCTGAACTACCAAACATTGGCTTCACCTTCCAAGTGTAGCACTGCAATCTCCACTGCTTCTTTTTATAGCACTGGATGTAGTAGGAAAAAGGCACTGAGTCTTCTTGCCCAAGCTTTGGCTGCAGATGTCCTATCAAAAGTGGACAATAGAAACCTATTTCCCTTGATTTCTCCCTTGTTGCAGGGTCTCCTCCCTTCCTTCAGTCGAATGAACTGCGGGAAGGCTAGAGTCTCCTTGAAGGCTCTAGGTTGAGACTTGTACTCAACAAGGTACTCACTTAGGATCTGATGATCCAAGTGTCCTCCATGCTTCTTGTCTTATTTTTTGTGAGAGTAGGAAGTGCATGGTCCTTCCTCTTCTCCTTCTTTTATCTTCTATATCTCCTTGGAGAGGTCCTTTCTAGATCTGAAAATTGATGAGAGCAAGCTCGTCCTTTTCATCATCTTGATCTCTGTCTTAAGACTCACAGGCTGAGCCAAAGATCATGCTTTGATACCACTGTAATATCCCAAAATAGGGAATTTCTACAACAATAAGAACATCTTAAGATGTTCCAAAGTTGGAGATGTAGTAATGTAAAAACACTTATTGGAGTAGCAGTGTTATATCAATACATAAATCATGAGAAGATCCAAATAGCCATGAAATTGATCTTATAGCAGCAAATTTACACAAATCCTTGAGGAAAGAATCACTCAAGTTGGGCAATGCAAGCCTCAATAGAACATGTACATGAAAATAGAGAACACTGCTACATATGGAAAACCCAAGGCTATGGCTGCACGGTTTATAGGAGGCACTGCTACAGAAATAATGTCAATACATAGATATAGAAATGTATGGCTCGAATAATGTGGGGGAGCAAAACTATAACCCGTGAAAAGAAATATCAAGACAATCCTAGAAGGATTTCCTGAAATATACAAAATGGCAAAAATGCTGGAGTAGCAGGGCTGAGTAGCAGCTGGAACTCAAGAACTGGATGGAGATGGTTGTAGATGATGCACAAGCTTAACAAACCTCCTCCAATGGATCTTCCAAGTGAAAGGCTGATCCTATCACTGAAGATCTTGCCCTCCAAACAATACTGCAAACCCTCACTGCAGATACACACTGAAAATAACGAAGTCTAAGAGAGGGACTACGCTATAGATCATGGAAATGGTTTGCCTAATTCCAAAGATGGTGAAATATGCTCAGAGATCTTCCTAACTGATCTTCCAAAGGAAAGAAGGCTTCCTCCTATGAAAAATAAGCACAGGAAGTGGTGTTCAGTAACCTCCACTGCAACACCTCGCAACACAACCCAGCTCTAAACAAAAACTGTGTTGTAGCTGAAGGGGGATGCTTGGCCTCAAGCCTGAATGTGGAGAAATTAAGAGAAGCTCCCTCAAGAGGCCTCTCTTGAAAGGAGAAGGAATTCCTAAATAGGAATGCCTTGTGCTAAGCAACACTGCAACTCTGCAAAACAGCAGGAGAATGCACAAAGTCTAAACAGACCAAGAAATCAATAATCATCAACATGAATAACAATGGTTGCCTTGCCCTCCTTTTAAAAAAATGGAAGCCCTCTCAGCATGGGTCCCACTCATTAGGGCTTCCTCTACCAAGGAATCTCCCTCCCATTCATACTGCGCTATCTCTCCAAGTGTTCTCCACCTCCTATCCCAGCATTGTCGATTTGGTCAAACTTGACCTTGTCCTCATGCAATTGTCCTCTTTCACACATGAGGGTGTGAAATCCAGCTCCAATGATGATCCCCTTTCATACTATGAGGGATTTTATTCATGTTTTTATTATGTATGGGCCTCCTTACCCAATTATTCAACTCCTAGGTGATATGAGCAAAAATTAATGTTCCAATTAGCTTCATGCTAATTTTGGAATATTACACTAATGAACCGCCTATAATAACTTGCTAGTACCATGAATGATGTGACCTCATCCACGTTCTTGAGTTGGCCACTCCATGATAGTTTTAACATTTTCCAAGTCCACTGCTATCCCCTCCTTAGAAATAGCATGTCCCATATAGTGAATCTAAGACTAAAATAAAATGCACTTGTTGAGCTTGGCATACAACTAATTCTTTCTCAACAACCTCAACATTGTTGCTAAGTGCCATGCATGCTCTTCCTCATTCTTTGAATATATCAATATATCATCTATAAACATTATCAAAAACGTGTCTAGGTAAGGATGCTACACATTGTTCATCAAACACATGAAAATGGTTGGAGCATTATTATGGACAAAAGGAGCCACCACAAAATGTCCATACCTTGTACGAAATTCAGTCTTGTAGATGTATTCTTCTTTGAGGTTCACCTGATGATATCCTGATATTAGATCAATCTTTGAGAATATTATTGTTCCCTTCAACCAATCAAACAAATCATTAATCTGTAGCAATGGATGCATGTTATTGATGGTCACCTTGTTCAACTACCTGTAATAAATGCGAAATATGAGATTACAGTCCTTCTTCCTTACAAACAATATTGGTGCACCCAAAGACGACACACTTGGCCTTATGTATCCTTTATCAAGTATTTCGTTAAGTTGCAACTTCAATTCCACCAAATCTTGAGTGCTCATCCTGTAAGGTGCCTTAGATGTTGGTGTTGCTCACGACATCAACTCAATAGAAAAGTACACCTCTCTATGAGGGGGAAAATTTGGAATCTATGCAAGAAACACATCCTAAAACTGCTGCAAAACAAGATACCTCTTCAACACTTCATCATCCTCAAAATCCTTCCCTTTGTCACTGGAAATATGAACTGAAAAAAATACACATCCTTTCCGGAAATTTCCCTTTTCTTCCATAGTTGCAACCATTCTCTTCGATGTAGGCTTCTTCCTTCCTTGCAAAATTCTCCTTTCCCAGTCATTTTCCAAACACTTAACAACCTTGTTATAGCAATCCACTTTAGTCTTGTGAATGAACAACCAATCCAGGCCCAAAATCATAATATATGATCCTAAAGAAAACACATTTATATGTGTTGTTGTAGGCATACCATTCAAATCAAATGCATAAGATATCACCTAACGATGAAATCTTCTCTTTGTTCCTATAGCCAACTGCACCAACCAGAATTATGTATGCACTTCTTTATTCAAGCAACACTTATCCACTAGGTCAGGACTGATATACCTATAATTGAGATCTAGGGTCAATAAAAATGGAAACAAATCGATCAAGAATCTTACCTTCCAACTCGATAATGGATACTTGATGATCAACCTACCTATTATCCATTGCTGCATAAATCTAAGGGATACTCTGCCCAACATCTCCAATTTTCTGCACCTCCTAAGCAATATAAATATGAGGTCTGCCACCCTAATGCAATGGGAACTCACTCCTGCGATGCTCTCCACCATAAGTACAACACCTCAAAGGCTTCCTGTCATTGCCCTTATTCTGCGCCTCGAGCTGAAATCCATGTCCTTTGTCACATGCATTAAACTTCTTGTACGATGCTACATTTTCCTTATCACCTAGATCCTGAGACCTTTCTCGCTTCTTAGCCCACTTTCCTTTAGTCTTGTCATCACCTTTCTAATCCCACTTAGGATTATAATTGTTCTTTGAATGGTCATAACAATGCTTCAACTTCTCAATGACTTCGTCCAATGACCGAGGCTCATCATACTCAATCCATTCTTTAAATACTAAAGGCAATCCATTGATGAACCTTTGGACCTTTATTTTCCCACCCTTAAGGTAAGGCACATGTTAGTGTCATAATTTGAATTCTACCATCAGTGATCAGATCACTCTTTTCGTATTCATTTTAAGGGTCCCACTCAAAAATTTTTATCATTTCATTAGGTCATGCAAAAAATTTATTCACTAATGGTAACCCTAGTCATAAAACATCACTCCCCCTCAAAATTTCACATTTTCTGGCCCACCTTCATGTCTTGTTGAGCATAAAACAATCTTAAAAGCTCATTTCATTATGTCATTATGTCATTCAAAGTCAACCATGAAGTCAAGTCATCCAAGGTCCCATTAGGTCAATTAGGTTTCATTTTTCAAGGTTCATAAATATGCCATTTAATCTCAATAAGGTCAGCAAAGGTGTGAGAGTGACTCAAATCAAAATTTCTCAATCATCTACATAGGATTTATCAGCATGTAAATATGATTTTTAAAGTTCTAATTTTGGTTTCAGAGTATGATTTTCATACCAAAATGTAATTTTATTTAAAATAGAGATGTAATTTATTTTTAATTTTTATGTAATTTTATGTTCATAATATGTAATAAGTTTTGTCCCAAGCTGCCAACTCAAACTTCACATGCCAAACTGAAAGTGAAAAGTGCCAAACCCAGCAACATCATCCTACAAAGAAGAAAAAATCAAAGGAAAAGGGTAATTAGCAAATGTTTTCAAAAAGGTGAAATGAAACATTAGAAAAGTGGGGTTTTAAATCCAATTTCAAATTCACTTAAGTATTTATGACTCGACATCATTTCAAATTCATTTTTCTTCTCCAAACACCAAGCAAGCACTCAAACAGAGCAAAATTTCGAGTTTCTGGGCGAAATTGGGAAAAAACTTAGCAGAGGGTGAAAACGTTTAAGAGAGGGCGCAAATCCTTAACAGAGGGTGCAAACTCCTAATCGAGGGCACAAATGCTTAAGACAGGGCGCAAAAGCTTAAGACAGGGCGCAAATACTTCAGGAAGGACACAAATGCTTATGGCAGTGCGCAAATGACAAGGAATCCCTAGAACGCATTTAAGTGTCAAAACAATCATCTCCAAAGCTTCATCAAGCCACTCATCGACCTCCAGCAAATGAGTAAGAAGTTAATGTCGTTGAGTACCATCTTCATCAATTCCATGTGTTTAGTGTTGTGAAGTTTAGGATACAATTTGGTGTTTGAAATTTATTTTAAAACCCTAGTATTCCGTTGCATTCTTGAAAATTCCCAAATTACACTCCCTTACACCTTTATACTCTTCCCACAATTACAAATACCCATTCCCAAACCCCTATTTGGAAAAATCCCCTTTTTCTAAACCTTTCTCCAAAAACCCTAAGCCCTAGTTGTTACATTTACCTAGGTTCCCAATCCCTAAATCCCCATCCTAAATCTCATCATATTAATACTCTCTATCCCCTCCCCCATTTCATACATCCCTAGCAACATCTCCCTCATTTTCCCTTCCCATTCCCCATTCCTAAAAACATATTTCACACCATCCACTTCCCTAGGGTTTTGATAAAAATACCATGGTAGAAGAGGAAGAAAAAACATCATTCAACGAGGGAGAGGAATCAAAGGTGAGGAGGCCACATAAAGGGGGAAGAGTACTCATACTTGCACTTACCAGCACTAGGGAACTCTTGGCTTATCCATTGAATGTGACATGCTTCAAACATGTTGTGTGTTATGATTTCTATGAGAAAATTCAGAGGTTCCAAAACCATCCCATGTTGACCAGACTTTTCATATCTAGACTCCATAACAACCAAGTTACTTTAGTTGGTGTCACTTTTACTCTATCAACTGCTATTATTTCAGCTGCCACTGGGATCCCAAATGTTGGGGATAAGTTTTCCAAGAAAGTTAATTTGGAGAAACATGACTCTGACTTATTTTTAAAACCAAGACACCAAAATCAGAAAAGAGGTTCTTTCCTTTTTCACACCTCCTGGACATATATGCACCAATGATGAAGATAATCATGAAATACTTTTCATGTGAATTTATATTCTCAAGGCTTTATTCCTATCACATCCGGCTCTTAATGCATTTCACTAGGGTAAGGGTGCTTAAAGTACCCTATTGTATTTTCTGGAGCATAGAGAAGATGGAATACTTTTCCCAGAAAAAGGAGTATGAACAGCAATTGATAAGTCTTTTTCATCATTCCCTTATCAAAATCATATTCCTCTATCATCTCAACCAACTAAACATTGCATGGATTACCTTCATAGCTAATGATATTTTCAAAGAGCTATCTACTCATCATGCACAAAATGTCCCTTCATCATCCCATCCATCCACTTCCATCCCTCCATCTTAGCCCATAGCACATTCATCATCATCAGATCAGTCCCCTTCACCTCCTTCGTCTCCATCTCATCATGATATTGGGTCACCTAGCAGGATTGAGGATAATGAGCCTAAGTGGGCTAGTATTGTTGAGGTTGAGCCATTGCCAGAAACCTACCAGAGAGGCCACATGCATGCATTTTCTAGACACAAAGTGGAAGGCGCCATGCCTTCTACAACAACAATGCAGGTGGAAAAAGGTAAAGAAAAGGTGATTGAGGCAATCATTCATGATGAGGAGGACCTTCATGAAATAGAACAAGAATTTCATCTTTTTGACCTAGATGAGGATGAAAATGAAAAAATCACTAATGTAGCCATCAAATGAAAGGATGTCAAGATTAAGGAGCTCCAAACTAATCTTGACATGGCCAAATATGTCATAAACTTCCTTGAGTAGAAGAATGAGCAATTGAAGAGTAAACATGTCATTGATGAGGTAAAGTATGTCACTGCTCAAAGAGAGGTAGAAAAGGCCAAAGCCATGCTAGATGAAACACTTGAAAAGTATGGCTTACTTTATGAAAAATAGGAAGAAGTAACAAGAAAGAGACCTATAACTAGAGGGATAAAAAGAGCTCTAGCTCTAGAAAGACAAAGGGAGTTTGAGCTTGCTGATCAACTCACCCTAAATGAGCAACTTGCTATAGTGATAAGTGAAAACAAGGAGCCATGGCTTGATAGAGCCAATCAGCACTTGGAGAATCTTCTAGAAAAAACTAACAAAGACAATGACCTATTGAGGAGGAAATTCAAACACCATGCTCTGAAGGAGAAAATTGCAATGGCCAAGCTCAAAAGAGCCAATGTAAAGATTGAAGATTTGGCCATGGAAGAGAAGAAAAAATTGGACATACTTGCTGAGGCTTCTCTCCAAGACTAGCCACATCATTATCAACAATTCTACCAGTTTTGAGGCATTTTGAAACTTTTTTGCAAAATCTGGGATTTTTTAACTTTTTTTTAACATGCATTTAGCAGAAATTTGGTCATTTGTGTAGCACCCTAGGCGCTACGCAAATGTTTGGGGAAATTTTTTAGGGAAAGAAAACTACCATTAGATTCCTAAAGACAAATTTATTCTAGAAAACCATGTTTCTAGCCTTGGTTTGTAGATTTTAAAGGCGAAAAGGTTAAAAAACTACCTAAAAATCATCTCTCTGCCCCTATTTTGACTTAGGCACTGCGCAAATACCAACCTTGGGAGAATGAAATTTTGAGGGGTCAAATCAGCTTCATTTTCAAAACTGGAGGCATATTCAGAAAGAGGACTTGAAGGGCTTTCCAACGAGCTATCTTGGACCCAATTTAGACACTAGGAAGGCACCCAAAATTAGGCTGCAACATGGAGGGCGTAAATGACACAGTGAGGGCGCAAATGACCATTTGCTGATATTTTTTAGGTTTTTCACTGAAATTCTGACTTTACTTTAGAAATTCATGTTTCTAACTATTTAATTGAGGATGGTAATTGTAATTATGTTATGGATAAATTACCTAGGGCTATATTCATTAGGTAAAATTTATCCTTAAGTTAAATGAATCATTTTTAATGTATTTAAGGAGGAGTCACTTGGACCTCCCTACACTCTGTTAGTGTTAGTCTAGTCATACTGCCATCAGTGATCAAAACTGCTCTTTTGCATTTGCGTATTAGGAGTCTCATACCGAATAAATTTCATCATTCTGCTAGGTCATTGATTCATTGATGGCAGTAATTTTTCATCAGTTTTCCCTCATGAGGTACTCGCTGATTTTCCTTTTTATGGTCTTTGGTCATGAGTCACTTTCACTTTCAAAAATCATGTCATTAGGTCATAGGATTGGTCTCATTAGTTTCTAGGGTCTCACCATGGTCAAATGTCAATAAATATCAACAAGGTCATGAGGAAGTCAATAAACTCAAAGTCACAGCACCTGGAAGATCAAAAAGACATTTTATTCAGCTTGATGTAATTTTCACCTCAAAACTATGTTTTGAGGTGAAAACATGATATTTTTTCTTTCATTATTTAATTTTATGTCGTCATATGTAATAAGTCACAATTCAGAAGCTGCCATCTCCAAAAATTCATCATCTTGCCTTCAAAGAAGTTTTCCACAGCATGTTCAGCACCAAATCATCTTCCAAGCAGATCCATCAGAAAGAGCCTGGAAAGAGCTTTCCAACGAGGGTCTGTAAATCAGCAGTAGGGGAAAAGTGTGGAAGAAAATCTTTGTGCTCTATTGTACAGTTTGATAGGGATTAATAAGAGATGCATCTCTGATTTGTGGGATCCATGTGGTATGACATTTAACATTTGTTTTTCTTTTTTGTTTCATATGTAAATTGTTATGTTTCACCTATCATCCGTAAACATTTCTTGTTAAATGTTTTCAAGATAGAAAGGTAGAATCCATTTTATATGCTCTGCCTTGGGAAATCATTCACACTCTGTGTTTTTCTTCTGTTTGAAAAGGATCCATTTATTGTGCCCTTTTCAGCTCCTCGCCAGTCTTTCCATCCCATATTTATTAAACTTTAAATGCTGAATATCCTGCCTATCTTGCCCCATGAAATACCCTGTGTCATGATTTAATCCCCAGTTTCAACTGTCCCATTTTATCCCACACATCCCTGAAATGCATTCATTTTATTAAAACCTTCTTCCATCATTTTATCTAGCCTAATATCAAATTATTATTGCACTTTATTGAATATCCATCTTCACGGAGAGAGTCCTCTCTTGTCCTTGTAGGGCTAGCTACAAGGCTGAGTGTGGTTTATTTGTTACCTCGTTTTTCCCTTTTCATCTTGGGGTCCAATTTGGGTGCTAACATCTTTGGCGACCATACTGGGGAATATCGCCGATATGAATGTCTGTGAAACTTGCATTCTCGGCACTGAAATGCGTTTATTCTGCCTTGAAGAAATATTGAACAGAGGCCTGTAGAAGAGAAAATCATAAGTTAGGTTCCCTGTGAAGAATATTTTTGGGAACCTTGCCTAAGATTAAAAAACCTCGGTTACATTGAACACAACGCTTTTAAAGGAATCTCTATGGTTGAAGTAAAAGCTTGGTTTATTTTCCGACGGAGAAATAATATTAGTGGGACCTAGCAGTGAGTTAACGCGTGGAGTTAAAGCGCTTAACCACGGTCAAAGCCTGAAGTCAAAGCTCGGTTTGATTTACCACTGGCGGGTTTTGGAAACTAAAACCACCCATTTGGCGCGGCTTTCAGCTGTTAAACTTCGGCCTTTTAAAAAACGTGATCTAGTGAGATTTGGGCACATCATCACCCAAAAACCACCCATTTCACGCGGCTCTCAGATGTTAAACTTCGGCCTATGAAAAAAACGCGAAATAAATGAGGATCATCCGATTTGGAGAGCATTATATCTGACGGTGATCGCGCAGTAAAGCGCACAAGTGATAACTCAAGGTATGATCCGGCGGTTTGATATTATTTAATGTTGATTTTATTCATAAAAGCTGAAATACGAATGCGTGGGCCCCTATTGACTCAAATATATGTCGCGCTGGTAACATAAGTGTGTGCTATGATGTAAGTTCGAAAGTTTTAAAAGGATCGCACCATTTTTATAAATTTTTGATATTACGACTGGGTGTAGTCGCTTAAACATTTTTTGAGCATATCATATATTTGTTTGATAAGGTGGACATTGTTAAAGCACTATTAGAAAAAGAATATAACTACAGCCAATTTCTGCTATCATAGCATAAAGGTCAGATCACCCTAGTAAATGTTTTCTTGTAAATGACTTTCAGAATCTGTTAGGCTGAGACAGAGTTTTTTTATAGTAGAAATTTACACACACTGGCTTCAAGAATATACACCAGGGCTAATCTAGATCCAAATCCTCCCCCTGTGTTTGAAAATAAAAATCTTATCCCAAGAATTGTCAGAAGACAAGAAGGATCACTAAGTCCCAGACCTATTTTTAGATCCTATACTTGGCCCAGTGAGTGGTTTTTTGTAGAAGATCATTTCTTTGACGAGAATTTTGAGCTTTATTTATTTAGAAAAAATTCTGAGACTAACATTGATGATACAGTTTTAGATCCTGAGTTCCTTGTAGATATTGAAGTCCAAATAGCAAATTCCTCCATTGACGATTACATTTTGAATTCTCCTCAGTCCATCAATGTAACTAATATTCCTGAGCCTTCAGAGTCATCAGGAACAACATTGCCTCCTAATTTATCAGCATCCCCTGCAGTTAATTCCGAGTTATCATCTCCTCTATCAACACCTCCCTTAAATCCCAGTAATACAAACACTGTTGTGAATCCACCTAGAGTTATGGCTGTCAGGTATGCACCCCTGGTTTTACCTCTGGTTCTCAATGACATGCCTGTTGATTATCAAAGTAAAATTTCTATCTTTGATGCTACTCAGAGCATTATAGCTCAGCAGCATGTCGATAAGATGAATGACTTTTTTGATCTACATGAGGTGGAAGCAGAGAATTTAACTACCAGGTTGTTTGTTCAGAGCTTCGGAGGTGAAGTTAGGAAATGGTTCATAGCCTTATCAGCAGGCTCAATTCACACTTTGCAGGAGTTGCACACTCAGTTCTTGGACTGGTGGGAGGTAAAAAAGAACCCACTCCAAATTCTGTCTGAGTATGAAAATATTAAGAGAAATGTGGGTGAAACTGTGCAGGACTATTGTTTAAGATTTAATGCTGTATATAATGCTATTCTAGCTAACCTGAAACATCCTATGGGATTAGCATTGCTGAAATTTCCAGATGGTTTTGATGCAGACATGGCATATCAACTACGTGAAAGAGATCCGTCTTCACTTGAAGACATGCAGAAGATAGCAGTAAGCATTGAAGCTAATCTGCTACCTAAAAGAGCACGAGCCAAAGCTGAGAAAAGAGTCACAATAAAAGAGGAGGCCTCTCCTTCAAACAGCAAAATGAACACTCTAATTAGAATAGTGGAGAATATGGTTGATATATTAACCATTGCAGATAGACCTGAGCCTCAAATAAGAAATCCGAATTTCAGAGGGCAGCAGCCACAATTTAGAATTAAACAGAGAGAGCAAAGAGCACATGACCAAGCAGCACCACCACAGCAGCAAATTAAAACACCATTGCAGCAGAACTACGTGCAAGGGACAAACTTAGATGACGATGATCCTGTGATTGAGGCCAATCACTTTTTCACAGCTGAAGGTGTGCCAATTTTCCTCATAGAAGACGAAGAATACACACTGGCAACTCCAGACATTCAAAAAGACGAAGATTTGATTTTGGCCAATGACACAGTATTGGAAGAAGAGTCTGATGATTACCAGAGAGGGTATATGAACGCTCTGTCAGCTTAGAAAAGGCAGTACGCTTTAAGGAACAGGGATGTTATAATCAGTCCCATACAAAAGAGAAGAGAACTCCAAATGAAGAACGATGCACAGAATAAAGGAAAAGAGTCGGCCGATCCTTCCTCCAGCAAAGCACCTGCAGCTACTAATACAGCAAATGAAAAGAACCAGTAGAGCACAGTAAAGGAGAAAACAGAGAAGAAAGACCCTCCCATTAAAGAGGTAGAAAAATCTCTTTCTTTTAATTTAGAAAATGAAATTTCTAAGCTGAAAGTGTTTATGCCCCTCGCAGAGTTGGTGAAGAATAGTGCATATAAAGGTCAGGTGTCTAAAGTCTTGCAAATAGACTCTGTTCTGATATGGTTAATGTAGAAGATGACTACCCCGAACTTATTTTTGGTCCGGCCACAGAAGAATCTAAAGAAAATCAAGTCCCTCCCTTTTACCTGAGTCTTAGAGTACAGGAGTTCATCTTGCATAATGCTATGTTGGACTCTGAAGCTTCACATAATTTGATGCCCAAAGCTGTCATGGAGAAGCTAGGCCTTGATATTACTCGAAAATACCATGATTTGTATTCTTTTGACTCAAGTAGGGTCCATTGTATTGGTCTTATCAAAGACTTGGTAGTGTCTTTAGATCAGATTCCAGCAAAGAATGTCTTGATGGATGTAATTGGTGTTGATGTCCCACCAAGGTTTGGAATGCTGCTATCTAGGTCTTGGGGTGCAAAACTCAAGGGAACTATGCAACTTGACTTCTCTTATGCCACTATCCCTGTATTTGGCCAGTTGAGAAAGTTATATAGGGAAAAGAAAATGAAATATATGATTACTAGCAAAGAGAAGCCAGTAAACCATCCCATTAATGTTGTCCACACATATTTGGAATCCTTTGTCTTATATTATGATGCTGGTTTAAATGCTGAGAATGTTCAGTTGGTACAAGTAGATGAAATACCTGAGATTTCAGAGAATTTCAGGGAAATCCTCAAACAGGAAAAAGACAAAGCATCAAGTACTTCTGAGACTCATGCCTGCCAGCAGCAAAAAGACAGTGAACAGCCAGAAATCAGCCAAGGTAAAGAGGAGGAAGAAACAAAATTCCAGCATCTACAAGAAGAGGAAGAAGGCTTGTTGAGCATGGATTTTGATGGAGCTATTGGTAAGGATGGAGCTGGTATTGGAATATGGGTTAGGAGCCCTGTTTTCCATCCTGAAAAGGTTCCCAGTAATGTTAGGCTATGTGCTTATAATTTGGCTTTTGATTGCTCTAACAATGAAGCAGAGTATGAGGCTTTGATTGCAGGTCTCAAAATTTTGAAGAAGCTGAATGCAAAGAGGATTTCTGTGTATGACGACTCTGAGCTGATAATAAAACAGGTGAAAGGAGAATACCAAGCAAAGCATCTGAGGTTGAGGGCATACAGAAATGCAGTCCTGGATATTTTGAAGACATTCCCTGAGTACACTTTGACAACAGTACCCAGGATGCAGAATCTCATTGCTGATTCTCTTGCCAATACAGCCAGCAACTTGAAGATTCCGATGAACTCCAGCAATAAGTTTTAGATCTATGTCAAACATAGGCCTATTGTTCTGGAAAATTTAAGGTATTGGCAAGTATTTTGGGATGATAATGAAATTAATGCATTTTTGCAAGGTGATGGACAATTCAAAGACACTCCAATAGAAGGTGAGTATGAGGTTGATGATCAGGAGATGGAAGCAAACCAGATGGACATATTGCAACTAAAGGATAATGTAATTCCTAGAGGTCTCATACCTCTAGAGAAGATTTTTGACCAGGATGATGTTGCAAAGAAGCCAAGCTTGGTGCCCACTGAGAAAGGAGTTGAAGATGTGAATCTTGGAACACCTGACAAGCCCAAGTTTGTGAAGCTGTCAAAGGCATTATCCCTTGAGGTAAAGGAGAAGTATGTTAAGTTTCTTTCTGAATTTTCTGATGTGTTTGCATGGGATTATTTAGATTTGAAAGTGTATGATAAGAACATAATCCAACATACTATTCCTATCAAGCCGAATCAAAAGCCATTCAGACAAAAGTTGAGAAGAATCAATCTGAAGTTGCTGCCATCCATTGAAAAAGAGGTAAATAGGTTGTACAAAGTAGGTATCATAGTTCCCATTAGATTTTCTGGCTGGATTTCAAATTTGGTCCCAGTGCGTAAGAAGATTGGAGAGATAAGATTATGTATAGATTTTCAGAACTTAAATAAGGCATCCTTAAAGGATAATTACCCACTTCCGAAAATGGACCATATTCTGCAAAGAGTAGTTGGAGCATCTAGGATGTCACTACTTGATGGCTACTCAGGCTACAACCAAATCTTGGTGCATGAGAAGGACCAAGATAAAACTGCCTTCACAACACCCTGGGGAACCTTCCAGTATGCTAAAATTCCATTTGGACTGAAGAACGTTGGAGCTACTTTCCAGCGTGCAATGGACATTGCTTTTGCAAATGAAAAAGATGTTTTTCTTGTTGTTTATTTGGATGATTTGACAGTGTTTTCAAGATCAGATGATGAGCATTTGCACCATTTGAGAGTTGTTTTTCAGTGTTGCAGAAAATTTGGGATTTCTCTCAATCCCAAGAAGAGTCTTTTTGCCATGGATGAAGGAAAATTGTTGGGACATATATTCTCTAAAGATGGCATCCGCATTGATCCAGCTAGAGTGGAGGCAATTCAGCTCATAGATCTTCCACGAAACAAGAAAGAGATTCAGGCCTTTAATGGTAAGATGAATTTTTTGCGTAGATTTATATCTAACTTGGCTGAACATTTGAGAGAAATGACCAATACGTTGAAGAAGGACGGCACTGTTAAATGGAGTGAGGAGGCTATCAAGTCATTCAATATGGTAAAGTTTTCTTTGTCCAATGCCCCAGTTTTGATTAGTCTCGACTATACTCAAGATTTTATCATATTTTCGTTTGCATCTAAGCATACTATGGCTACTGTTTTAATGCAAAAGAGAGATGAGGTCGAAAATCCAATTGCCTTTTTCAGTAGGACTATTAGAGATGCTGCTTTAAGGTATAATATTATTTAAAAACATGCATTGGAACTTATCAAGGCATTGAAGGATTTTAGGGTCTATATTCTACATTCGCATACTATAGCATACGTCCCTAATGCAGCAGTGAAGGACGTCTTGATGCAAACCGATCCAGAAAGTCGAAGAGGTAAATCGATAGCAGCCATGTTGGAGTACGACTTGGAGATAAAACCCACGAAATTGATCAAAGGCCAAGGCTTGACGAAATTGATGGCCCAATCAAATCTGCATGCCCTGGATATAAACCTCATAACAGCAGTAGCAGAAGATGAAGATGAAGGTTTTCTGGTTCCAATTTCATATTATTTTCTGCAGTTCTCGTGGTATTCAGATATTGTTTATTTCCTTCAACATCTGTCACCTCCTACAGGCATGTCTAAGAGTAAAGGTAGAGTTATCAAACTTAAATATGCTAAATACTGCATTTTAAACAGTGCTCTGTATTGGAAAGATCCAGGAGGTGTTTTGCTCAATTTTCTGGTGGAAGAAGAAGCTCAGAAAGTAATGCATGATTTCCACAAAGGTGATTGTGGCGGCCACTTGTTCTGGAAGACTACAGCTAAAAAGGTATTGAGAGCAGGGTACTATTGGCCCACATAGTTTTCTGATTTATACAAAATAGTGATGAATTTTCATGAATGCCAAATTTTCCAAGGAAAGAAGAAATTTCTTTTGCTTCCTTTGAAACCAGTTTCAGTGAACGCGCCCTTTCAGCAGTGGGGGCTCGATTTTATAGGAGAAATACATCCCGCGTCCTCAGCACAACACTGATGGATATTGACAAGAACAGATTACTTTACGAAATGGATCGAGGCCGTCCCAGCGAGGCAAGAAACTGACACGGTAATTATTCAATTCCTTGAATCAAATATTTTATCTCATTTTGGTTGCCCATGTAAAATTGTAATAGATAACGCAGCAGTGTTCCGCTCCAAGAAAATGGTCGATTTATGTGACAAATATAATATCCGCTAGGCCATTCCACAGTGTATTATCCACAAGGCAACAGCCTGGCAGAGTCATCGAATAAATCACTGATAAATATAATTAAGAAAATGTTGGAGGCAAACAAAATAAATTGGCACCGAAAGCTCATCAATGCACTGTGGGCAGACAGAGTTAGCAGTAAGAAATCAATAGGTATGTCACCTTTTGAATTAGTTTATGGAACTGATGTTGTCTTTCCCACATCTCTTACAGTCCCAGTTATGAAATTATTACAAGAAGTTGCCAGCAAAGATGATGACAACCAACGAAGGATCAACCAGATGATCTACCTTCAGCAAACAAGAGAAGAAGTCTCACAGAATGCGATTCAGTTGCAGGAGAAGATTAAAAAGATCTATGACCGAAAGACTAAAGCAGAAAAGTTTCAGCTGGATGATGTAGTGTTGAAATGGGATGCAAGGAATGAAGACAAAGGGAAGCATGGTAAGTTTGACAACGTTTGGAAGGGACCATACAGAATTTCAGCATACAGGGGACATAATGCCTTCTTGCTTTCAGAAATGGATGGCCAAGGTTGCCCTGGAGGAGCAGTAAATGGTAGGCTTTTGAAGCACTACCATTGTTGAAGACAATGGATTAGAATCTATGTCATCATCATTGTATATACCATGTTATTTTTGGTCAGAGTTCAAGTACACAGTCATTCAAGTTTGGGGCCCGAGGTGAAGGCTATAAAACTTGGATGATAGGTGTATGGTTTGGTTTTATTTCAGTTTTCATTCTTAGTCTTGAGTCAGAGTCAGTTTTCATTTGTGTCAGTTTTCAGCATTTTTGACTCCATGCCCAAATGGATAAGGCTACTTGGTCTATGGTGTTCTTGGCACCTCCAAGGAGCTACCATCCCCATTGGAGCCAATGTTAGTGTCAGTCTAGTCATACTGCCATCAGTGATCAAAACTGCTCTTTTGCATTTGCGTATTAGGAGTCTCATACCGAATAAATTTCATTATTCTGCTAGGTCATTGATTCATTGATGGTAGTAATTTTTCATCAGTTTTCTCTCATGAGGTACTTGCTGATTTTCCTTTCTATGGTCTTTGGTCATGAGTCACTTTCACTTTCAAAAATCATGTCATTAGGTCATAGGATTGGTCTCATTAGTTTCTAGGGTCTCACCATGGTCAAATTAATGAGTTAAATGTCAATAAACATCAGCAAGGTCATGAGGAAATCAATAAACTCAAAGTCACAGCACCTGGAAGATCAAAGAGACATTTTATTCATCTTGATGTAATTTTCACCTCAAAACTATATTTTGAGGTGAAAACATGATATTTTGCCTTTATTATCATTCATTATGTAATTTTATGTCGTCATATGTAATAAGTCACAATTCAGAAGCTGCCATCTCCACAAAGTCATCATCCCGCCTTCAGAGAAGTTTTCCACAGCATGTTCAGCGCCAAATCATCTTCCAAGCAGATCCATCAGAAAGAACCCAGAAAGATCTTTCCAACGAGGGTCTGTAAATCAGCAGTAGGGGAAAAGTGTGGAAGAAAATCTCTGCGCTCCATTGGACAGTTTGACAGGGATTAATAAGAGATGCAGCTCTGATTTGTGGGATCCATGTGGTATGACATTTAGCATTTGTTTTTCTCCTTTGTTTCATATGTAAATTGTTATGTTTCACCTCTCATCCGTAAACATTTCTTGTTGAATGTTTTCAAGATAGAAAGGTAGAATCCATTTTATATGCTCTGCCTTGGGAAATCATTTACACTCTGTGTTTTTCTTCTGTTTGAAAACGATCCATTTATTGTGCCCTTTTCAGCTCCTCGCCAGTCTTTCCATCCCATCTTTATTAAACTTTAAATGCTGAATATCCTGCCTATCTTGCCCCGTGAAATACCCTGTGTCCTGATTTAATACCCAGTTTCAACTGTCCCATTTTATCCCACACATCCCTGAAATGCATTCATTTTATTAAAACCTTCTTCCATCATTTTATCTAGCCTAATATCAAATTATTATTACACTTTATTGAATATCCATCTTCACGGAGAGAGCCCTCTCCTGTCCTTGTAGGGCTAGCTACAAGGCTGAGCATGGTTTAGTTGTTACCCCGTTTTTCCCTTTTCAAACTGGGGTCCAATTTGGGTGCTAGCACACTCTAGGTATCAGTTCAGATTATTGTGGATCAACTCCTCCTCTCATGGATTCGACCCCTGAGGTTGGGAGAGGTTGTTTAAGGCCTATATCATGTAATTTTTGACTCGTTTTCAAAGGTTGGAATCAATTCGGATGCTAGCTTATTGATCAAGGAATTATTATACTCAGTTTTGGCCAATTAATAAAGAAGAGTTGCACCTATTTTTTGGGATACATGTGGTATGATGTTCATCATTATTTTTCCTTTAGTTTCATATGTTAGAATGTGTTGTCTTCATGTTCATTACATCTCTATTTTATGATTTATTTCAAGTTGATAGTCAGAACACATGCTTGCTCATGCTCTGTTTTGGGAAAGATATCATAATTTGTCCATTTTCCTCTGTTTAGGAAGAATACTTCTGCCATGCTCTTCCTAGCTTCTCATAAATCTAAAAATAATTTCATCACAATCATCTTAAAGTGTTAACCCTTATGCCTACCTTGCCCCATTGAATCCCTGCAACCCTATCTCATTTTCCCTCACCTAGCTCCCTTGACCTAATTTCTTCATCCAATGAAACCCAACCTAATAAAATAAAAACAACCCCTACACTCATATCTAGCCTAAAAATCCTAATTCCTCCAGCCCTCTTGGTTGTGACCTTGTCCAGAGAGCCCTCTCCGGCTTGGCATGGCTAGCTACCAAGCCAAAAGTTTGGTATGTGGTTACCTCTATTGGGATTCCTTCTTCAGCCTTGGGAATCTAGCAGAGTGATAACATTCTAGCACCATTGTCGGGAAGGTGAAAAGACAAATATTCCCTAGGAAAGAACGACAAAGATCAGATCTAATTGTTGATGGTGAACAACGATCATGCACAAGAAGGTTGCGCATCATTCACCCGGCGACTCTAGTGTCGAAAAATCCCAAAGTTCAGAATTATCATGGTGACTCCACTCTTCAAGACCTGGTAGTCTAAAGAAATTCTTGGTGACTTCATTGTTGTGAAAATGGATTCAATTGCTCGAAGGTAAGCTCCCATGAGCTGAGATCACATACCAGGTTTTCTGAACAGCATGCCTATGGTTAATTGGATGACATATCTTCCAAAGTTTGAAGATGTGAAAGGTAATGATGATTCTCTTCATCTGGTGATATTTCACATGCATTTGCGTAGATTAAAGATTAATTTTCCTGAAGACTGTTTGATGAAGATATTCATGACCACTCTGGAAGGTGACGCTCGATATTGGTATGAAATTTTGTCGCCTGCTTGTATTTATTGTTTAAAGGATTTTCATACCATGTTCTTTTAAAGGTAAAAAGAATATTGTCCATCCTTAATATTAGTTCAGAACTGTTGTAAACATGTTGATAGTTTTATTGAAAATCTTGAGAAATTTTATGAAGATGATGAATTCATGAATGATGAGATCATGGAAGCATTGTATGAAAATCCATTTCAGTAACATAAAGAAAACTTATAGGATACTTATCAAGATACTCAGGAAAGTTTTTAGCAGGCTGAAGATCTTTGTACTGTTGAAAATGATGGAATACGAGGTCTTATTTTAGATCTGCTTGCAGCAGAAGATGGTATGCAGTAAAATCAAGTTCCAATTTTAGATTGTGGTAAAGTCAAGTTGGATGATCTGGATCTAGATTCAGATTGTGATGATGAAGAGTATGTTGTTCTAGATCCCATGAAGGAAAGCTCTATTGTTAAGATCACCTCGAATGAAGAAAACAAAGTTATTGACCCAAGTGTTCTCATGCCATTAGAACAAAGTCTTCAGAAGGAGGAACACATTCTTGTTGAGGTACATTATGAATATTATTCAGAATCAATTAAAAAAGGTACCTTGCTTCTTCTAGATAAGCGAGAAGTAAATTTTCATGTTTTTCAAGATCCGGTGGAAATTTTATTATAGTTAACAGTGAAGGTAATTATTGCAGTATTCAGTGATGATGGAGTTCATTGTCATCTACTTTTTTGGATGCCAAATTGTAAATATTTATTGTTGTCCAAAGAATCTGATTGGGAGAATAAACCAAGGAGGCATTTTCTTGATTGGTTACATTGGCATTTTGATATTGCCTGATTATACATATGCTTTCAAATAGACAGGTGGTTGTCATCAAGATTTGAAGCCCTCAAATCTCGGTGATGTACTACCATCAATAAGTTTAGTAAGTTCTTTATTTTCAGACAGTTTCAAATTCATCTTGTGTCATTGAGTTCTCGGTACTTAGTCACGCATTTCAGTTTGAATTTTTTGAATGTATTGGCCCAATGGTTAGGCACTTGTTCTATGGTGTTATTGACACCTCCAAAAAGCTAACATCCCCAATAAGGCTGATGTTAGTGTCAGAGTTTTCATTCTGCCATCAGTGATCAAAATCACTCTTTTCATATTCATTTTAGGGGTCCCACTCAAAAAATTTTTATCATTCCATTAGGTCATGCAAAAAATTGATTCACTGATGGTAACCCTAGTCATAAAACCTCACTCTCCCTCAAAATTTCACATTTTTTAACCCACCTTCATGTCTTGTTGAGCATAAAACAATCTTAAAAGCTCATTTCATTATGTCATTATGTCAGTCAAAGTCAACCATGGAGTCAAGTCATCCAAGGTCCCATTAGGTCAATTAGGTTTCATTTTTCAAGGTTCATAAATATGCCATTTCATCTCAATAAGGTCAGCAAAGGTGTGAGAGTGACTCAAATCAAACTTTCTCAATCATCTGCAGAGAATTTATCAACATGTAAATATGATTTTTAAAGTTCTAATTTTGGTTTCAGAGTATGATTTTCATACCAAAATGTAATTTTATTTAAAACAGGGATGTAATTTATTTTTAATTTTTATGTAATTTTATGTTCATAATATGTAATAAGTTTTGTCCCAAGCTGCCAACTCAAACTTCACATGCCAAACTGAAAGTGAAAAGTGCCAAACTCTAGCAACATCATCCTACAAAGAAGAAAAAATCAAAGGAAAAAGGTAATTAGCAAATGTTTTCAAAAAGGTGAAATGAAACATTAGAAAAGTGGGTATTTCAATCCAAATTCAAATTCACTTAAGTCTTTATGAATCCTTGACATCATTTCAAATTCATTTGTCTTCTCCAAACACCAAGAAAGCACTCAAACAGAGCAAAATTTCGAGTTTCTGGGCGAAATTGGGAAAAAAATGAGCAACGGGCGCAAACGCTTAAGAGAGGGCGCAAATCCTTAACAGAGGGCGCAAATGCTTAAGACAAGGCACAAATACTTCAATAAGGGCGCAAATGCTTCTAGCGCTGCATAAATGACCAGGAAGCCCTAGAAACACGTTTAAGTGTCAAAACAATCATCTCCAAAGCTTCATCAAGCCACTCATCGACCTCCAGAAAATGAGTAAGAAATTAATGCCATTGAATACCATCTTCATCAATTCCATGTGTTGAGTGTTGTGAAGTTTAGGATACAATTTGGTGTTTGAAAATTATTTTAAAACCCTAGTATTCCATTTCATTCTTGAAAATTCCCAAATTACACTCCCTTACACCTTTATACCCTTACAACACTTACAAATGCCCATTCCCAAACCCCTGTTTGGAAAAATCCCCTTTTCCTAAACCTTTCTCCAAAAACCCTAAGCCCTAGGCTCCCAATCCCCAATCTTAGGCTCCCAATCCAAAAATCCCCAAATCCCCATCCTAAATCTCATCATATTACTACTCTCTATCCCCTCCCCCATTTCATACATCCCTAGCAACATCTCCCTCATTTTCCCTTTCCCATTCCCCATTCCTAAAAACATATTTCAGACGATCCACTTCCCTAGGGTTTTGATAAAAACATCATGACAGAAGAGGAAGAAAACACATCATTAAGTGAGGGAGAGGAACCAGAGGTGAGGAGGCCACATAAAGGGGGAAGAGTACTCAGACTTGAACCTACCAGCACTAGGGAACTCTTGGCTTCTTCATTGACTGTGACATGCTCCAAACATGTTGTTTGTTATGATTTCTATGAGAAAATTCATAGGGTCCAACACCATCCCATGTTGACCAGAATTTTCATATCTAGATTCCATGAAAACCAAGTTACTTTAGCTGGTGTCACTTTTACTCTATCAACTGCTATTATTTCAGCTACCACCGGGATCCCAAATGTTGGGGAGAAGTGGTTCAAGAAAGGTAATTTGGAGAAACATGACTTTGACTTCTTTTTAAAACCAAGACACCAAAATTAGACAAAGAAGTTCTTTCCTTTTTCTCACCTCCTGGACATATATGCACCAATGATGAAGATAATCATGAAATACTTTTCATGTGAAGGTAGATTCTCAAGGCTTTATTCCTATCACATCCGGCTCTTAATGCATTTCACTGGGGTAAAGATGCTTAACATACCCTATTATCTTTTTCAAAGGATGAAAAATCCTTCAGGAAAGTATTCTTTGATATGACAAGAATGGTGAAAGTTCTCTATGACGAAAGAAGCACAAGGATGCAAAGTGAGAGCTCCAATATTCCAAAGGGAGATAAGTCTTCAAAAGGGGGAGGAGATCGAGACAAGCCTCCAAAAGGCAATGGGAATGGTGACAAACCACCTTTTACACCACAATTCTCTTCACCACCATCTTCACCATCATCTTCTTCCACAACAAGCCCTTCAAAAACACCTCCACATTCTCCAAAAGGTCATGGTAAAATTCCATTTTTGAAGGTTGAAATTAAGTTTGATTTGCCTATGTGTGATGCAGAGGTAGATGTTGATGTTGATATAGAAATTATACAAACATATGTATATCAATGGATTCAATTTGATCAAGCAATGTAATAAAGCTAGATATTGAATCCTTCTACAAATAAATTGCGAAAAATAAACATGATCGCCAATCACAACAAGTAAAGAAAGAAGAAAATCAAACCATAACACATATATTTTCCTGGGGAAAGCTTGCCACTCAAAACCCCTCTATATTATATTTTATATTCACCAAGGACTCATGAAACAATTACAATTCACTCTTCTCACAACAGTCTCTTGCACTCTTCCTATTGTCTCACATTGATCCAGAAAAAATCGGGCCAACACTTAGCCAATTCCCAGCCTGTCTTCAACCTACCTTGCTCACGCAATTCATGAGGAATTAAATCCCTATTCCTTAGGAATTTCATGCTTTCTCAACTTCGCAAGTATCATGGGAAATCCTGTGGTATTTTAACTGCATCTGGGCAGTTTTCTAATCACAAAACTGATATTCAACTTCCCTTTAACCTTTGTCTCAACTGGGTCTCCATTAGAACTGACATGCATGTATATTTTAATAGTAAATTGTCAGTTGCATGGCAGATCACTGCATGTGAATTAAATCTGATTTAATTCACTTGATCTCTCACTAGTGCAACAAACAGTTACAACTATTTCAACTGACTTTAACTCACTTAACTGAGTTAATTGATTTCTCATGCATTAAACTCATGCACTTAACTACAACTTGAACTCTAAAACACACCGAATCACTCTGCATGCCTCTCCAACCACCCTCAACTCGAAATTCATGAGCTAATTGAGTTTATCACACTCAGTTAACTATTAAAAGTGATTATGAGATAAGATTACATTTTATTGTCCAATTTAATTAAGGGATAATTAAATTAGACACATTCCAATTTATTAAATAAATTGAATTGCACACTAATGTACCGCTAGGACCCATCATTCCATGACTTGTGGTCCCACACTAGTGTAGGTGTTGTCATGTTGTTTCTGGATTCCAATTTTATTGTTTCTTGTTGCAAACTTCAACACTCCCTCTCAACAAGAAAGGAATCAATCTGTCCCGATCTGGTACCTTGGAATGTCCTTGCATGTGCACATGCACCTCTTGCATGCGACATGAAACTCTTGCATGTGACATGCAACACTTCTCTAGTGTTGTTCACACATGCAACTCTTGCATGCAACACTTCTCTAGTGTTTCTCGCACATAAAAATTTTGCATGCAACATTTCTGAAACTAAATAGCCTCCAAACAACTGAATCAGTGTAATGCATCTCTCATCAGAGTCTTCTAACTGCCTCTATCTACTGCACATGTCTACTGAACTCTCTGCGATGTTGACATTTGCATCCAAGCACTCTGCACTACTACCAACTCTGATCTATGCTCCAGTATCTGACACATGTCACTGTGATTTATGTCCTCCTGACATCTGACCGCATCAGTCTAACTGATCCTCCTACTACTATTGTATTGTTGTATCCTTGTATCTAGGTTCGATCCATGAGACGCACCATCTCAATGAACCCTACCCAAATTTCTTCTTAGTATTAATTTTGCACATTGCCCCACCTCACACCTGGAGGTATATTTGCATGTACTCCCTTTTCCCATCTGGCTCGAAATTTCCCCCTCCTGGAGGTCTCTGCATGAGTGGTTTATGCCACTCCATGATCCTCCGCATGTGGCTGCTCCACATCTTGAGGTTCATTCTTTGGAACCAAGAGTTCCTCACACTACAAGGAAAAGACCCTCTAGTGGAGGTTATAAAGGAGGTTTTTAGTGTTATAAAATTGGCCAAAATTGTCAAAAAAACATTTGCTACAACATATTTTTATGGTTACAGAGGTTTTGGTAGAGCTTTTAATGGAAATTCAGCATAACTAAAAAAAAATGGGCGGCCGAGGTTATCACGGATGTTTTTTCATCGGTGCACTACTCTGGATTTAACGCCCCAGTGCGTACATGAAGACGGTGCCCCGGGGTTGTCTCAGTTGAACGAACGCACCGGGACGTTTAGGTGTAAATCCGCACCGGGCGTAGTGTTGGTCATACAACACTCGGGGCCGTTCTAATTGGTCTTGGGATTTGTGCGGTGCCCATAGGTTCTATCAATGCATCGGTGCGTATACCTTTATGATGCACTGGTGCGCCGTATCATAGAAATGCACCAAGATTTATAATTGGTATCGGTATTCGTGCGGTGCCCATGGATCGTACAAATGCACCGATGCTTATAGATACATAAACGCCTCGATACGCAGTATCACACAAACGCACCGATATTTATAACTGGTATCGGTATTTGTGCGGTGCCCATAGATCGTACAACGACACTGGTGCGTATAGACACATAAATGCACTGGTCGATAGTTACTGACATGCACCAGTTTTCACTTTGTTTTTTTTTTTAACATCAACCTGTGACAGTCCAATTATTGTGATTGTTTTAAATTCACTATTCATCAAAATTGGACACATCTTATAACAATATTCATATTAATTACATTTTTATTAATGCATTTGAATGTGATGTTTGGATTAATTTGTTATATCATATCAGAATTATTGTGGTTTTTAAAAATTCATTATTCATCAAAAGTCAACACATATATATCTTATAACAATATTCATATGAATTAAATTTTTATTAGTGCATTTGAGAATGACAATGGAAAACGCAATAGCAACAATGGAGAATGCAATAGAATAAATTAAAAAAAATTTATTATATATATATATATATAAGACAATATTTATCATACAAAATGGGACAGTTATTCGTATCCCTTTGTCTTTCAATTGGGACACTATGTCCATTACATTAAACAAAATGTCTGATTTCATAGACATATTTCAAAAAATAAAACACCTTGCTTTGATATCCAAACATAGTGATCATCATTCTTCACTTGAACTGTTGTCACTGCTAGAGCTACTTCCATGACTTGGGTTATTTTCAGGAATGGTTTGTTCACAGCATTGATTGTTTTCTTCTTCTTCACCTTCCATCTACAAACATAAAAATAAACTGAAATGAGTGTATATACATTGGTGAGAATAACGAAAATTGCAATATTAAATAATATGCATCAATGTAAATCGAAAAGAAAAATGGCATACCATAGCAACAATTGACTCATAAACTATACACATTCTTTCAAAACCATGTACCATGCCATCTTTCAAAATTTCACCCATTGACACAGTTCCATACTTTGTTTCCTACAAGTTTTATACCCCATAACCAATCATATATTTAATATAAAAGATGTTTTTGTTCTATTAATTATAGACGGAGCTAAGTAAAACAAGATCGATAGATGCTTACAAATTCCACAACTAAATTCGATATGCCAACATATACTCACAACCCATATTTAACCCAATTTCAATCAATTCGTCTGATGGTTCTTCTTTGTATGTTAGCACCAGTTTGAAGACATTCAAGGATGATTTTTGTAAAACAACTTAAAAAATACAAAAATGAAATCTAGTTAAGTTGTTATAAGGAAGTAACAATTACTCACAAACTTAGAGATCAACCCTTTTCTTCCTTGTCGTCCTGTTTTATGTGCTGAATGGGTTCCATTTTCTTTTCTTTTCTACAAGAAAATTATTGAAGAACGTTGTTGTTGAGATGGCTCCTCATGCAATGCAACGTTGTCCATTTCTTTGACCATCTCCTTGTACGCCTTTTTGGACATTACTACTGGCATATTTCTGATATCAGTGTGTTCATCTTTTTAGATTTTCATAATCTTCCTGAAAATGTAACATGACAATAAAATATTTAATTTTTATATTGATATATGAAAAGTAAATATAACAAAAGTGATATTTTATAAATAATTCTAGACAAACATTTAAAGGAATATTACTTTTTCATTCCTTCTTTTTTGTTGTTGTACGTTTTTACTATTAAAAATCTGACATGTCTCATTGATCAATTCTCTAGAAACTCTTCGTGTAGTTTAGATAAATTGGTTCTTGGAATAATTAGATTGATTTTTGTATTGTAAGTGGAAAGAACGTCTATACATTCGTTCCACTAGATCCCTCAAACTTTTGTAAAAGTTTTTCCCCCTTTCGTTAACTTCCAGCACCACTCCAAATGAGCTAAGGAGCAATTCATTTTCATTTGCATGTTTTTTTTTTTTTTTAATAGAACGACATTCCTTTTATGAGTTGTTGGTCCCTGTAGAACATTAAACATATGTGAATTAGTATAATGTTTGACACATGTTATCTAATAATTTTAAGTATATTATTAATGATAATTAAAAAAAGAAACTCATATTAGATCGATAGTATTTTTTCATTCACCTTATTCATTATTTTGCAATTTTTCCATTAAACTTTTATGTTCTTCTGGTCCTAGATCGGAAATAATCATATCAAGCTTCGTCATTTTATAGCTCTGCATGATACATAGTAAACAATACATATTAGTTAAACTTACATATAATTCAAAATTAATATTTTTTATAAATAATTTACAAAAAGCTTGCCTTTTTTGTTTTTCTTGATGTGTTAACAGTGTTTTTGTTACTTGATCTCTTGTCAATCATTTCTTTATCAATCTAAAACCTGTACCATATCATTAATTAATATATTTATAAATAAATTCTCAAATTTTCAAGTAGAAAATAAATCTCAAGACACCGGTGCGCCTTTCATGAGGTCCGCACCGCAGCTGGTGCGTGGAGATATTAAAAATGCACTGCAAAACAAAGTAATAGGCCATACGGTGCGTTGGGTATTATAAACGCACCACAAAAAATAATGTAATAGACCTAACAGTGCGTGGGGTATTATAAACGCACCATAAAAATGGTGTAATACACCGTACAGTGCTATCCTCGTTAAATGGAGCATCGGTGCCCTATTTCAGATATGGCGCACGGATTTAGAAAAAATGTTTTCAATTTTTTTACTAGACAGTGCTTGCGTAGTGCGCTGTATAATACAACACACCGGTGTGGTAGCATACGCAGGGCGCACAGATAAAGAAAAATCCATTTTTTCAAAAATTCACGCAATCGCTAAATGGATTGGGATCCGACTATGCAAGTCGTCCCATGGGTTGGACGTCAATCTAAACCCTAATTCTGAAATCATAGAAACAGGGAGAAGAAAGGACCAAAAAAAAAAATGAAGGGTTTAGGGTAAAAATGGATAAAACTGCAGAGAGAAAAAAAAAATAAATAAATAAATAAATAATAATAATAATAATAAAATAAATAAATAAATAAAATTTAAATTTAAATTTAAAAAAATAATAATAAATAAAATAAATAAATAAAATAAAATAAAATAAATAAATAATCAAATTTAATCACGAAATGGTTTGAAATTCTATGATATAGGGTTTAAATCACCAGAAGTTTACCTTCTGATTGTCTGAATACTTCTGTTCGAACGTATTTCGCTGCTCCACAGTGTCTTTGTGCTCTCTTGCTCCAGGTTTGTCTCCTACAAATATCTGGCTGAAAATTTTGGCAAAAATAGTGAAATAATGAAAAGTGTTTAGTATTTAAAGAATTATTTTATGAAATTAGATTTTCAAAAATATTTTTCTGCCCATTTTACAAATTGTCGGTTTTTTTTTTTTTTTTTTTTTTTTTTTTTTTTAATAAGAAAATAAAGTTGTTTTTTTATTTGTGTTTATTCGTTACCGGTGAGGAAGAGTTGTGAAGCACTGGTGCGTCTTTTTAATACGACGCACCGGTACATGTTATGATGATAAGCGCACCGGACTGTATACATTTCTTTTTTTTGTATGTAAGATCATAATAAAATAATGATAATTATAAAGTACATGAATTTATTTTCATTATTTTCTAAATTTTATTATGTTACAAAAATTCTTATTATTCTAGATTTGTTATTTTACAATTATTTGCAAATTTACAAATTTTAATATTTTAATAAAATCATTTCACATTAATACAATTAAAATTTTCACATTGATAGAATTAAAATTTTACAAATATTTCACATACAATTACAATTACAATTTTACATGAATTACGATTAGAATTACAATTACAATTTTAATTTTACATACAATTACATTTACAATTTTACATAGAATCACATTTACAATTACAATTACAATCACATTTTACAAATATTTTACATACAATTCAATTATAATTACAATTACAAATACAATTACAATTTTAGAATTTTACTTACAATTACATTTACAATTTTACATAGAATTACATTTACAATTACAATTATAAATATTTTACATACAATTCAATTAAAATTACAATTACAATTTTACAATTTTACATGCAATTAGAATTACAATTACAATTTTACAATTTTTCATATATACAATTACAATCATTTCACAATAAATTAAATATTACAATTACAATTAAAATTTTACATTAATAAATATTTTACATACAATTACAGTTAAAATTACAATTAGTACAAATACAAATACAATTTTACATACAATTTCAATTTCAATTACAATCACACCATAATATTTAATAAATATCATGGTCATATAATATTAAATTAATTAATAAACATGATCACAATCATGATAACCATTGTACAAACATCATATTCGACTAATAAACACATTCAAACATCAAATTAACATTATATATTAACATCATCACAACACAAACATCAAATATACATCTCATGTGAAATAACTCATGCTATCACATATACACATCTATCTACAAGCTAAACATTAAATGAACATATCTAACATGACCTAACAATATGTGGCACATCATGATGATCACCAACATGTAAATTAAGTACAACTGCAGCATGAACATAAAATACATGGACCATATATATATATATGGTCCATGTAACTGACTAATGTTAAAAATATACAACTGTAATATAAATGTCATGGATTAGCTGGTGGTAGTATAACAACATCAATAGAACTACAAGTGGGTGCCTGCTCAGTAAAGCTGGGTGTAGCCTCGACGGTCGATGGTTGAGCCTGCTCATGATCATGATCACTAGTACTGATGGATGCATCTGTTGGTGGTAGTACAACATCAATATGAGCAGTAGTAGTCGATGTCTGCTCAATCAATAGTGCAGCCTTTGTGGTCAATGGTCCAACCTACTCATGATCATGACTATTACTGATAGATTTTGCAGGCTGTTGACCAGGCGTGACCGATGATCCAGCCTCATCTCCATGATGACTGCTAGATGCTGCTAGTGGAGCCTCATGCTCATCAGGTGCAGCACGAGGTGAACGATCATGAGATGCATGTGAGTCGTTGCTCACGGACTGTCCATCACGTGTCGCGGCTCGACTACGCCTATAGCTACAGATAGTCCTCCTCAGTCGCGTAACAGCTGTCGTAGCTCCTACGACATGCCGCATCAGGCCATACATGTCACGCGACATGCCTCTCCACATCCGTAATAGCCTATCATTGGTCTGTATATCTCTGTAATGAGCGGGCCTGATGTCCGCATCAACAATCAATGCACAAAGTTGGTTTCCCAACTCCATCATATATCTAGTCTCAGGTCGATTGCGCCTAGCGAAAGGCAGTACTGGTGCACCATAAGCAAGAGCATGTCTCTCTGCTGCACTGGCCTCATCCTGATCATGATGATCCTCGGCATCAACCATATCATGATCGTCATCATCAGGATCCACACCTAGATCATGTGGTGGATCCGACATCTCCTCGCCATCAAAAGAGCCAATGTCTGCAAAATATATACAAGTACACAAAAATAATTAGACAATTTCATTACACAATTTAATAAAAACAAGTTAAAGAACATGTTAGAATAAATATAAATAAAACAGTAATATTACCTCTATCATCTGGCTGCTCATCATCTGTGAAGAGGATGTTGGGACACCCTCGCCAATCTAATCCAACATAAGGACATGGGACCATAATGAAGGGATGCAGCCCGTCAACATTGGCTAGTAAGTCCGGCGCATCATGCGATATCTTGGCTGGAAACATAGTGTCTCCCCTCTTGGGCATCATCTGCCCCCACATGTGCATTCGGGCCTCGAACATCGGCTTACGAGCCTGTCGAACAAAACTAGGTCTCATCTCTGGAAACCTCTCAAAAAGTAAACAAAACAACTCTAAAGCAAAAGGGAAATTGACCCTCCCTTGTGCATGAGCATGACATCTATCTAAGGCCGTACAAAACTTCCGTAAAAAAATGGCAGACCACCTGACAAGTAGTGGTTGTTGTACTAAAGAATCAACATAATATAAAAGTGAGCAACTAATATGTTGCCCATCAATGGTGTTGTGTGAAATGGTCGAAATGATATGGGACAGGCACTGCACGTCCTGTCTACCAAATGCACCTATACGTAACTGACCTCCAGGTACCTGAAACTCTGAAGGAGACAGTACATGTGCTCCAATGTATCTCTGGGAGTAAACTAACTGACTCCCTGCTACACAACCAGTTGGCACGTCTGGGAATGAGGGAAAATCCACCCCTCTCCTCAATAGTCCTGTAATAAAATAAATATCCTCCTTGGTGGGTGTGTACCACTAGTAAGGACCAACCTGGAAAGCTTGTCAGTGGGCATTCCACCTGCGAATAAAATATCTCAAAAACACAATATGGGCCTTTAGGGAAGTAGCCTCCTCATAGAACTTGAGGAGGCCTACTTGCCTAAGGATCCCTTGGGTATATGTAGTAATAGGGCAAGGGTATGCATCTCTCTCCCTCTCTTGGGCCTCCCATTAGCAAATCATGTCATATTGTTCAGCCTGTTGTTGATATTGTTCCTCCTCTTCTCTCTGAATCATTGGCATATTAAATAATATTTTTTAATTAAAACATACATGTATTTAGGAATACACACACACACACATACACATATATATATATATTTTAAAATAAAACAAACAGACCAGTTGGTGTGCCATAAAAACAGTCACGCACCGGTGGCGGTGCGGCCTAAGATTGTAGTGCACTGGTGACAGTGCCCCTAGTGAAATACAACGCACCGGCCTCGATGCAGCTGTTTATTTTTTAAGCACCGTTGACTATATCTAAGTTCAAAATAGCGGTGCACTAACTGAAATATACGCCCTGACGCGTATAGTCGTGTCAGTGCACCGACTTCATGACAATTACATAGTCGACAGTGCGGTCTTCTACCCGACCGCACCATTGACCGTCTCAAAATGCAGAATGTGGTGCACTGACATGCACCAGGGCGGATAATTCCATCAACGCACCGCACTGGGATTCCCATGGTCAATGGTGCGCCTGGCTAAATGAGTGCACCACATTTTATTTTTTTTAATTTAAAATTATGCGGGGCACCTTTCGGTACCGCCCCTAAAACGATGCGGATACCGTTAGCACTGATGGCGGTGTGGCTTGTAAATTTTATAGGCAACACCGTTATTCGGTGCGAGCCGAACAGCTCAGGCACACCACACGACAAAAATTTTTTCTTTTTCTTTTTTAATGGTTATTTCAATTTCTAATCCGCTAAAAGGCTTAATTATGGAAAAAAATAGAAAAATACCTGTACATTTCACCGTCGAGAAGGCATATTGGCTGTAAAATTTGCAAAAGAAAATTTTCCCACCGTTTTTCAAAATGCAAGTTGGAGATTGGTGGCCAATGCAGAGCAGCAATGCGTGCAATGGGTGAAATGAGAGCATTGATGTCAGGGCAGCTTAGATAAGGGGAAATGGCACTGGTGCTTGAGAGCTCAAGAGCAATGAGGAAAATGAAAAATGAGATTTTTTGGCCATATTTTTTTTTTTTTAAAACCCTGTTCCGATGCGTGGGGTTTTATAGGTGCACCATTACACTTACTTACAACTGCACAGGGCGGTGTCAGATTTGGCGCATTGTTTATAATGCACCAGGGTGGTTCCCTAACACTGCACCAGGACGGAATATTCGTAAAGCACCGGTGCGGAATAGCTGTAAAGCACCGGTTTTTTGCCTTAATTTTTTTTTTTTTTTTAAACGCTATTCCGGTGCGTGAGATTTATAGGCACACCGGTGCTCTTGGATAAGAACGCACCGGCACGTTTATGTTTTGGTGCAGTGTTTTATGATGGACCGGCGCGGAAGAGTAGTGAAGCACCGATGTGTTACAGTAATAGGACACCTCGGGGGTGTGTGTATGTTGCGCATGTTGTCCGATGTGCCAATGATTGGTGTGCACTGGTGTGTTCTATGGTAAAGCGCGCACCAGTAATTGAGAGCTCAAGAGCATTGGAAAAATGAAAAATCTGGGTTTTTTGCCGTAATTTTTTTTTTTTTTAAATTTAACCCTTTACTGGTGCGCGTGGTTTATAGGCGCACCGGTTCTGTTTCTTACAAACGCACTGATCGATTTGTGTTTTGGCGCGTTGTTTTATGATGCACCGGTGCGGTTTCTTTCTACTGCACCGGGTGGTTTCTATTTTGGCGCTGTGTTTTATAATGCACCGGTGCAGAAGAGTTGTGACGTACCGGTGCTATAGAATAATAAGACGCATCGGGCGGGTGTGTACGGAGTGCACGGTGTCCGGTGTGCCAATGTTTTTGTGCGCACTGGTGCTTTCAGTATTCTAGAGCACTGGGCGACATTTAATGATAAGCACATCGAGCAGAAAACATCCGCAAAACCCTCCGCCCTCCAACCTCCTCTAGTAACCTCCACTAGAAACGGACGTATGGGGTATTTTTCTGTGATATTCCTCAAAAACATCCGGTAGAGGGTATTTTCCTTGTAGTGTCATCTGCATGAAAATCAAGCTCCCTCTCAAGGGACAATTGCATGGATTTCTCACAGTTCCCCATAGTACATCCCTTGCATGTGTCTATCTGCACAAGAGTACCCTTTGGAAGCCCCCGAGAAATTTGTTTCATGACCTTCAAAGCTTCGTGGTGTAGATGGCCCAATATCTTGTGCCATAACTCACCTTCATCCTGGCTCACCACTTTGTATGCTTTACCCATCAATGCTACGCAGTGATCTACATCAAGTTTATAGAGATTCTTCACATGAATCCCAATCTTCTTGGCATGTCCTGTGGCTTTGTGTCGAAGGAAAATTTTCGCTTCACAGAAAAGCACATCATAACCTCTATCCTCCAACATTGCGACTAAAACTAAATTCTTTTTCAAGCGTGGTACGTGCATTACATATTTTAATAAGAAGGGTTTACCTGACTGTCTCTAGAAGGTAACTGTACCAATCTTGGTATCATTGTACCGCCTTTTATCACCCATTTCAATATGCATCTGGAGTTCCTTCTCCTCCAAGCTACTGAAAAGTTCTATGTCTCCCGTCATGTGAAAAGATGCACCACTATCCAAGTACCACATTGATCCCATCGCACTTGACACCATGCATGTGATGAGTGAGAAGTCCAACTCAAATTGTGAGGCCAAAGCCTCACCAGCTGTAGATCCTAAAGTCTTCTTGTTCTTCTTATTTTGTGGACAATTAGTGGCATAATTTCCATGCTCGTGACAGTGAAAACACTTCACTCGAGACATGTCACGCTCCTTGCCTTCTTCGTCGGTCTCATATTTGGAATAGGATTTCTTTCCCTTCCCCTTATTCGCCTTACCAGCAAAGGCTCAATTTTATTCATCATCTGTCTTAGATGAAGATCCATCCTTTGTATTTCGCTTGAATTCTTACTGCACCAAATCCAACCAAATTCATTCCCAACTTGGCAGCTTTTCCGTCCCATTGGCAGAGTCCTGATAACTATGCCAACTCTTGGGAAGGCCTAAAAGAGATAGGCTCACCAATTCATCATCTGTGACAATAATTCTGACACTACCAAGCTCATCTCGACATTGGACAAACTTGGTTAAATATTTTGAAATAGTGTCGTCATTCTCCATTTTTATTTTCCTGAGCTTGTCATTCAATGCCAATTTTCTATGATCTGCTCTGAAACAAATCTGTCAAATCTTTAAAAATTTCATATGGTGTCGCTTTTCCATGGAGATTTGATAAAATGTGGTCTCGTACTCCCTCCAATAAGATCCTCCTCACCCTTGCAACCTTCTTTTGCCAAGCATCAAGATTTGCGGCCTCTGCTACAGTGAGTTTGGGAATGTCATTATCAATGAATTCTTTCAACCCATTGTCCTCAATAACTACCTCCATCCTGTCTTTCCATGCAATATAATTGGAACTTCCCTCGGGTGCATACTCCAATATCAAGCCATTGAAATTCATTTCGATCTTGATTCGCTTGTCACACCAAGAATAATTTTGCAAATTCGAATTCTATTTAGTCACAAACTCAATTTATTCTCCACTATAGTGATTTCATGTGCTTCGATACCATGTATAAATTATACAAACATATTTATATCAATGGATTCAATCTCATCAAGCAATTTATTAAAGCTAGATACTGAATCCTTCTACAAATCAATTGTGGAAAATAAACACGATCGCCAATCACAACAAGTAAATAAAGAAGCAAATCAAACCACAACATAGATATTTTCCCGGGGAAAGCTTTCTACTCAAAACCCCTATATCTTATGTTGTATATTCACCAAGGAATCATGAAACAATTACAATGCACTCTTCTCACAAGAGTCTTCTGTGCTCTGCCTATCGTCTCACACTGGTCCAGAAAAAATCAGGCCAACACTTAGCCAATTCTCAGCATGTCTTTAGCCTGCCTTGCTCATGCAATTCATGAGGAATGCAATCCCTATTCCTTAGGAATTTCAACCTTTCTCAACTGCGCAAGTATCGTGGGAAATCTTGTGGCTTTTTAACTGCATCTGGGCAGTTTTCTAATCACACAATTGATATTCAACTTCCCTTTAACCTTTGTCTCAACTAGGCCTCCACTGGAACTGACATGCATGCAGCTATTAGGAATTTGGCTTATGTGATCCATAAATTGCGTATAAAATCTTTCATTGAAAATCACATCAAAGTAAATTTATCGACGTGTTCCAAACCAGCCAGTGTGGTTCATCATCAGGACAAGATGATGAACCACACTGGCTGGTTTCAAACGCATCGACTAAATTTACTTTGATGTGATTTTCACCAAAAGATTTTATACACAATGCATGCAGCTATTAATATTAAATCATCAGTTGCATGGCAGATCACTGCATGTGAATTAAATCTGATTTAATTCACTTGATCTCTCACTAGTGCAACAAACAATTACAACTAGTTCAACTAACTTTAACTCACTTAACTGAGTTAACTGATTTCTCATGCATTAAACTCTTGCACTTAACTGCAACTTGAATTGTAAAACACATAGAATCACTCTGCATGCCTCACCAACCACCATCAACTCGAAATTCACGAGCTAACTAAGTTTATCACACTTAGATATCTATTACAAGTGATTATGAGATAAGATTACATTTTATTGTCCAATTTGATTAAGAGATAATTAAATTATACACATTTCCAATTTATTAAATAAATTGAATTGCACACTAATGTATCACTAGGACCCATCATTACATGACATGTGGTCCCACACTAGTGTAGGTGTTTTCATGTTGTTCTGGATGCTAATTTCATTGTTTCTTGTTGCAAACTTCAACAACTGAAAGATTAGACAATTGGGTACATCAGCCTGAAGTGTATTACAGGATACAAAGAATCAAGGATGATGACTGTGGAGCCTCAAGACTGCCTCAATTTTGACACTTATTTTCACTATATTTCCTTCTTTTTGACAACACCATAAGCTTAAATAAGTGATGAAATGCACATTTTTGACTTGGTAAGGTGTCCTAGTGATCTATTTTTCATACTTGCAATTGTTCCTTATTATTATAATGAAATTTGTATTTAGCTACGGAAATAATGAAATTCTGCAACCAAACTCTATTTTTGTAGCCATCGCCATGGTTCGAAAAGTTCTAAGGTATTAATGGAGTAGCAGAATATATGGGTAGTTGACAAATGATTCGGTCATGGATCCTATCCTATTCATCCTTCCATAATCAAGCAAGAAATCACCAAAGAACACGGTCAAAGGAGCGGTCAACCGGGAGCTAGAGCAAGCGAGTGAGAGCTTCACAATTTTCTCTGCCATGTAGCGAATCGTGAAGCAGGGAAACTCGATAAAATTTGCTTAGTCTTAGAAGGCATAAAAGCCTCAGAACATTTAATGCCAGCTTTTTATAAATAGCAGGCTAAGTAATTGTAAATAACACGGTGAATTATTGCAAGATTGTGACATCCTTTTAAAACTCTACTTTTTTATCCTTTAATTGAATGAAGAAGCATTCCAGAACTCTAATGTGAAGCTATTCAAGTGTATATTCAAACCATCTATTGTGGAGGCCCCCTACAATAGTAAAGGTTTTCATTTTCGTTTTCGTTATTTAATTGGCATTACATAGTTTTAATTCTTATGCGTCTACAGTGTATTGTAATATAGATGCATGCTATGTTTCATTCATATTTCCATTGCAATTGTTTTGAGATTTATGTTTGTTATTTCATTTATTTTTATCATTATCTCTAGAATATCGTCATGTTAGAATAGATGCTATGTTCATTTCATAGATTTAATTCGTAGATGTTTAAAACGCAGAGGTAGTTTATCATAGATCAGTTTATTTCCTCTTCATACAGTAGAAGTTTATCAAAGATTAGTTTATCATAGTCTAGTTTATCATCGATCAATTCATTTCTTGCTTATGCAAGTAGAATTTTATCATAGATCAGATATTATGAGATACATTTTAGAAGCTTTCTCTTTTCAGTTTTAGATCAATTTTTTCTTATGAGCTCAATTATGTTTTATTTCATAAATGGAGATTTCTTTTATTAACATAAAATGTTTTTTGGTAAGTCTTTAGAATCAGTTTCATTCACATTAAATTTTCAAAAATACATAAAAATTAGAATTGCTTTTTGGTTTTAGAATTTTAGTTCTTGTCATAATCAATTTTTAGCTACTAACAAGAATTGGCATTTCAATTTCTAGGACTTAGTTAAAGTTTGATTTAGTTTATTTTTCATAATTCAGTTTTCTAAATTCATTCAAGAACATCTTGAATAAAAAAACATTTTCAAAAACAACTTTCACACATCACCAAATTAAATTAATTAAATAAGCCTTCTAGCATATACAGTGCATTTGCACTTCATAAGATTACCTGTTTTGGTCGATAATTTATAATAGCAATTTAAGAACATTAAATTGACTAAAAAATTTAGCGTTGTTGTCGGGGAAGTGTAATTAGGAGCCTTTTTTCTTAAGTCGATTAAAAAAAACAAAGCAAAACAAACAAACAAACAAACAAATAAAAATGACATGCGTAGAGAAAGAGATTTGTAGCTAGAGGTAGAAATTTGATTCCAACAACACCACTCACCCCATCAAGACCTCGTAGTGCCACACCACCCACCCAAACCCGCATACCATTCTTAGCAGGTAGACATAGGCTTTCGGAGGTATTAATATCATAAATTCAACCTAGAGATTCACCAACTTCATCAACGGAAGTAGTTATGGAAGAGCAATATCCCACATCCCCAACAGAAGGAGTAGTCTTTCTAACCTCTATTCGAGAACAAATTTTTTCCCAAGAGCTAGAAATTCCTAGTGAAGAGTAATAAGAAGATATATTCTTTAATATACCATTGATAGAGGAACCAGGGGAATCAGAAGAGGAACAAACAATTCCAAACCTAGAATCCTATATCAATTCTGAAGAATCTACAATGGCTAGAGAGGGGGAAGGAGAAGTACACAATGTGAATGATTATCAATTAATACTAGGAGGAGGTGGACCTAGGATAGGAGGTGGAGTTAGAGGTATAGGAAGATATGGATGAAGAGGAAGAGGTGAAGGTAGAGGAAGTAGGGGAGAAGACAGGGACAAAATAGATCTAGTTCCTATTGGATTTCCCATACTAGATGAGGATACTACTGCCACAATGAAAAATATCTTACCCTCTATCCTTCCTAATTTATGTGGATTAAGAAGTGAAGATCTTGAAACATTTATTTATGAATTTGAAGTTATATGTAGATCATATGACTACTTACTTTATTCTCAAAATTGAAATTGTTTCCAGAAAATCTTAAGGATGCAGCATTAAAATGGTTTATGGGCTTAATAACATATTCTATTAGGACATGGGAAGACATGGAAAGAGAATTCCTAGAGAGATACAAGGAATATTGCATTGGAAAGATGAAGTTTTTAAGATGATGCAAAGAGAGGATGAAAACTTGGAGGATTTAATTGAAATATTTAGTTATAATCTAAAAAGGGCTAAGATGGAAAATCTAGATGAAGACACTTTAAAAGCTCTCCTGTTGAAAGCCATTAGAGATGAATGGATAGATATCCTTAATATGATGGGAAAAGGAGCCATTTCTCAACTACCACTACCTAAAATTTCTCAATTATCTATACATCTCTCAAGAGGTAAGTCAAGAATTGGGAAGATTTCAAGAGATCACGTTCTCTCTAGAATCAATAAATCTGCAACTAGAACAGTAATTAGGGCTAAAATAGGAAATTTTCCTGATGAATTTAAAACATAATTTTAGGGAGTCCTGGTGAACAAATAGACACCTTGAAATTACAAAACAAGAAAAGAGCTGAAAGTGATGCCTTGTCTATGTTTTGTTCTAATTTCGGAAAGAAACATGCCTTAAAAGAGTGACCTCTTGATTTAAAAATCATAGAAACCTGTGTCATATGTACAGAAAATCATGAAACAAATAATTTTCCTTTCATTCCATGTCTTAAAGTTTTCTATCAAGAGGAAATAGTTCCAAACCAGGTAGATCCCCTTTACTTCGTTGCTAGAAGACCATGGCAAGGATCTCAAAATCAAGGTTTCAATGCACAAATGAATAACCAGCCCCCACAAAATAACTGGTACACATCAATGTCATGGAAGCAGCCTTGATCTCAACCCCAACCTTGGACACAAGGATGGAAAAATCCTTATGTTAGATAGTCTCAATATCACCAATATCCACAACCTTATCCAAACTTTCCACCACAACATTTTCCTCAAACCTTTCAACAACCTCAACCTCAATTTCAAAATCAAAATACACAAATTTCTACCATTTCCACAAAGGCCAAACCAACTACCTGCTCAACCACTTCCAAACCCAAACAATAAAAATGCACAACCTGTTTACAAAATGGAGGGACAAAATTTTCAAACTTATATGATAACTCCACTAGATCTTAATAATGTTCAACTTAGATCTGGTAGAATATTAGAAAATAAATTACCTTTTGTTGTTATTGAGGAGAGAGAAAAGGATGATCATTCTAATGAAGAGACATGTCTTCATCAAAATGAAAAATTTCAAAACCAAAAACATGATACTCTAATAAAATCAACTCTCATCATAGAACAACCTTCAATGTCTATAACAAAACCTCCTTTCCCTAAAATATTACAAATTGATAAAGGAGTAGAAAAAAAAATTCACGTTGTCTGATTATGATATGTTAGATGAACTGAAGAATGTTTGTATAAAAATCCCTTTACTACAAGCAATCAAATAAATTCCAATTCTTGCAAAGACAAAAAGAGAGTTGAGTATAAAGAAACCTGGGAGAAAAAGAAAAGAAGTAAAAAGAATACAACTAGTCAAAAAAATTGCAGATATTATGATGGGAAAAAACAACAATACAAAAATATTTGGATCTAGGAAGTCCCATTGTGAAGATACACTTCAATGGTATCGAAATCCCAAACACATTTATCAACTTAGGAGCAACCATAAACATCATGAGTAAACAAAATATGGAACAAATAAAACTTCCAAATCTTCAATATACACCTACATTGTTACAATTGACAGACAAATCTGTAATTAAACTTGATGGTGTATTAGAAGACATTTATGTATCCTTATGCTCTTGGGAATATCCAGTTGACTTTATGATCTTAACTCCTAATAATAACTAAGGAGGACATCCATTGATATTAGGAAGACCTTGGTTAGCTACAGTTGATGCCTTCATCAGTTGTAGATCTGGTCACATGTTTATCTCTGATGGAAATTCAATAAAGAAATTCACATTATACCCTCCAACAAAAGAAAAAAATGATAGAAATAGAAAATGAGGAATGGATGGATGATGACAATGACATACAACCTATTTTTACTATATATCAAATTAGTGAAGACAATCAGATTCTAAATTCTATAGCAAATAATGAGTTATCTTCACAATGTGAGAGTAGTCAAAATATTCAAGAACAAAGCAATATTGAATATTTATCATCGAGACAAATGTATTTATATTATATGGAATAATTTGGCAACAATTCAATTGAAATATTTCCAAGAAAAACTTTGAATGTAAACAAAAATTTAAAAGTATTTCAAAAGAATAAATTAATGGAAACATTACAAAAACACTCTTCCGCATATGCAGGAATACATTGACATGAAAGGAATCAATCCTGAAACTCGCATGCATCACATATATATTGAGGAAAATTCGAGACTAGCGCGACAACCTTAAAGAAGAATGAATCTAAAATTAATGGAAATTGTAAAGGAGGAACAACTTAAACTGTTGAATGTAAATTTTATTTACCTAATATGAGACAATCAATGGGTTTCACCTTTTGTAATTGTCCCCAAAAGGAATGGAAAGTGGAGAGTATGCATTGATTATAGGGAATTGAATAAGGCTACTTTAAAATATCATTTTCCATTGCCTTTTATAGATCAATTTTTTGATACATTAGCAAAGAAGAAATATTTTTCATTCTTGGACGGTTTTAGTGGGTATAATCAAATTTAGGTAGCCCCAGAAGGTCAAGAAAAAACCACTTTAACCTGTCCATGGGGAACTTATGCTTACCAAGTGCTTGTTTTTGGAGTATGCAATGCACCCGCAACATTCCAAAGAGTAGTATTAGGAAATTTCTCTGATTTAATCCATGATTGTGTCGAAGTGTATATGGATGATTTTACAGTCTATGGAAATTCTTTTGAAGAAGCCCTAAGAAATTTGGAAAAAGTTATCATAAGATGCAAGGAAGAAAATATCTCATTAAGTCATGAAAAATGCTTTATGATTTTTACTAAAGGAATTGTTTTAGTACACCATATTTCAAGAAATAGAATTAAGGTGGACTCATCTAAAGTTGAAGTTATTTCAAAATTAGCAATTCCAAATTGTCAAAAAGATGTTAGGAGTTTTCTTGGTTTTACAGAATACTATAGAAGATTCATAAAAAACTTCACAAAGATTGCATCTCCACTCTTTAAGTTGCTTACAAAGGGTTCTCAATTTAGTTGGAATCCTGAATGTCAAAAGGCTTTTGAAACTTTGCAGGAAAAGATATCTGAAACACCCATCCTAAGAGGACAAAATTGCAAATTGCCTTTTCATATTTCAACTGATGCTTCAGAAACAACTCTGGGAGTTGTATTGGGACAAAAATACTTGACTCCATATGCCATTTATTACACGAGTAAAAATTTAACTCCAACAGAGTTGAAATATATTGTTACCGAAAAAGAGTTTCTAGCAGTTGTCCATGCCATTACATCACTAGTTATGAAACTTTCATTCACACAGATCATTTTGAAATTAGATATCTAATGAATAAATCAATTACTAATGGCAGAATCATAAAATGGTTACTTTTATTACAATAATTCAATATCACCATTTTAGATCAACCTGGAAAACAAAACATAGTTGCCGAATTTTTGTCTAGAATTCAAAACGATAACAATGATACACCAGTATAAGATATTTTTCCTAATGAGTATCTTTTTGCAATATCTACTAAATCTCCATGGTTTTCATACATTGCTAATTACTTAGCTACAAGAAAGATACCATCATATTTGTTTCCTAGAGAAAATAAGAAAAGCATTTAGATGAGTGCATCATATTCATGGGTAAATGAAGAATTATACAAGATAGGTACAGATCTCATTATTCAAAGATGTGTACGAGAAGATGAAATACCTAAGATACTAAAAGCATGTCATGATGAACCATGTGGAGGACACTTCGCTGACAAGAGAACAACCTACAAAATCCTTCTCTTAGGATATTATTGGCCTTCCCTTTTCAAGGATGCCAAGGAATATGTTAAGAGATGTGACAGTTGTCAAAGAATGGGGAAACCTGCTCCTTCAAATGAAATGTATTTACAACCACAGGTACTCATTGAACCCTTTGAAAAATGGGCTCTAGATTTTGTTGGACCAATCGATCCTCCATCAAGACAAAAAATGTATATTCTTGTGTGCACTGATTATGTCACTAAATGGGTAGAAGCTAAAGCACTTTCCTTTGCTAATGAAAATGATGTAGTTTCATTTCTTTTTGAGGATATTTTTACTCGTTTTGGTGTCCCAAGGGAAATCGTGACAGATCAAGGAACTCAGTTTACATCCAAAATGGTGCAGAAGATCATGGAAGAATGCAAAATCAAGCATAGAAATTCCACTCCATATCATCCATAGAAAAATGGACAAGTAGAGTCCACTAATATAGTGATTGAGGCAATCCTCACAAAGATTGTACAGTTGCATAGAAGGAATTGGCAAAAAATCTTCCAGAATATTTATGGGCCTACCGCACCACATGGAGAAGTACAACAAGACATACTCCCTATGAACTTGCTTATGGGAAGCAAGTCTTGTTCCCAATAGAGGTCCAAATAAAAACTTTCAAGACAATAGTTAAACTGGGACTTGACTTATCAAAAGCACAAAGGCATAAATGGAACAACTCAATAAGATTGATGAAATAATACAAGATACAATTAAAAAGACCAGCTTAGTTCAGCAACAAAGATCCAGATGGCATGATAAATATATCAAGGAAAGAGAATTTCAAGCTGGAGATTGGGAACTTCTCTTTGATTCAAAGTTCAAGGATTTTCAAGGGAAATTTCAAACCCATTGCCTTTTGCCTTATGAGATTGAGAGTCTTTGATAATGGAGTAGTCAGGATTAGAGCTATTGATGAAGAAAAAGTTCCCCTTCTTGTAAATGGACATCTACAAAGGATCTATCATAAACCATTGACAAAAGAGGAATTTGTCAAGATTTGATAATGCTGATATGAAGTTGGTTAAGAAGAATTCTTCTTCTTCCCCAACTTAGAAGTCTTCTTTCATTTATTTTTCAATCTAAAAATATATATATATATCAAAAATAATAATAAGAATAATAATAATAATTGTATAAGTATGAAAACCAATCATGGATTGGCATCCTTATACATAAAATATAGGGTGAAAACCGAAAATCTATTTTTGGCACCTTACATTTTCCTTATTCTTGCTCTAAAAAGCCCAATTCTTTGCATCCCTTTTTCTTTTTGAGAAAATAAAAATATAGCTACAGAACTGATGAAATTTTGCAGCTATGATGAATTTCTGCAACTCAGACATAACCAGACCATTTTGACCGAACCAATTGAAGAATACACTAGAGAATACCTGAATACAAGACAAAGAGAAGTTGTTGAAGGTTAGCAACATCAAGATTTAAGGTATGCAAATGCAAATATTGTTTAATAATAAGGATGAAATTGATATATGAATTAGATGATCATTTTATACCACCAACTCAAAACCATTATTAAAATAGTTGATCATGTCAAATCAAATCCCATCTCATACTCCCCCGCTAAACCCTCATCATTTATACGACCGCTCCAACATCAAATCCCAACCTCGTTGGTGAAACAATCCAACTCGTACTTCAAACGGTCAATTTCATTAAAATTTCACTCATGCTCTTGAAAATTTTGAAACCTTACTCATTCATTCACCCTTACATATCATCCATTTCGTAACAGAATTCACTTACGCTCATAGCTTATAACGAAACCCTCAACATACTCTGTCAAAGAGGCAGTCTTAAGGTAAAGCTTCTTGGCATCCTTGGGAGTGATTGTAAGAACAAAACCTGAAGGGAGAAAATTTATGGAAGGATATCCACAGGTAAAATAAATGTTACAGAGAGCACAATGGCTCAATTTCATAGAACAATTTGAGGGGTTTCATAAGGAGGTTACCAAATCTTTTTCCAGAGTGTTTGATGGAGTGGAGGTCGAAATTGGAGTCATCAAGTTCACAATCACATATTCTTTCATAGTTGAAGCCACTGGACTACCAAGGTAGGAGAAATATGGTTCAAAAACAAAGGAATTGAAGGAGATGGATGGAAAATATTTCTAAAAAACGCAGGTGTGAATACTAGCATTTTTAAAAAGGGGATTCCTAGCACAGCCCTTAAAGAAAAATGGATAAAAATTTTATTGATAATTTAGAAATTCATTACCTACGAGGGAAGGTTTGGTTGCATGTTCTTTCGCCATGCTAGGTTGTTAATGAATTTCCTTGAAGACAATGAAATAAACCTTCCACACTTTTTATTGCGTAGTTTGAAGAAAATGGCAGGAACTCTTCAAAAGATAATTCAGTTTATAGATAATACAATGTACCATCATGGGTTAGTAAAAATTCTCATTGAATTTCACCTTGAAAGCGTAGGGGATACTTAGGGAAATTTCTTAATTCAGAACCATTTCCAAGAAGAAGATCAAGAACAGCATAGTAGTAGCAAGGAAAAAAGAGGAATAAAAAAGAAAAAATTGAAAATGAACAACCACTCCAAGAAGAGTTATAATACTAAATCCCCATTGCAAAACTTTTGGGAAAATTCAAGAAGCAAGCATATAAAAGGGAGGATAACATAAAAGAGAAGGGTAAAAACACAGAATAACTTAAGAAAAAGGAAAGTAGGGCCAAAGTTGAAAATCCTCCTCAACCAGTAAGAAGAAGCTATAGAATCAGAAAGACAGTAAAGGAACCACCTTCAAAATAAACATAATTTTTTGATTTAGAGGAAGATCCTAGAGTTCCATCCCTCACTGCCATTTCACCCACTCAGAGTCCAGGTTAAATAACTCCAGAGATTAATCCATTACAGCAGGATATTTATGATTATATTGAGTCTTTTGAGAAAAGAGATGTAGGGAAGACATCGGCTTTTGAAGATCAACCTCATATCCCACAAGAACCTCTAGTCATGAATACTTTAAAACAAGAAATATTTGAACTAGAGACACTAAACAGACATATTAAACAAGAAAATGAAGCCTTGAAATTACAGAGCGAAATTGAGAAAACCATAAATGACAATTCTCTTCTACATCTGGGTTTATGGTTCAAGAAGAACAAAATTTAAAGAAGAAGAATAAACAGCTAAGCAGGAAAGTCATAAATTTGAAATATAAACTCCTAATGAGAAAACCAAGGGTAACTGTAACTGCAATGAAGGAAAGGAAGATGAAATTAGATTTTCTAGAAGAGGTCTCAGGGGCAGATGCAGTAACATGATAAGATTCAAAATTTTGTGTTTTCGCATGAGGACATGCAATGGTATCCTCGTGGGGGAATGTGGAGCCTCAAGACTGCCTCCATTTTGACACTTCTTTTCACTATCTTTCCTTCTTTATGACAACACCATAAGCTCAAATAAGTGATAAAATGCATATTTTTTACTTGGTAAGGTATCCTAGTGATCTATTTTTCATATTTGCAATTTTTCCTTATTATCATAATGAAATTTGTATTTAGTTATGGAAGTAATGCAATTCTGTAGCCAAACTCTGTTTTTGTAGCCACCACTAGGGTTCGACAGGTTCTAAGGTATTAATGGAGCAGAAGAATATATGGGAAGTTGACAAATGATCCGGGCATGGATCCTATCCTATTTATCCGTCCAGAATCAAGCAAGAAATCACCAAAGAACGCGGTCAAAGGAGCGATCAACCGGGAGCTGGAGCAAGTGAGCGAGAGCTTCACGATTTGCTCTGCCACATAGCAAAACGTGAAGCAGCGAAACTCTCATTCCTCTTCATATTTATAGATAAAATTTTCTTAGCCTTAGAAGGCGTAAAAGCCTCAGAACATTTAATTCTAGGCTTTTATAAATAGAAGACTAAGTAATTGTAAAGAACACAGTGAATTATTGTGAGATCGTGACATCCTTTTAAAACTCTGTTTTTATCCTTTAATCGAATGAAGAAGCATTTGAGAACTCTAATGCGAAGTTAGTCAAGTTTAGATTCAACCATAGTTGTGGAGGGCCCCTGCAACAACAACAAAAAATTTCATTTTTGTTTTCGTTATTTAATTGTCATTACATAGTTTTAATTCGGATGTGTTACAAAGTGTTGTAGTATAGATGTGTGCTCTGTTTCAGTCATATTTCCATTTCAATTGTTTTCAGATTTATGTTTTTTATTTCATTTATTTTTATCATTATCTCTAGAATATTGTCATGTTAGAATAGATTTTTTGTTCCTTTCATATATTTAATCCATAGATGGTTAAAACGCAGAGGTAGTTTATCATAGATTAGTTTATTTCTTGTTCATACAGTAGAATTTTATCAAAGATTAGTTTATCATAGAATAGTTTATCGTAGTCCAATTTATCATCAATCAATTCATTTATTCTTAATGAAAGTAGAAGCTTATCATAAATCAGATATTATGAGATACATTTTAGAAGATTTCTCTTTTTAGTTTTAGATCAATTTTGTCTTATGAGCTCAATTAAGTTTTATTTCATAAAATGATATTTCTTTTATTAATATAAAATAGTTTTTGGTAAGTCTTTAGAATCAGTTTCATTCACATTGGTCTTAGAATTTTAGTTCTTTTCAGAATCATTTTTTAGCTACTAACAAGAATTGTCATTTCAATTTCTAGGACTTCATTAAAGTTTGACTTAGTTTATTTTTCATAATTCAATTTTCTAAATTCATTCAAGAACATCTAGAAATAAAAAACATTTTCAAAAAAAACTTTCACACATCACCAATACAAATTAAGTAAAGAAGGCTTCTAGCATATACAGTGCATTTGCACTTCATAATATTACCTACTCTGGTTGATAATATATGATAGCAATTTAAGAACATTAAATTGACTAAAAAATGACACCAAGATTCAACTTGCTTCACTAAGATTGGAAAGTGCAACTCTTATTTTGTGGGAAGCCAAAACTCAAGAGGACATGAAGAAACATGGTAAGGTCTTAACCTCTGGGAATGATTTTTTTGTTGCCTTAAGGAGAATTTTTTATCCATTAGCACACATGTAAAAGGCTATAATGGATTGGAAAAATTTTAGGCAAGGTAAAGGAAAAAGTGTGCAAAGCTATAAACAAGAGTTTAGGAGAAGAGCACTAATATTGGGTGTAGATTTGACATCTCAAGAAACTTTGCTAAAGTACATTAGAGGTTTGCATAGTTACCTAATACGTACTATTCTCATTTTAATCCTTCAAATTTACATGAAGTATGTGTACAAGCCACACATCTAGAGGCAAGAGGGAAACATGTTTTAGAGGAGACAAGTGAGGATACCTTTGAGTCTGAAGAGAAAGGAAAGGGTAAGTTCAAGGGTAAAGATAAGAAGAATGCTTCCATGAAGATGGAGAAAGAAAAAATCACATGCAAACAATGTTCCAAAGATGGGAATGATGAAGACCATTATTGGAAACTTCATCCAAAGATGAGACCCAACAAGCTTAAAAACAAGGAGAAGGAGAACACAATTGCAACAATAACACATGATTTAGGTTCTGATTTTGGCTATTAAACAACGATCACCGCAATGGGTTTGAAAGGTAAGTACATTGCAAGTACTAGTTCTTCAAGTTGTCAAGATAATACTCAAGATGATGAAACAAGAATTGAGATTTTTCATGTTAGATTTATTTCAAAGCATACTAAGATTGACACCCTATTTGATAATGGTTAACAAGCAAATATTATTTCTAAAGACTTAGTCAATAAGTTGAATTTACAGACCATTCCTCATCCAAGACCTTATCCTTTAAGTTAGATATGTAAGAATGAAAATTTGCAGGTAACCAGGAAGTGCATACTTATATTTGCAAGCACTGCAAACTTTCTTGATGAAGTTGAACTTGATGTTGTTCCGCTTGATATTTCTGGTATTGTTTTGGGTAGCACATATCTTTATGATAAGAGAGAAATATTTCATCACCATGAGAATAAGTATCACTTGTTCAAGAATTGGATTGAGTACATTGTTAGAGTGCATAGTAAGAAGATGAATTAATTTCTTATGCATGGTGGACAAATGAAAATAATTGTGAATGCTAGTCAAAAAAATTCTTTGTTAATGTTCAAGCATCAAGATGTTGTGAATGAGGCCTTTCAAGGTGATGCATTAAATGAAAATTTTTATTTCATTAAGGTTGCTAATGGTTGTGATAATATGTTTCAGGAATCTAACATGTTTCCTCCTAAAACAAGTAAACAGAAGTAGTAAAATTGCAGTAACATGCATCATATCATTGTTGAGCAGTGATGTGAACAAGATACAGTGCAAGAGAGTGCAAATGTCAAAGAGAAAGTGTCAAAGAAATTTGACAAAGAGGGCATTAGGTTCAAAGTTTCTTCTTGTGGGTTTCATAATGTATTGTCTTTGAATTGGAATGTTACATGGCGATGGCGATCACATTTGGTCACGATTCGAGCCAAGCACAAGGAAAGACAAGCTAAACATTGTCATGTTGACAATGTTCAAGGTGAGAAGAATTTTAAGTTGTTGAAGTTTCCTGTGATTGACAACCGAGGAGGGAATGGTTTTTTTTCTTGAAGGACATGTTTTTGTTTTGCATATTCTAGGAAATTGCAGCAAGATGGTATCTACAACAGCAAGTCAAGGTCTTCAAATTTGGTGAAAATGATCAGTTTTAAAGAAAGGCTCAACTTGTCGCATTCAAGTAATTTTTAGTGGATTAAGAGTGGAAGGGTGAGGGAGTTGAGCCCTCATCTATTTACAGACAGATAAAGATATTTTCGAGGTCCAAAATCTTTCAGTGAGGAGGAATGATCCAATGGATCAAATTTATGCTCAAAATTCAAAGTTCTTAGAATGGAACAAAACCTATTCTTTTGCGTAGATCTCGTCGTTCTGAATCTGGCGCAATTCATTTCACATGAAACCGACATCGTATGTTCCCATAAATGAGTTATGATCGATTTTTCAAACAAATGAATCTTGGCAAAATTTTGTGCAGGGCTACCCAGTTAGCAGTCCATACTGATGATGTGCCATGTTGATTATGCTTGCTGATTTGGAAAAATGAGTGGATTTTAGGGTCCAATCTCCATGTGACAAGTGTCAAGATGTTATTGGCGCTGAATGGGTGAATTCTTATTTGTAAATTTTTGGTTGATGATGTGGACCAACCGAAAACTGCCACGTGGCACCTCGGTGGCCGCTAAAATTTTGTTACAGGTCAAATGCACCTTTACAGAGTTTGAACACACGACTTCCCACTTACAATACCAATGCCCAACCATTGTGCCAAACATTGTTACTTCATTCATATGGTTAAAAATTTGTATTTAAATGTTAATGGCCCTTATTTTTAATTAGATATTTGACCCACCATATATTAACTAAAAATTCGGATTTTAGGCCGCATTATGCAAATTAACGGTCCCACAATTTGTGCCGAAATTGCACTGATTTGTTGCTCCGTTAGCGAAAAATAGGGCAAAATTGTAGGACAGTTGGCCGAACTTGGCGAATTTGCGGGTCAACTAGCAGCAAAACTTGGGAAGGTTATAACTTCTCGAGTTTTTATCCTTTTTGGGAGTAGAAAGAGGTTAGAAAAGTGTTTCTGATACCTCTGAAGCTGATGGAGCAGGTTTTAAATCCATTTGAGCATTGTAACTCATTGTAATCACCATTTTATGAGCATAATGAAAGAGGGTCAAGCATTGGAAGTTGGACTGGGAGATGTAGCCCAGGAGGGGTGAACTCCTTCATCAATTGTTGTTTTGTGGTTGTTGTTATGGTTGTATTTTCTGCAATTTTCTGTAAATTTTGTGGTTAGATTAATGTTATAATGTGTTTAATAATTTAACTTAGGAGCCATAAAAACTCATTGTATTCACTTGCAATTTACATAAACCTCAAGTAACTTCATATACAGATCATGTTAGTATCAGAGCTTAGGTTTTCTTGTTGTTGTGAGGGTTTAATTGTTTGAAATTGTATGTGATGCTTACAAGGTTTAAGCTCAATATAGGAGAAGGAAATATTGTGGTTGCAAGTCCTCAAGTGAGGTCAAGGACAAGCAGAGCAATTTTTCCACAATCTCCACCGCAAATTATACCTCAAATTGCAGTTGAAGCTTTAGCAAGTATGTCACATGAAAGAGAGCCTGAAAATATGTTATAGGATGAAATTTTTTTAGGAAAGCATTCTTTGATATTAAAATATGGTGAAAGTTCTCTATGAGGATAGAAGCACAAGGATGCAAGGTGAGAGCTCCAATATTCCAAAGGGAGATAAGTCTTCAAAAGGAGAAGGATGAGATGGAGACAAGCCTCCAAAAGGTAATGGGAATGGTGACAACCCACCTTTGACACCACCATCTTCACCATCATCTTCTTCAAAAACAAGCCCTTCACAAACACCTCCACATTCTCCAAAAGGTCATGGTAAAACTCTATTTTTGAAGCTTGACATTAAGTTTGATTTGCTTATGTATGATGGAGAGGTACATGCTAAAATATTAGACAATTGGGTAAGTCAGCTTGAAGTGTATTGCAGCATACAAAGAATCAAGTTTGATGACACCAAGTTTCAACTTGCTTCACTAGGATTGGAAAGTGCAACTCTTATATGGTGGGAAGCCAAAACTCAAGAGGACATGAAGAAACATGGTAAGGTCTTAACCTCTTGAATGATTTTGTTGATTTTTTAAGGAGACAATTTTATCCATTAACACACATGCAAAAGGCTATAATGGACTGGAAAAAATTTAGGCAAGGTAAAGGACAAAGTGTGTAAAGCCATACTCAATAGTTTAGGAGAAGAGCACTAATATTGGATGTAGATTTGACATCTCAAGAAACTTTGCTAAAGTACATTGTAGGTTTGCATAGTTACCTAAGATATACTATTCTCTTGTTTAATCCTTCAAATTTAGATGAAGTATGTGTACAATCCACACATCTAGAGGCAAGAGGGAAACGTGTTTCAGAGGAAACAAGTGAGGATACCTTTAGGTATGAAGAGAAAGGAAAGGGTAAGTTCAAGGTTAAAGGTAATAAGAATGCTTCCATCAAGATGGAGAAAGAAAAAATCACATGCAAACGTTGATCCAAAGATGGGCATGATGAATATCATTTCTGGAAACTTCATCCAAAGATGAGACCCAACATGCTTAAAAACAAGGAGAAGGAGAAGGCAGTTGCAACAATAACACATGATTTAGGTTCTGATTTCGAAGATCAAACAAATATCACTGAAATGGGTTTGAAAGGTAAGTACATTACAAGTACTAGTTCTTCAAGTTGTGAAGATAGTACTCAAGATGATGACACAAGAGTTGGGCTTTTTCATGTTAGAGTTATTTCAAAGCATACCAATATTGACACTCTACTTGATAGTGGTTCACAAGAAATTCTTGTTTCTAAACACTTATTCAAGAAGTTGAATTTAGATACCATTCCTCATCTAAGACCTTACCCTTTAGGTTGGATATGTAAGAATTCAAATTTGCAGGTGACGAGGAAGTGCATACTTATATTTGCAATCACTTCAAACTTTCTTGATGAAGTTGAACTTGATGTTGTTCTGCTTGATATTTTTGGTATTGTTTTCAGTAGCCCATATCTTTATGATAGGAGAGCAATGTTTCATCGCCATGAGAATAAGTATCATTTGTTCAAGAATGGGATTGAGTACATTGTTAGAGCGCATATTAAGAAGACGAATTCATCTCTTATGCATGCTGGACAAATGAAGAGAATTGTGAATGTTAGTCAAAATTTTGCTTTGTTAATGTTCAAGCATAAAGATGTTGTTAATGAGGCCTTTCAAGGTGATGCATCAAATGAAAATTCTGATTTCATTAAGGTTGCTAATGGTTTTGATAAGATGTTTCAGGATTCTAACATGTTGCCTCCTAAAAGAGGAAAACAAGATGCACTAAAATTGTAGCATCATGTATCATTGTTGAGCAATGATGTGAACAATATCTCAGTGCAAGAGAGTGCAAAGGTCAAAGAGCAAGTGTCAAAGAAATTTGACAAAGATGGCATTGGGTTCAAAGTTTCTTCTCGTGGGTTTGACAATCTATTGTCTTTGAAATGGGATGTTGCATGGCGATGGTGATCACATTTGGTCGAGAGTCAAGCCAAGCACAAGGCAAGACAGGCTAAACATCATCATGTCGACAATGTTTGAGGTGAGAAGAATTTTAAGTTGCTTACGTTTACTTTGATTGACGACCGAGGAGGGAACATGTTTGTTTCTTCAAGGATATGTTATTGTTCTGCATATTCTGGGAAATTGCAGTAAGATGGTATCTACAACAACAAGTCAAGGTCTTCAAATTCGGGGAAAATGATCAGTTTTCAAGAGAGGCTCAAATTGTCGCATTCAAGTAATTTTCAGTGGATGAAGACTAGAATGGTGAGGAGTTGATCCCTCATCTATTTATTGACAGATAAAGAGCTTTTGGAGGTCCAAAAGCTTCCAGTGGGGAGGAATGATCTAGTGGACCAAATTTATGATCAAAATTAAAATTCTCATAAGGGAATGAAACCTATGTGATTGTGTATATATCGTCATTCTAAATCTTACACAATTCGTTTCGCGTGAAACTGACATCATATGCTCCCAGAAACGAGTTCTGATCGATTTGTCAAACACGTGAATTTTAGAAAATTTGTGTGCAGGGCTACTCAGTCAGCAGTACAAACGTGGCATGTTGACTGGGCCTGCTAATATGGAAAATTGACTGGACTGTAGGGGCCAATCTCCACATGACAAGTGTCAAGATATGATTTGCGCTGACCAGGCGAATTCTTATTGGTCAATTTATGGTTGATGTTGTGGCCTAGACAGAGGTTGCCACGTGGCACCTCAATGGCTACTAAAAATTTTTATGGTCAAATACACCTCCGTTGTGTTTGAACACATGACCTCCCACTTGCAATACCAATGCCCAACCATTGCGCCAAACATTGTTACTTAATTCATGTGGTTCAAAAATTGTATTTAAATGTTAATGGGCCTCATTTTTAATTAAATATTTGGCCCGCCATATATTAATTAAAAATCTGTATTTTAGTCCGCATTATGTAAATTAACGATCCCCCAATTTTCACCAGAATTGTGTCGATTTGTTGCTCCGTTAGTGAAAAATGGGGCGAAATTGTAGGACAGTTGGTCAAACTTGGAAAATTTGTGGGTCAACTAGTAGCAAAACTTGGGAAGGTCATAATGTATTCACTTTTTATCCTTTTTGGGAGCAGAACGAGGCTAGACAAGAATTTTTTATAGCTCTGAAGCTGATGGAGTAGGTTTTAAAGCCCTTTGAGCACCGTAACTCATTGTAATCACTATTTTATGAGCATAATGAAAGAGGGTCAAGCATTGGAAGTTGGACCAGGAGACTTAGCCCAGGAGGGGTGAACTCCTTCATCAATTGTTGTTTTTTGGTTGCTGTTACAGTTGCATTGTCTGCAATTTTCTGTAAATTTTATGGTTAAATTCATGTTTTAATGTGTTTAAGAATTTAACTTAAGAGCCATAAAAACTCATTGTATTCACTTGTAATTTACATAAACTTCAAGAAAATTCATATACATATTAGGTTGGTATTAGACCTTAGGTTTTCTTGTTGCTATGAGGGTTTATGTGTTTTCAATTTTATGTGATTCTTACAAGATTTAAGCTCAAAGAGGAGAAGGGAATCTTGTGGTTGCAAGTCCTCAAGTGAGGTCAAGGACAAGGAGATCAAGTTTGCCAAAATCTCCACCAAAAATTCTTCCTCAAATTGCAGTTGAAGCTTGAGAAAGTATGTCACATGAATGAGAGCCTGACAATATGTCAGATGATGAAAAATCCTTCAGGAAATCATTCTTTGATATGACAAGAATGGTGAAATTTCTCTATGAGGAGAGAATCACAAGGATGCAAGGTGAGAGCTCCAATATTCTAATGGGAGATAAGTCTTCAAAAGGAGAAGGAGGAGATGGAGACCAACCTCCAAAAGGTAATGGGAATGGTGACAAGCCACCTTTGACACCACCATTCTCTTCACCATCTTCACCATCATCTTCTTCCACAACAAGCCCTTCACAAACACCTCCACATTCTCCAAAAGATCATGGTAAAACTCCATTTTTGAAGATTGAAATTAATTTTTATTTGCCTATGTATGATGGAGAGGTAGATGCTGAAATATTAGACAATTGGGTACGTTATCTTGAAGTGTATTGCATGATACAAATAATAAATGATGATGACACCAAGATCCATCTTGCTTCACTAATATTGGAAAGTGCAGCTCTTATTTGGTGGGAAGCCAAAACTCAAGAGCACATGAAGAAACATGGTAAGGTATTAACATCTTGGAATGATTTTTTTTGCCTTAAGGAGAAAATTTTATCCATTAGCATACATGCAAAAGGCTATAATGGATTGGAAAAAATTTAGGCAAGATAAATGACAAAGTGTTCAAAGCTATACTCAAGAGTTTAGGAGAAGAGCACTAATATTGGGTGTAGATTTTACACCTCAATAAACTTTGCTAAAGTACATTGGAGGTTTGCATAGTCACCTAATACATACTATTCTCATGTTTAATCCTTAAAATTTAGATGAAGTATGTGTACATGCCACACATCTAGAGGCAAGAGGGAAACATGTTTCAAAGGATATAAGTGAGGATACCTTTGAGTCTGAAGAGAAAGGAAAGGGTAATTTCAAGGGTAAAGGTCAGAAGAATGCCTCCATCAAGATGGATAAAGAAAAACTCACATGAAAACATTGTTCCAAAGATGGGCATGATGAATATCATTGATGGAAACTTCATCCAGAGATGAGACCCAACAAGCTTAAAAACAAGGTGAAGGAGAAGACAGTTTCAACAATTACACATGATTTAGCGTCTGATTTCAGAGATGAAACAAAGATCATCACAATGGGTTTGAAAGGTAATTACATTGCAAGTAATATTTCTTCAAGCTGTCAAGATAGTACTCAAGATGATGAAACAATAATTGAGCTTTTTCATGTTAGATTGATTTCTAAGCATACCAAGATTGACACCCTATTTGATAGTGGTTCACAAGAAAATCTTATTTTTGAAGGCTTATTCAAGAAGTTGAATTTAGAGACCATTTCTCATACAAGACCTTATCCTTTAGGTTGGATATATAAGAATGAAAATTTGCAAGTGACAAGGAAGTGCATACTTAGATTTGCAATCACTGCAAACTTTCTTAATGAAGTTGATCTTGATGTTGTTCCGCTTGATATTTCTGGTATTGTTTTGGGTATCCCATATATTTATGATAAGAGAGAAATATTTCATCGCCATGAGAATAAGCATCACTTTTTCAAGAATGGGATTGAGTACATTTTTACAGTTCATATTAAGGAGATGAATTCATCTCTTATGCATGCTGGACAAATTAAGAGAATTATGATTGCTAGTTAAATTTTTGCTTTGTTAATGTTCAAGCACCAAGATGTTGTGAATAAGGCCTTTCAAGGTGATGCATCAAATGAAATTTATGATTTCATCAAGGTTGATAATGGCTGTGATAAGATGTTTCAAGAGTCTAACATGTTGCCTCCTAAAAAAGGTAAACAAGATGTAGTAAAATTGCAGCAGCATGCATCATTGCTAAGCAGTGATGTGAATAAGACGCCAGTGCAAGAGAGTGCAAAGGTAAAAGAGCAAGCGTCAAAACAATTTGACAAATATGGCATTGGGTTCAAAGTTTCTTCTTGTTAGTTTCACAATGTATTTTCTTCGAAATTTTTTGTTGCATGTCGATGGCAATCACATTTGGTCAAGAGTTGAGCCAAGAACAAGGCAAGATAAGCTAAACATCATCATGTCGACAGTGTTTGAGGCAAGAAGAATTTTAATTTGTTTAAGTTTCCTTTGATTTAAGAACGAGGAGGGAACATGTTAATTTATTCAAGGATAGTTTTTTTTTTTTTTTTTTTTTTTCTTTTTTTTTTCTGCATGTTCAGGGAAATTGCAGCAAGATGGTATCTACAACAGCAAGTCAAGGTCTTCAAATTCAGGGAAAATGATCAATTTTCAAGAAAGGCTCAAATTTTCACATTAAAGTAATTTCAATGGATGAAGACTAGAAGGGTGAGGGAGCTGAGCCCTCGTTTATTTACTGACATATAAAGAGCTCTTGGAGTTCCCAAGGCATCCAATGGGGAGGAATGATCTAGTGGATCAAATTTATGCTCAAAATTCAAATTTCTCAAAATGAAATGAAACATGTGCACTCGCGTATATATCTTCATTCTGAATCTGGTGCAATTCATTTCACGTGAAACCGACACCGTATGCTCCCACAAACAAGTTCTGGTTGATTTGTCAAGCAGGCGAATTTTGGCAAAAAATTGTTGAGGGTTGCCCAGTCAACAGTCCGTACCGCTGACATGGCATGTTGACTAGGCCTGCTGATTTGGAAAAATGACTGGACTGTAGGGGCCAATTTCCATGTGACAAGTTTCAATATATGATTGGCATTGATTGGGCGAATTCTTATTGGTAAATTTTTGGTTGATGGTGTGGACCAACCAGAGGCTGCCACATGGCCTAGCCAGAGGCTTCCACAAGGCACCTCAGTGGCCACTAAAATTTTGTTACAGGTCAAATGCACCTCTGTTGGGTTTAAACACATGACCTCCCACTTGCAAGACCATTGCCCAACCATTGTGCCAAATATTGTTACTTAATTCATATGGTTCAAAAAATGTATTTAAATGTTAATGGCCCTGATTTTTAATTAAATATTTGGCCCACCATATATTAATTAAAAATTCAGATTTTAGGCCACAATATCCAAATTAACGTTCCACAATTTGAGCCAGAATTGCGCCGATTTGTTGCTCTGTTAGCGAAAAATAGGGAAAATTTGTAGGAAAATTGGCCGAACTTGGCGAATTTGTGGTTCAACTAGCAACAAACCTTGGGAAGGTCATAACTTCTTCAATATTTATCCTTTTTGGGAGAAGAAAGAGGCTAGACATGCATTTTTGATAGCTCTGAAGTTAATGGAGCGGGTTTTAAAACCATTTTATTATAACTCATTGTGTTACACCATTTTTTGGTCATCTAACCTTTCATCATTAGATGGACCCAAGTACACCATGTAAGACCAGTTTTACCCCATGTAAAACTGCTTTCACTATGTTAATTAGGAAACCCCAAAAGGAATAATTAATTAAACCATAATTTAATTATTATTCCCAGTCATGTTTGACCCAAAAACAAAAGAAATTAATGAGATAAACCCATAGTTATCTTATTATTTTCTAGGAATAATTATTTAATAATATTCCTTGTTAAATATGACCAAATCAACCACCATTAATCAAATAAATCATTATTTATTTGATTATATCCCAACCACTTCCTTAAAAAGATAAATAAATCATTTATTTATTTATTTTTCACTAATCTAGGGATTTGACCCAAGTCAAACACCCTTTCCCTCCAACAAATAATAATAAAATATTCCATAGAGGTGGATCTAGATTTGGTTAACATTATTTTAATCATGCACCAAGATCTAGAATGACCCAATATTTTGTTATAAATAGGAGGGTTTTCCCCATCATTCTTCACCTTTTGTTGCCTATTAGATCACTCTGGATCTATACACTTGGTCTCATTTTTCCACCATTTTCTCCCATTGAGCTCTACTTTCTGCATTGGGTTTTCTACATCTACAAGAGAGAGAAAGCTTAGATCTGAAGTGCTGAGGACTACAAAGAACCCATCCCATTGAGGAGATCCGGATACACCTTCTTGTTTCCTCCCAGGTGCCCTGTAATATAAAAATTCATTCAAAAATCGTGTTCTTGTCTTGTCTGTTGGATGCATGGAGCAAACTCTTTACTTCACCGCTTAATATCTTTCCATTTATAGATCTGTTTGTTGCAGCACTTTAACTACTAATTGCAGATCTGAAGATGTTTTGCAGCCATTATTGTTGTTAGGGCTATTAGTTATGCGTAGCTAAAGTGGTTCTTTTTCGTACGCTTCGACAAAGAATTCATACTAACAAATGGCGACTCCACACGGGTTTTAAATTACGACCGCTGTCGTTTTTCATATTCCAGCATATCCAGCTACTTCAGGCCCTAGGGCTTCTTTTTTAGCTGCTTAGTTTTTCTCTTTTCATGTCATTTTTCTCACATAAAACCCTAAAAAACTAAAATTTCTAACTTCCGTGTGTTTCTGGCCCTATTGCGCAGGTAAGCGACACCAGTCGCACCTGAGACGGCAATTTTTCAGAAAATCTGCCGCCGAAACAGCCGGAACGGGGGGGTCGCACCTTTTGGCCCAAAACCTGGCGTCCGACGCACCTTTTCTACCGTGCTGCGACCAACCTCGACGGGGGCCGAACCCCGCGACCGCCTTTTCTCGCATTTTTCCGTAATTTTTCCTCGGGTTCCCGCCGCGCCGCCGTGTTTTCTGTACCGTCTCACCGCCTCGACCAAGATCCGATCTCCAAGATCTGATCTGTTTTTACTCATCTAAGTGGGAACCCAGCCCCTTAGAGCTTTAGTACCCTCCACTTTTTGTGGAAGAGTTTCAGCTGTTTCAGCCGTCGGTTTCAGAGCTTCAGCCCCCTCTTTTTCCAGATCTGTGACCTCACTTCCAGATCCATTGAAATCAGCCTCTTTTCCTTTCAAATCACCTCTTGTTGTTTTGTTTGGACCTCCCCTAAAGGCCTCTGCCTTGCCCCCCCCGGATTTTTGCTGATTTCCCTTTTTCCAGCCACCTTGCCTCTGTCTCTTGGCTGTGATCTGCACCCCTTATCTGCAGCTTTATCCTCCAGATCTCTGTCCCCTTTGACCCTAGATCTGTTGAGCTTCCCTTGTGTGTGTTTCCATAGTTTTCCCCTTTCTTTTCAGCATAGTTTTGAGAGACCCACCTTCTTGGGTTAGATAGATGCATACGTAGCTGTTATTTTTCTGTTATTTCAGCATTTTACTCTGTTCTCTGTAGGTTTATTTTCAGCTACGCAGCACACTTTTTTGCTCTCAACAACGGAAAGGGTTTTAAAAATTAAAATTAACGCACACCACACACTGACCCTAAGTGAAGAAGCGCCTGGTTTACACCGCCTGGCAAAGACTCTAAAATCAATCGTCACTGCACCTTATCTGCCCTTGACCTTCTTGATTCTGTCCCTTTCTGCCCCTGTCGGTTTCCTTCTTCCTGTCATCATTGCGCCCCCAAGGCACCTTTCCCGGCGCCTCCTTGGCCTTCACCCTCAGTCTCCGGTCGATCGACCTGCTCCATCCCACCATCGTCGAGCCAGTCCTTCTCTGCTTCTTTGGGTTCTCCTTTTCCTTCTGGTTCTCCCCCCTGTCACCTCCACTATGTCTGGTCCAGGGCCTAACACTAGCGGGAATCCCGGCCCTAATGCTGGGACTACTACTAGTGGAACCACCACAGGAACTACCTCGGCTTCACCCGTGCTCCCCTTCTTGGCAGGCCTCGGCCTCCCCGATTTGGACCGGTTGATAAACGACCCTATACACCATGATGCTAGTTGGCCTGCTATGCCGACAAAGCTCCCTTCCGACATCCCAAAGTTTGAAGGTCGTGCTGGAGAAGATCCTTCAAATCATGTTCGATCTTTCCACATGTGGTGTTCATCTACCTCCATTATCGATGACTCTGCTCGTCTTAGACTGTTCCAACGCACGCTTACAGGCGAAGCTTCTAAGTGGTATGTTGACCAGCCCACTTCCTCCCATACCACCTTTGCAACTCTTGCCCGGGCTTTTTTATCTTACTTCCAGCTTCCCCTTCGTTATGACACTGGTATCGAACTTTTGACTTCCTTCAAGCAAACTTCTTCGACCCGCCTTGCTACCCATGTCCAGGAATGGCGAAGACGACGGAGCTTATGCCAATCTCCTCCCTTCGAAGACCGTGTCTACATGGACTGGTTCCTTAGATCTCTCTTGTCCCCTATCGGGAAAGATGTCGCATCCCATTTTCCTCAAACAGAAGAAGATGCCCTCCAAATGGCGTTAAAGTATGACCTGATCTACGCTCAGACAGGTTATGATCCTACTGTCCTACCTGATCTTCCCACACCCAATGATGCCCATACACCGGGGGCACCTCATGCCGCCAACAGTATCATTGGACCCATCTCTCCTCCATCCGCTCAACCTCACATGAGCTATGGTTTTCCTGGGGGAGGGGGCACCACTTCCTGCACTTCTCCCCCTCCCGGTAGCATGCATCCAGGATACGGCATGCCTCATCCTTTTGCCCAACCTCCTGCTTACCTCAATGCTGCCCAACCTAACCATTACCCTTATCCACAGCCTGGCGCGCCAACTCCTCCAGCATATGCCCTTTCGCCTCCCTTTCCTTCTCAACCCCTGCAACAGCACTCCCCGCCCCCTCAAGCGCAGGTGGATGCACAGCAGGGATTCATGGCTACCCAACCACCTGACGGACAGGTGGCCACTCCACCTTCCCCTTCTGGTTCCTCCAATTACCAGATCCTCATGATGAACTCTGATCCGCCTCTCACCGTCGACCTTAACCTTCAAACTTGGTCTCGCCAGTACCCAAAGCCTCCTGCTCGGTCTGCTCCCGAGCCCCCCTCTTTAGGTTCTGCAGAGCCTCTTTCGACATCCAATGGCCCCTTACACATCCCTCAACCCAAAGTTGAGGTTCATCCAAAGATTCCAAAGGGACCATTACGCCGAAATGCTGCTTCCGGTCGAGCCGCTCAGTCGTATAACATAGTAGATGATTTGGCGCAGTCCCCTGCTGTCATTTCCACACTGGAACTCCTCCAGTCATGCCCTTCCCAAAAGAAGGCTCTACTATCTGCCGTGGGCGCTGTAGATCCTGATGACGACCAGATGATTGTTTTCGACGCCACTCAATCGGACCACCCTCCCCTCCCTCCTTCCGTCGCCTTCCAAATCTCAGTCAAAATACGAAACGCCATCGTTTCCCGGTGTATCATTGACGAAGGGGCATCCACCTGCGTGATGTCTGCTTCGGTTTGGAAGCAACTCGGATCCCCTGAGCTGGCCCCTTCCACGATCACCCTTAGAGCGTGGGACGGTCATGCCTCCCAGCCCATTGGCTTGTTTCATAATTTCCCTATCACCCTCGCCGGTAAGATTGTTTGCGTTGACGTCGAAGTCATTGACGCCCCGCTAGACTACAACATTCTTTTGGGGCGAAGCTACACCTATGCTATGTCTGTTGTCCCATCCGCGGTCTTTCGCAAGATGTCTTTCCCCCATAATGGGAAGATAGTCACCATTGACCAGTTGACATATCATGAGCCAAAATCTCAGACCTCACCTGAGACGACCATCTCTTCTGTAGCCAACAAGCACACCGTCGACTCCTTGACCAGTGTCTCCCCCGGCGTTTACAAGGATTCCTCCCTGCTTGGATCCTTATTTCTCCAATGTGATCATTAACTAACACCTACGGGTTTTGGTCTAATGGCAATCATGATTCCCAACAAGTAGTATCAAAATATAGGTCATGATTTTGATACATACTTGGCTCGCGTTGAGGGGGATATTATTCAAAATTGGATAAACCAATGCTCCCAGTGTGTTTCACGACATGGACTAACCGCCTCTCGTGGATCCTTATATCTGGCGATGTGATTGTTGACTAACACCTGCAAGTTTTGGCGTAATGGCAATCGCGATTCCCAAAAGTAGCAGCCCATGGGCCTTAAGAATTACTTCTTTGTACTTTCAGCCATATTTCTAGATAAAGAAAGAGAGCAAAGCAACCTCACCTTCCAACTGGGTTTTTTCCCAAAAGGGTTTCCCAGAGATAATATATTGTGCATTGTGTGTGTGTGCTTATTTTGTTGTTCTCTACTTTTCTGCATAATTTCCAATCACATGCATGCACTTATTACATATAAATCCACAGATCTGAAAGTGTGGTAAACTGTAATAGTGTATAATTTCTAGAGTTTTAATATAATATTATTAGATCCATTGTGATGAACTCTCCAATGGAATATCCACGGAATTTTACATATAATTTAGTATCATAATAGGTTTCTTTGGGTATCAGTGGATATTTGCATGGGTTCTAAGTCGGCGGGGTCAAAAATCATAAAACCATAATCATGGCTGACGAATCTATAAACGAACCTCGCAATCTTGCAAAGGTGAGGTTTCCGCGGCTTGAAAAAATTCATGGATAGAAAATTCAATGTAAACCTCCTCATGGTGGACCTAAGAAATAATATGGGGATATTTGGAGAAGATGCAGTTTCAAATGCAGAGGAAAAATTATAAGGGGGATCAGGATATCGGGAAGACATGGAGAACTAGCCGAAGAAAGAACTTGGAAAAGATCAATCTAGTTTGAATGTCGTGAATCGATCCCTATTCAAAATGGAAGCAAGAGTCGATATCAAGACGTACCACGGTGAGGTCGACGTTTTGAAGATGAACCACTGGTTGCGATAATTGGAAGTTTTTTTCAGCATCCATTAGATTTACGAAGAGCAAAAGATTTCATTCGTGCGACTGAAATTAGAAGGCCATGCACTAACTTGGTGGGAGAGCCACATAGAAACCCTGAGGTTCGAGGGAGAAACTATAATGACTAAGTGGAAGGATTTCAAAGCCCTCATTAATTCATAGTTTTATCCCATACGGTACATGGAGGACTAGTGGATCCGATGGCATTACTTTAGGCAAAAGCCGACCCAAGCATCCAGGAGTACAACACAAAATTCAGAAAGATCTCTATAATGCCAGGTATCTCTCCAAAAAACCCAGATGTACTCCTCAAGTATTTGAGGGGTCTTCTCCACCATCTGTGTGAGAAATAGATGTTGTTCAAGCCCAAATCAGTGGACGAGGCTTGTGTACAGGCACAATACATGGAGAACATAGGCCTGAAAAGAGCGCAATCAAGTGGATTGAAGCAAAAGGAGCAACAAGAACCTTCTAAGGAGGGGAAGAAAAATAAAAAAGGGGGAAAAGATAAAAATATGGAAGCCAAAATACACCAATACAAAGATCCTAGCCACCACTGCAACATTGATGGCCATACATATGAGAATTGTTGGAATTTGCATCTAGAGCTAAACCCAAAGAACAAGAAGAAAGATAATAAGAAGAAGAATCTCATGGCCACTAAATTAAGCAGCCAAGTTGAAAGGAGATTGTACATGGATGAGAAAATCATCTGTACAACAATGAAAAGTGAGGTGAATTTGAGTAGCCTTCAACAACAATAAGAGAAAGAAATGATTGTACTCTTCCATATAAAGATGCAGTTTAATAAGACAAATGTTGATGCTTTGTTTAACTCTGGATCGCAAGTGTATCTCGTTGCAGCAGAGTTGTTCAAGAAGTTGGGGCTGGAATTTCGTGATCATCCAAACCCATATCCACTAGGATGGGTAAATAGGCATGCAAAGCTGAAGGTAACAAAACAGTGCAAAATTAAAATTTGCTATTAGTGTTGATTTTATTGATGAAGTATATGTGGATGTGGTTCCCCTTGATGTATGTGGAGTCATATTTGGGAGTCCATACATGTACATGCGTGATGCAATATTCATGAGAAGAGCTAACCAATATCGGCTCATCAAGGATGGAAAATCATTCATTGTTAATGCACATAAAGGCAAGTCGAAAATTTCATTGGTAAGTGCCAACCAAGCCAAGAAATTGATCAATTCCAGCAAGAATTATGTTTTATTATTTTTAAGAGAAAGTTAGTCTGAAGAGGATTCAATAAAAAGCAAGGCATCCCTGGAGGGGTGTACTAATAAACATAAACAACAATTGGAGGAGTTGTTACAAACATACAAGGATGTGTTGCAAGAGCCTAAATAGTTACCACCAAAGAGAAAAGTGGAGCACAATATATAGCTATTTCTAGACTCCCCATTGCCAAATATTGGGTTGTACAGGTAGTCTGTTATAGAAGCAACTTAGGTGAAGAAATAGTTGCAACAGTTTCTGGAACATTGTTTCATTCAACCGAGTACATCACCATGTGGATCACCCATCATCATTGTGCCAAAGAAGGATGGGACTTGGAAGATGTGCATAGATTATAGGGTGTTGAATAAAATCACGCTCAAGAATATTACCCCTTGCCCAGGATAGACGATATGATAGATCAGTTGCATATAGCAAAGTATTTCACCAAGCTCGACTTGAAGTCTAGATATCACCAGGTTCGAGTCAAAGAAGAAGATACATGGAAGACCGCCTTCAAAACCAGACAAGATTTGTATGAATGGTCAGTTATGTCATTTGGCCTATGTAATGCATCAGCTATGTTTATGATATTAATGAATGATATATTGTGCCCTTTTATAGATTCATTTGTTATTTTCTATCTAGATGATATACTAGTATATAGTGCTACCTCGAAGGAGCACATTTCACATTTGACGAAAGTGCTATAAACACTGAAGAAGCACGAGCTGCTAGTGAATCTCCATAAGTGTGAGTTTGTGCAATAGTATTTGGTGTATCTGGGGTATGCAATCAGTGGAGGAGAGATGAATATAGATCCTTCCAATATGGAGGCCATAATGAAATGGTTGGTGCCTACTAATGTTTCTGAGGTCAGGAGTTTCATTGGGGAAGCACAGTACCTGAGGAAATTCATAGCCTCATTTTCAACAGCAACAACATGGCTCCGTGCCATAACAGCAAGTGGCAAGAGTTTCTAGTGGGGAAAATTTCAGCAAAAGGATGTCAAGGAGCTAAATAAGAAATCAGTCAAGCACCAGTTCTGGAATTACCAAACTTGCAGCGACCCTTTGAAGTGGAGACAGATGTGAATGGGTATGTTATAGGAGTTGTATTTATGCAAGGAGGAAGGCATGTTTTCTAACATTATGAAGTATTTCACAGGGCATTTCTTAACTACCCTACCTACGATAAGGAGCTATATGTCATTGTGTAAGTCATGAAGAAGTGGAAGCACTATTTGATAGGAAAGGAAATAGTAATCCACACAGATCACCAGTCGCTATAGTACTTGCAGGCCCAAAGTAAGCTAAAACAAACCAGGCATTACAAGTGGATGGGGTTTTTACAATAGTTTCATCTGGTGATCAAACATTAAGAAGGGTAGAAAAATAAAAGTTGGTTGATATGATTTCAAGGCCACCCACATCAAATATTACAACTTTGGGGAATATTATGAACACATGGATCCATTCACCCATGATGCATACAGAGAGGCACATTCAGAAAATGAGGACTTCAAGGAGGTGTATCAACAGTTGCAAAGTCAGATTCATGTGCACGGTGGCAACGACACCGTTGACTACCATATTTGGGATGGGTTACTCTACAGGTTGGATAAGCTATGTGTTCCTAAAGGTGAGTGTTTGCAGTTGATTAAAGATGCTCACACATCCAAGGTTGCAAGGCAATTTGGTGTAGGCAATACTATGGATAACTTGCAGAGGTATGTGTATTGGCCCAATACGAAAGAGAAGGTAGTCAGATTCATAAGATGATGCATGATTTGTTGTACCAACAATCCTAGAAATAATAAACAAGGTCTATATCATCCCTTACATGTACCTACTCGTCCTTGGGAAACCATTTCCATGGCCTTTGTGGCAATTTTACAGACAAATAGGAAGGGACATGATTACCTATTCATGGTAGTTGACAGGTTCACCATGATGTGTGTTCTGATGCCCTTTAAAAATACCATTAGTGAACAAGAAGCACCAAACTTGTTCTTTAGATAGGTCTGGGTGCACTTTGGGATACCAAGGAGCATAATTTTAGAAAAAGACACAAGATTTCTCAATGCATTTTGGAATACATTGTGGGAGAAGGTGGACACAAAGTTGAAGAGATCTACAACATTCCATCCACACACAGATGGGAAAACAGCAGTAGTCAACAGGACTTTGGTGCAACTTTTGAGGGGATACAAACAAAATCATTTGAAGACCTGGGATGAAAATATGGTATATATACAACATTCTTATAATAGAGCAGTCCACACTTCTATAGGAAAGTCCCCATTTGAGACTTTTTTTAGATATTCGTCACCTTCACCTTTGGATATTTCATATGGGAAGCAAGGGGGAGTGAGGGAATATCTTACAAGAGATGCTATGGGAAGCAAGGGGGAGTGAGGGAATATCTTACAAGAGATGCTTTGAGGGATGAAAAATTTGTAGAGAAGATCAGGAAGATCCATCTACAGGTACAGGAAACACTGTAGAAATCACAGGAGAAGTATAAGTCCAGGCATGATCAACACAAAACAGAGAAATCGTTCAAGGTGGGAGACAAAGTATGGCTACAATTGAACAAGGAGAGGTTGTAGGGGCCTGGTGATATGATGTCCCGATTGAAATTGATACTAGTTCATTAAATTTTTAAAAGTGTATGCATGTGATTAAAATCACCATGAAATAAATCTCAATTTAAATGACATAGGCAACTTGTAAGGAAAATTAGCAGCAAATAAAGAGAAATAACCAAACAGATAAGAGACAATGACACCAAAACATTGATAGCGGAGTTCAGCTATATTCAATCCTACCTCTTTGGGCCTAGTCTTCAATGGGGAGGCCTCTTTATTAAAAATTCTCAAAAATCTTGTACATAAAAATATAAGCTCCAACTTGTCAAAATAATTCCACCAATGCATTCAAAAGGCCTCAAAACACCTGTTTTGACTCTTTCCGTGCTCAAAACAGTCTCAAAATGGCCACAATAAGCCAAAAACACTTTGTATTGCACTCAAAAGGACTAATTGGCACCGTAAAATATTCAACAAATGAACTTGTGGCTCAATGGTTGAGCACATAGGTTATAAAGCCCTGGGTTGGGGGTTCAATCCACAATGAGTGAAATTTTTTTGTGATATATCGAAGGTGATATTTATTACATATTTGGCATATAAATTTTTTAAAAGGATATGGGGGTGGGGTCAAGGGACCTGCCACCCCACCATACCACATACATTGTATATATTATGTTTATGGCCCATGGCCTTATCCATAGTGTTGGAAGTGTATGTTAAATGGCATAGCAGATAACTAATAACGTGGATATGACAAAGTCGCCAGATATGGTGGGCTCCTGCCATATCCATTCTCCCCCCATATATGGCACCCATACTCTTTAATAATACATATCCACTATACATAACAATAAACTCCCATGGCTTAGTGGTAAAGCACAATATTTGTGCTTAGCAGGTCTAGGGTTTGACCCCTGCCGAGCACACTTCATAAATTTTGCTCAACACCACAGGGCCACGTGGCCTCATGGTATTGGGTCATGTGTCGCCCTCTGATTGGGCCGCTTGGTGCCAATCCATTGGTTCACATTCCACCAACCATAAAGTGACAATTGTCGAGCTCTAAAAGCTCCACGTGTCAGTCGGGACTGTGATCCTGGAACCCTGAATGCCATAACCATGAGTTGACCATTGATTGTCGGAACCTTGATTGTTGACTCTGACCTTTTGAACTTTCACTTTTTTCCCTCCTTGGACTTGAAATTTGACTAGCTGTAACTTTGTCATACGATATCCTTTTTCGCCCATTCAATTTGCGTTGAATTCAGAATGACGAAATCTACGCAATTTCGGAGCTGGTTTTAAAATAATTTGACAACTTTGGTTTTTCAGAATTTTCTGAAACTTTGAGCATCTTTTGAATCCTTCGGATCACTCCTTGATCATTTCAGATCATTCCTCCGCACTAAGACCTTTTGGACCAACAAAAGGTTTTCTACACTGTTTGAAGGTGAATATAATGTCTCTCCACTTGCTCGGTACCTTTGGGCCAACATGTTCTGAATCTATACATGTTACTCATCCACACAATCATCAATACAACATAAAAATTTCAAGCCTCATTGTTTCATTTTCATCCATACCTACATCGATGTTTGTTGTTATCATCCACATACTGTTGAATATAAACAAGTTGAATAACAACACTGAAGATACTGACATAATTGAAATTGTACCCTGCTGACTCTTCATAACTAGAACACGACTCAACTTATCATGCAATGATACTTGTTGTACAATTTTTGGTTCCATAAGCACATATTTATGATTTGTTTTAATTGTTTTATGCTTAAGTGTCGTTGATGGTACAAACATAGTTTTACTTGCATAAGGTTCCCTCTTTAATTGTTCCATTGTTTGAAAAGATTTGTTTTCCTTTATAGGATGAGAATGCACAATATATTCAATTCCCCTTTTAAACAAATGTTAATGATTTTGTTCCTTGTAGAATATTTCTTTCTGATCACAAAAATATGGACTACATAAGACCATTCCACATGCATCTAGTGGTACTAAATCACATGTTATCTTATCCACAAATTGAGATGTAATTGCAAATTGTAACACACGGTGCTTAGTTACTTGCAACTTATGACTCTTACTCATCCAATTCAACGTATAAAGTTTATGATGCATTTTATTTTTTAACCCCAACTGCTTAACCATTTCCTCATAAATTAAGTTAACTTGATATCCACTAGCAGTCAAAGTGTCGATATTAGTTTTCGTCATAATGACCCTTATGTGAAATAATTTGCATTTTTCCATATCACATAAACTATCAAATTCATTACCTTTGTCAGATTTACCTACCAAAACTATTGCATTTGAGCCAATGTGTTGGCGCTATTAGTGTTGCAACTTTTTTCTTACCCTTCTTTCCCTTAGACCACTTTGGTCGCTTGTCAGGGTGTAGTTGCCAGCAATGTTCTCCATCATACCCTTCCTTCTTGCAATGCTTGCAAGATATATTATCCTCTTCCATCTTGATGGAATTTGTCCTATTTTCTTTTCCCTTGCCTTTTCCCTCTTTTCTGGACGTTAATTCTGATGATACGCCAATTCTAGATTTTTCCTGCTTCAATGTAAGTTGCTAGATTTTCCTGATTGCTTCATCCAAGTTAGTAGGACTAAACATGAATAAAATATTATGAATACATTTAGGTAATCCTCCTATATATTTCATTAGAGTTTCTTTGTATGTAACGGAATATCGAGAATTAATGCCTTCTTGTGAAATTCATCTATGTATTCCTGCACTGGTTTTCCTTTCTAAGTGCAAAAACAAAATCATTCCATGAAGGAAAAATCTTACCAATCATTTGAGTCCCATGTTGTAACTTACTCTGTCACCATATGAGTGTTGTGCCTTCTAGATTAAGCGAAGCCAATCAAATCTTGACCACGTCATCAAAAATCTATTGTACACTAGAATACACCTCCATATGTCTAATCTAGTTATCAAGATTCTCAGCATTGATTTCACCATTATACATTGGTAAGTCAAATTTCACATACAATTTAAGAAAAAAAATTGGAGAAGACACTTCAGGTTGACTACCAAAAAGATAAGAAATAAGATCTTTCTTATCATCACCAGTTTCTATATTTTTCCCATAATCAGATGGTCCTTCGTCTTTAGGGTTTTCAGAATATGATGCCTCAAATTCCTCATCTTTAGGATTATCTTCCTCTTTCACCTTTTTGAACTCACAGTAAATCTCCTCAACCATGACTCTCAAGGTCATGAAAGGATCCACAAATCCTGCATCAAATCCGAAAGGATGATCACCTCTTCCTTCGTCACCATCTCTTCTCCTCGAGTTGTCCATATCGAGCCAACTTTCAGATCTCCTTCAACAAGTTCTCATTCACCACGTATCGACTTGCTCTTGGTGATCATGCACACTTAAACCAAACTATTAATAACCCATTCTGATACCAATTAATATGATTTCCCAATCGTAATTGATACTGGTTCATTAAATTTTTAAAAGTGTTTGCATGTAATTAAAATCACCATGAAATAAATCTCAATTTAAATGAAAAAAGCAACTTGTAAGGAAAAATGACAGAAAATAAAGAGAAATAACCAAACACATAATAGACAATGACACCAACACGTTGATAACGGATCTCGGCTATCTTCAAGCCTACGACTTTGGGCCTGGTCTTCAATGCGGAGGCCTCTTTATTAAAAATTCTCAAAATGCTTGTACATCAAAATATAAACTAAAGATTATAAACATAATTCCACCAATGTGTTCAGAAGGCCTCAAAACCCCTGTTTCAACTCTTTCGCGCTCAAAATGGTCTCCACATGGCCACAATAAGCCAAAAACACTCTTTGTTGCACTCAAAAGGACTTGGCACTGTAAAATATTCAACAAATGAACTTGTGGCTCAATGGTTAAGTGCCCATGTTCTAAAACCCCAAGTAAGGGGTTTAATCAATAATGAGTGTGATTTTTTTGTAATATATTGTAGATATATTACATATTTGGCATATAAAATTTTTAAAAGGATACGGTGGTGGGGTCAACGGACCCGCCACCCCACCATACCACATACGTTGTATGTATTACTTTTATGGCCTGTGGCCTTATCCATAGCGCTGGCGGTGTATGTTACATGGCAGAGCAGGTAACTAATAACGTGGATATGGTGGAGCCGCCATATATGGTGTTAGGGTCCTATAATAATAGGGTTTATAATTTTTTAATTGACTTTGATAGTCTTGTAAATATGTACATACCTTGATTTTTGCAAGTTTTTTTCCCATATTTGAAAATAATAAAAAAAGAAAAGAGGGTAAAGTCCTAAAAGAAAGATCAAAGGACTTAGAAAATAAAAGATAAAAAAGAATAAAAAAATAGACCCCAAAAGAAAAAAGAGATAAAAATAAGACATGAAAGTGAGCAAGTCAAAATGCCACTACTATTTACTTTTACTGCAAGAATAATGATTATATGCAGATTGTTCAAAATTCCATAATCCATGATTAGTTAAATAGCCTAATCTTAACTTTTCATGCTTTGAATTTCATGTTTTAGATAGAGAATAAAGATATGTCAAACAGTTTAAACTTGATAAATTAGTAGATAGTTAGAGAATAAATGAGGAGCTCAACAGTTTAAACTGAGCCCTTGGATGAAATAAGGTTAGACTTAGATAGTTTAAATGCTTTAAAAGAAAAATGGATTTAGGGTTGCAAGTTTAAATGCACCCATGCAAATGAAGTAAAAAATGTTAGAATAATGATAGGTAGGTAGAAAGAAGTTGTGCAAGGCATGTAATAAAGCATCATCGGGAAAATTACTAATTTCTCCTCCCCCATAATGATCCAATATTCTAAACCTTTAGTTAAAGAGGCTTAGAGCATTTCTCTGACTAATGTTGGGACCAAACCCAAGGCTTAATAACTGATTGGTTAAAAATATGAAATTCCCTACATAAAAATCCATTTCCTCATCATATTCACCCTTTTTTGAAAAAAGAGAATCCCTTTTCCTAAGTAAAACCCTTTTTTGCTTAAGAAAAGTAAAATCTTCCTTAATTAATTTCATTTCATCCAAAAACACTCAAACAACCATAAAATACATTTTATCCTAAGTTTTTGTGTAAATATCAAAATGGGATAATTTTATGCTGAAATGCCTATTTTACACTTTACTTAAATTTATTTATGTATTTTTCATCTCATTGCATTTCATTTCATAATAATTTTTTAACGTAAAGTATTAAATCCCTTTATATTACCATTTCCCGTATATTTTATTAATTCATTTTATATAAATATCCCCAAAACCCATTTTTTAATGTTAACCTATGGTTTATATTCCCCATGTGTTGAAAATATAAATCCCACATTTTCCCCATAGGTTAAAAATATATATATAACCAGCCCCCAATGATTGTTAAACATATGTAAAGGTTTTATTCACCATTTGAATACATACCCACCTATCAAATAAAACATTGGTTTTATATGTAAAAAAAAAAGGGTTTTTAATGTTAAAACTAAACCCCACTGAATAACAAGCCCAAGCCCCACATCCCACCGCCGAGCAGATCCATCGCTCCATTGCAGTCGCTCCCACTCTTGGCCCCAGATCCGATGATCACAGCACCATATCGCATTTTAACTTGCGCGAAAATTAACCATTTTAAACTTTGCGAAATGGGTTGTTTTGCACCCTTGTCTCTCCTCCACGCGGCAGCCTATCACTGGATCGCATTCGATCCAACGAAAACAACTTACCACCCAATCCTGTGTGATAACTACGTCTGGTTTTCTGCTTCCAGCTCCAAACCGCCTCTGCTCTGACATGACCACATTCAATGCCTACTTTTTTTGACCTAAAAACATTATAAAACCTTCATAATACATACAGTCGAACCCTTTCTACGTGCTTTAATCCTCCCGACTGAAGAAACGGACCTGTACACAGTTTTTCGCGCCCAGAGAACCAGAAAACCACTGCATTTTCTATCAAAGACTACTGAAAGTGTCAAGTTTTCTTCCAAAGACTTTCAAAAGCCATCAGAACTTGTTTGAGACCTCGTAACCCAGTTAAAGACCAAAATACTTGCTCAAAGAGGTACTCTTCAAATAAAACGACCTGTTTATCATTTCGAAAAGGAATTTCTGAGAAATTAAGCCTAATAAATCCCATTTATCCACAGAAAAACCTTTTAGTTGCCCGAAAGAACAAATTCACCGCAAAAACATTTAAAACCCCCTATGTCGATACTATGTATGGTTTTAAATTAAAATTGAATATTTCTAGTCTTTGCAGACCTTAAAAAGACTCTGAATTTATCCAAAAATCCTTTGCAGGTAAATCCAATCCTTCCGTGCCCAATTTTAACTAGTTTTAGTCCTATTTGTCTGAAAAAGGCAGAAGAAACCCCTGTTTCTTATTTCTAAAACTGTAAAGAGTCTAAAGAATAGTTTGAAACCAAAATTGAAGGTTGAAACCCAAGAAAAAACCAAGTTTATGCCTATTTCTGTTTAAAGAACCTCTGTCAAAGTAAAAAACACTTCTGTAAACAATTTAAACTTACAGAAGAGTCCAAAAAAGTCCAAACACAGAGTTTTAGTTATTTAAATTCTAAAAGACGTCAAAATCAAATGCAGCAGTAAATTCCAGGACTGCAATTATTGTAAATCCTCTACAACCTCCTGTTGTAGACATTGAACATACACCTTTAGCAGATGTGGATTATAAAATAGCATACCCAGTGATAGAATTTAATCTCCTAGACCTCCACTGTTGGAGTTATGAAAAGTCATTAGATCAAGTTGAAGAAGTCCAAATTTGGGAATCAAACCTACCCAAATATGCTGTTCCACTTACCCATCAATGCCAAGAGGTTCTTAGGTTATGTCAGACCCATTATTCTCCTTAACATAGAGCAATTGTAAATGCAAATAAAGAGGTCTTGTTCACAATTACTGCAGAGTCAATAAACCAGATGCTACAGCTAAAACCAGATCCCAATGCAGTTCCCTTATCATTTGAAGCACTCACAAAGATTTACATTGGTCTTGAATTTCCCAAAAGGTTTCAAAATTTTCAAGTGTTCATGCCTTTAAATGTTGAAATTCCACAGATCAACCCTCCTTACTCTACTTCAAAATTTCTTGAAGGGTATAGGCATGGCATATCCATGTTGTCCTTTATCCTAGGGTATTTTACAGATTAGCATATAGATGAATCAATCCTAGATTTTCTATCTAACTTTGCACCAGGACAACCTCCTTCTGTCATTTTCAATTATGTTGAATACATAGCTGATAATATCCATGATCAGCTTGTCAAATTTCCAACTGAAGGAGTATTTTGATATACTTCCTTTCTTTTCCATATGTTCTTATATTTCCAAGCAGACTAGTTCCCAATTACACTTCAGAAGCTTGATATTGAAGAAAACCCACTTTCAGTGATATTTTGGATATCTTTGATCAAAAAAGAGTCCACAGAGTTCAGTTATGTAGAGTTTACATATTACTTTATTCATCCATTGATAAACATGTTAACAAATATAGTACAGCCAAGAATCAGTGATGAAATAAAGAAATTTCTACAGTTATCAGAGCACACTAGAACTGGAGATTGGTACTTATATCATTAACATATAGAAATCAGAGTTTTTGGGTCCAATCTTGTACCTTATAAACTACCTATGTATGTGCCAATGAGATTCTTTGCCTTGGAGTATATTAGGCAAATCTTAAATTCAGATTCTATCAACTTCCTAGCAGCCAAAAAGAAGACCTAATTTAAGTTAAAGAATCAGGTGGGACCTTTTATTTGTAATCACAGAGATGTAGGACAAGAAGCAGCAAAGCAATTGCTTGAGTACATATTTGAAGAAAACTTATCCTGGAATTATGATCCACAGGGAATACTAAGAAAAATGAGCATTAAGTGCAAACTATCACCTTATATTCACGAGAAAAAACCAGAGATTGAACAATATGTCAATCAAACAGAGTGGTTAGAAAATACCTTGGTAGAAGCAGTTAAACAAGGTGATATTAGTCACACCTTGCAAACTACAAATCAAGGAGATAAAGCTACTAAAAGAGGAAGAGAAGAAGGTACCTACACTGCTGATACAACAACTGAAACTAGGTTTAAACTCGGATACAATAAAAATCCTAAGATCAATCCAATTGATAAAGGAAAAGTGACCATAGAAGTGGAAGATACATATGTTCCAGGAACAAACACAGATGTTGCTACAGTCATTAAAAATGAGCCAGTCACAAAGATTCTAAATGAAGAACATCCTCATAATTCTAATACACAGGTAATAGAAAAGCGACAGAGTATGGAGGCATCCTCCTCACAACCAACAGAAGAAAAAGATCTTGACATCAGAGAGAAATATAAGCAGATAAAGACAAAGAATGAAGAAATTAAGAATGAGATTTATTCTCAGTATTTGAAGCAAACACCAGGTATCCATAACAGACTTATATCAGCCTTTTATTATTCAAATAAAAATTTCATTATGTCAGTGCTTCAACTAACAGTTAAGACTCCCAAGAAAGTGGCAGATTACAAGAAATTTGATCTTGAAGTGCCTACAGAAACTATTCATGCACTAGATCAAATTGAATTTCACAAGAAAACTTCTGAGATGCTTTATTCTACCATTACTACAAAGTACATGAGTGTCCACAAGCTTCATAATACAATAATAAACATGAGAGATCAAATGAAGGTTGACAAGGCTTCCTCTTATGCTAAATATCTGAGGATTAAGTCTTTAGAAGAGTTGGTTATTCAAGTAGGATATGATCCTTCCAATGTCAAAGTTGCAGAAGAGTTAGTGAAGAAAAATAATGTTGATATTGTAGCATTGAGGAAACATCTTAAGCTTCCACCAACAGAACATACACAAGCCAAATAAATAGTTCAAGAGGAAAGCCAAAAAGATGATATGATGAACTTGATTTTATAGTTAACAGGACATATAAAAGAAATGGAAATCCAAATGGAAAAGCTTGTCCATGAAAGAGAAACTACAAAAGCACAGGAAACTCCTACAATAATTACCATGGTTACTACAGTTGTGCCTTCAACTCTGGCAGAAGAGTTGGCGCCAAAAGTACCACTGGCTACTGCAGTGCCAGTAATCTCATCCACTACTTCAGCCACGGAATCCTCTACTACAATAGCTCAACATTCTGATGAGGCTAGTAAACTAGTTAAAGCCATGGAGGAAACGTCACTTCAAACCAATGAGATCAACATATTTAAGAAGTGATTGAAAATATTGAAGACACTAAAAAGATAGCCCAACTCAATGCTAAAACTCATGAATAAAGGGCTAACAGGTTAAATGTGGAATTGAAGAATCTACAAAAATAATTAACCTTGAAAGAGCCAATGTCTTATGTAAAAAATCAGTTATGGAGTAAAATCGTTGAAGCCATCAATGATGTTTGGCCATCAATCCAGGTAATATATGAGCAAAGAGATTTACTGAAGGCAGCACAAGCAGAGATTAAGAAAACAAAGGATGAACTAGGTGCCAAACCTGAACAGGCCCTAGAATTAATCAAGTTTCTTAACAACAAGAACTTGAAAAAATAGAAATTACTGATAGAACAGAAACAATCCTTGAAATAAGGAAAGTGATTTCAAAGAATAATTTAATGAAGCAGTTAGAAGAAAAAATGTGAAAACATGAACATAGCCATCACCAAGTTTATGGTTAAGTTTGAGATTTTGAGGCAAATAGGTTTGCCTAACATCCTAGTTAATAATGATAAGCTCATGCCACAGGAGGACTACAGCAAAAAGATTAGATATTATGCAAAAGAGCAGGTTGACAAAACAGAAGGACAAGGAATTCCTACAGGGAAGGTTTTACACAGAAGTTTTGAAGATTTGTTTTATCTACAACATGAGATAAAACACTTAATTGTCATAAAACCAACATTTTCCAGATACACTGAGGCAGATGAGAACTTTAGGAAGCTGAAAAATAAAAAAAAATTCTTGATGATGAATCTTGGGAATCACTCACTGACTTGCTGTAAAAGTCAAATTATAGAAAAGAGGATAAAAACAGCTTGTTGTTTTTTCACAGTCAAAAATAAATTTTTACAGCAGTAAGGCACTTTTGACAGAGTTTAAAGTGTATCAGAGGTAAAAAGTATCAGATGAAAGAGTATAAGATGAGAAGATAATATTTCAAAACAGATTTGAAATATCATTACCAACGAAGAAGACACCAAGGCATCCAGCTGCACCTAATCCAAAACAACACTTCTATATTTTTTGGATAAATATGACAGTTTGCTAATTTGTTAAGCAGTTGTCCCTATTTTGTTGTAAAAGATATTTTATTTTCCTTAGATAACTCCTAGAAGCATTTTAGGATATTTTGTAAACATTTTTGTATATATACTTCATCTTTTGAAGTATCATTGTGGAATAAATTGTTGAAGATTTCTATAGTCAATATTTATGTACTTGAAGGCTTTTTGTTGCAAGTTCAAGTAGTAGACTGGATCAAATCATCTAGCATCATATTTCAAGATTCATGTGATGAGCCATTGAAGTGCATTACTTTCTACTGTCTTTGTTTATATTCTTATGTTTCATGCATCCATATAAGTGTTCCAAATTTGAATGATAAATCAGGAGTATTATTACAGGATTTGTTAAAAGCACCATGTATTTAACTGTTTATCATTTCTATGTTTTCTGCTGATTTCCAGAGTAGGGAACCCTTAATTGCTCCCTCTTTCGAATGACCTTTGTCTACTCCTTCCTTATCTGGATCAAATGATCCTTCATTTCTCTTTATCCCGATCAAACCACTTCACCAAATCAGCCTTCCAAGATCTTCAATGAATTGTCTATCTTGCCCTGAAAATATTTGACTTTTTGACCTTGATCCTAGTTCTGTCTGCTTGACTTTTGACTCCTTAACCCAATGGACAAACATATCTATCATTGTCCATCTCACTAAGTGATTTTTTCTCACCAAACCAAACCAAAACCAATTTGCACAATCATAACTAGCCTAATATCTTGTAATCAAAACAAAGTTAAATATTAAAGAGAGAGCCCTCTCTGAAACCTAGGAAGGCTAGATCCTAGATTTTAAAGTAGGTTTGTGGTTACCTCTAACGTTCTTAGACTTTAAACTAAAATCTCACAACTTGAGAATTATTAGAGTGATAACATACTGGCGACTCCACTGGGGAATTAACCAATCCTCAGTATTAAATAGGTCTTAAAGGAAATCATTTACATCATTCTCTCACCTTAAGACTGTTTTAAAAGTTGTGAGTATAAAAAAATGTAATTCTAGCTTCTAGAAAAACCTACTATACCAGGTCAAACCTGAACCCTAAACCTGTTGTTATAGTAGACAATCCGGACAGAATTAGGAAAAATAATAAACAAATAGAAGATTTAGGTGCTAAAGTTTCCTTAGATAGAGTCAATTCATTACCAAAAGATTTAGTGAGTTTACAAGACATAGAGTTTGACCTGAAGTTTGAACATTATTTATTCAGAAGAAAATCAAAAATTGACTTAAAAAGTGTTGTTATAGACCTGTTGAAGCCTTGAAAATCGCTGCTACAACATTGGGGGATAACCACCCGGTCCGGACCTTAATACAGTTCCTTTTCCGTTTATGATAGTGGCTCCGACTGGTTTAACTAGGTCCAGTTACCTTTTCCCTATCGCTATTGGTTTACGATATATCATTAACTACCAATAGACAGGGATATCAGATCAATTCTTCTTGCTGATCAGGCAAGAGAATGACCCTTAAGCTGATTTGGGTTCAGCCAAACCACAACTAAGACTTTGCCTCTTTGAGAAGAGGACTTAAAAGAATATAAATTTAATCTAATTGCAAACTTATTCTATAGTGCAAGCAAAAGAAACTAATCTAAATCCTATCTCAATTAGGTAGATGAAAATCTAACCCAACTAAGAGCGAGATGTTTAAATAATGAGAATTAAAATATGTCTGGTTTTAAATTAATGTTAAGCTAACGAAGAAATTCAATTAGCTCACATTTGTGAGTACCAAAACACATTCTATTGAGACCATTTGACTGAAATAATAAATCAACAACACTCCAGAAGAAATTCACAAAAATTGATATCGATTATCATATCAGTCAAACTAATAATTAAACGATAACATGTGGAAGAAATTCACAACACATTACTATTTAATAAATCAGTGTTATAAGACGGATTTCTGAGTAATGGTTACTCAGAAATCGGAGTTTAATTCATAAGAGCAGAGATACATAACAATTTGAGGCAAATTATCCATATTAACAGAAATGCCAAAACATGAATAAAATGAAACAACAATTTTATTAACATAAAAATGAAACTGGTATTTGATACAGAAATGCCAAAAATACCAGTTAATTGAATCTGCTTCTCTGATCCTGGTCTCTAACAATACTTTACATTACTTGAATTTCTGCTTTCAAGACTAGAGCTGCAGAAATGCAAACTCTGCCCATCATGCATAATAAAAGACATAAAGCATAAACCCTCAATAATGTTCAGATCTGAAACTTTCTCTCCTCCCCATCTACAACTCTAAATTCCTATAACAGAAATGCTTTTAGAAGTCCGGAATTGCAGAGGAGAGCAGCCCTATTTTACATTTTGTCATCTGCAATTTATAATCCTCCCAAAAGTATTTTTAGAAGAGAGTTTGTTGAAGAAAAATCTGCCCAATCCAACTTTAATTGCTCAAAAATTCCAATCTTTAATTGTTGGAGTCTTCTCATTGATTGAAATATTTTTCCTCAATATCTCTTCTATTGTTTTTCCTGCAAAAAGAAATTAAAAATCATTTAAGAAGCAAAAATAAAATCCAGATATTATTTCTATCATTAAAACAAATCCAATCAAATTCTATTTAAATAAATAAAAATGAAATTTGAGCTTCTTATTGATACTCATAATGATTTTAATTAACCAAGGATATTATTGATGCATGAATCTGCAATTAGAAGAGGTTGGACAAATAAAAATGAAGAAAACAAAGCTCAGAAAATTGATTTCATTTTAGAAATTCGGAGCTTGATCTTCTGCCTGATTTTTTACTCAATAAATGACCAAATCTGTTAGTGAAACCTCCTCAGAAATATTCTCCTTGATTTTCTCTTTCCAATGAGCCGTCCTGGGCCTCATTTGGCCAAGTAAAACTCAATCTATGAGCCTCCAAAGTTGATAAGTCAAATCTGATATAAATCTGGAAATTCAGTTGCTCGGCTAAAAAAAATCAGAATTTAAATTAAAAATCTAATGCTAAATTAGCCTACAATGAACTAATAATTAATTCTAATTTAATTGTTAATTATAAATTAAACTAATTAAATATTAATCTAATTAATTAATATAATTAACTATTTATAAACAAATTAATCTAAATAATAATAAATTTGATTAAATTAATTATATTTTAAATATTAATTAATTTAATCAATTTAAAATTAATCCATCACTAATACTCACTAAAACTAACCTATTCATTAAAACTAACTAACATTAAATTAAATTAAACCTAACACTAACTAAGACTTCCACTAACTAATATTAACATTCCACTATAGTAATATTAAATTAAATTAATATTAACTAATACTTTACTAATATAAAACTAAATTAACACTAACAATTAACTTAACACTACACTAACCTAACTCAAACTAATTACACCTATTCGAATTGAACTTAAAATTATATTAAATCAATACTAACAAATACTACCCTAAACTAACATAAGACTTAGTCTAACCTACCTAAGACTTACCACTAACGAATATTAACATTCCACTTAGACTTCATATAACATTAACATAACACTACCTACCATTCATGTGAACTCATCGCATCGGGGATTAATAGAGCTCATCGCATCGAGGATAATTAAAAGAGCTCATCGCATCGGAAGAATTGAATGTGGCTCAATCGGAGTTTTTAAAAGATACACCTGATACATTTCTCCGATGCGATGAAATTTATTTATTTATTTATTTTATTTTATTATGTTTTTTGTTTCTATATATTTGTTTTTAATATAAATTTTTTAATTTAATTAAATTAATTATATTTAATATAATAATTAATTTAATTAATTCAAAATTTAATGTTAAAAATTATTTATTTTATTTTATTTTATTTGAGTGATGTTAAATTAGATTATGAATTTGTCTAAGATGATGATTTGCCTATCTAAATTACAGCCACTTTGTCATTTAGGATTTTTCGGATTTTTCGAGTTCAGATTTATTTGAAAATTGAAGTAAATTATCGAAATATCGATGCTTTATGATTTGACTGTATAAGTAAAAATAAAAATTGTTAGTAATAACAAATCTAGGGGTTAATATTTAAACTAAATACATTATTAAACTCCGCAATTTTTAACCCAGGTGACATAACTGATTAGAATTCAAAGGAGTGCTATTTACAAACCGGTTGACCAAATGAGACGAAACAAGCGTCAATAGGAAGCTTATAAAAAATCGATTTCAACCAAGCAATCAAAACAGGAATCTAAAGAAAATGAAAAATTAACAAAATCGTAAAATAATTGACTTAATAAAAATCCTAAAGGTGCTTAGCCAAAATTTTTATACAAAGGGTCCCCATTATTTGATGTGAACAATTTAAAAATGGGGGGGGGTTGTTGTACCGTACAACAAGACCCTATTTTTATTTCATTTCTTTAGATAAAGCAGGAAAATATTCCAGTAGATTATGAATTAAAAATATTTAAAACTCGTGATAAACTTGAAAAAATAAATGTTGCTATTCTTAAAGAAATAGATGAAGCTATTGAATTAGCTCAATTATTAGCATATACATCTAATACTTCTATTTCTCATTTAGATACCACTAAATCATCTATAATTTCCACTACCATCCAATCTACTGATCCATTTATCCTTAGATAGCCCTTACAATCAAGAATACTATTTCCATCACCCCCCGCATCAACTACATCCACTAGTTTATCTTCTGCAAATTTAAATACATCATTCTCATTTCCAAGTAGTTCTTCATATATTCCAGTTTCATTTTCTAGCACATCATTTTATATTCCAACCTCATCAATCACTTTTTTAACTGCATCAGCTACTACTTCCAATTCAGCCCCAAGCACTTCCAATCTACGTCATAGCCAAGCTAAAATTCAAGTTATGGCTGCTAGGTATGCTCCACTGATCCTTCCAGGACAGTTACATGACATGCCTCAGGATTACCAAAGTAAAATACCCCAATTTGATTCTACTACTCATTACACAGCCCAGCAACATATTAATAAAATGACAGATTACTTTGAACTTCATGAAATAGATGATTATGATGTACAATTAGACTCTTTGCACAAACATTAACAGAGGGAATTTAAAAAATGGTTTAAAGGTCTTAATGTTGGTAGTATAGCTTATTTATCAGTCTTTCATAGATTATTTTTGAATCAATGGGAAAAAAAGAAAAATCCACTCGAAATATTATCTGAATTTGATGCCATGAGAAGAGCTCCAAATGAAACAGTCCAAGACTATTGTACGAGATACAACAGTGTTTATAATTCAATCTCAGCTAATCTCAAACCCACTCCTAACTCTGTCCTACTCAAATTCCTTGATGGATTTGACACAGACATGGCTTATCAGTTGAGGGAGAGAAATGTTGAAACCTTAGAAAGAATGCAAACAGATGTTGTTAGTGTAGAAGTAAATATTTTAGCCAGAAAAGCTAAACTAAGGAATGAGAGGAGAGTAACCATAAAAGAAGAAACATCTAGTTCAAATGGAAAAATAGATCAGTTATCTAAGACTCTAGAGAGAATAATGGATATATTAAACAATATAGAAAGGAGACCTCAATGGGATAATCAATAGCAAATTAGGATTCCTAACTTCAGGAAAAATACAAATTCAGGAAAATCCAAAGAATCAGCCCCTGATCAAACAATAAGACCCACATTCCAAGAGAATTATGTTGAAAGTTCTCAACAAAATGATGATGATGATGATACCATAAATCTAATGGGAATATATGATAATAACACTATCTTTCTCACACAGGAAGATCAAGAGTTATTTGAACTCCAACAACTTCAATTAGATTTAGGTGAATCATTTGATTACAAATAAGGTTATGATTTTTCCATAAACGAAGTACATAGTCAATAGAAACTTAGAAGCAAGAAAAACATTGAACTTTCTACTAATAAAATTGCTTAAACACAAAATAAGAAAACAGTAGAAGCCCTCACAACAAAATTTCTGCAAATTCTCCCTAGGGAAAATAAGCAAAACTCTAATTCATCCCAAAAAGTTTCCAACCCCAAAATTTCACCCAGTCCTAAGATTGTTGACATAACAGATGAAGTTGCTCAAGCTTCAAAATATTCACAAAAATCTGCTGCTGCAAAACCAGCTAATTCTGCTAAAACAACAAACTTAGAATCTAAAACATCCATTGCTGATCCAAAATCAGCAAATCCAAAAGCTGCCACTACAAAAACAACTTCTGATAATTCAAAATCTAAAAAAACATCTACTGCTTCTCAAACCATTCCTAAAAATAAAACTAGGAGCAGTAAAACACAAGAAACACAAACAGAAAACGAAAACATAATTGTAGAAAAACATGATAAACCCACTCAAACTACAGTTACTAAGGAAGAGTTAATTCAAATTAGTAAATCACAACCTTCATTCAATATACAAACTAAAATTGCAAAGCTTAAAATACTAATTCCTTTGACAAAATTAGTAAAACATGATTTGTATAAAACAACTATCACTGAAACATTAAACATGAATGATGTAGAAGACTCTGTAAACTTAAATGATGATCAACCAGAGTTGATTTTTGGCCTTGATGTTAATGGAAAGCATCAAGATGGAGCAGTTCCTCCATTTTACATTAGTTTAACTATTCATGACCAAATTTTACACAATGCAATGTTAGATTCAGGGGCTTCACATAATCTAATGCCAAAAGCAATAATGGAAACCCTGAACTTAGACATCACAAGGCCTTATAAAGATTTATTTTCATTTGATTCAAGAAAAGTTAAATGCCTAGGTTTAATTAAAGATTTTTGTGTTACATTAGTTCAATATCCTGGTAAAAGTATACTCATGGACATTGTAGTAGCTGATATCCCACCCCAAGTATGGAATGTTATTATCTCGTTCATGGGGAACAAAATTACAGGGATCTCTACAATTGGACATGTCATATGCTACTATATCAGCTTTTGGTCAACCAAAGAAACTCTATAGGGAAACATTGATAAAATATATGGTGAGTAGTGCAAAAAGATCAATAAATTACCCAATTTACACTACACCTACTGACCTAGATTCATTCATCTTATGTAACTCTGAAACTGATAATGAAATCAAAACTGAACTAAAGGAGAAAAGAAAACACAAAACAATGACAATATATTTCATGAATCTTTATGGCTTTTAGATTTTGATGGATCAGTAAACAAACTAGGAGCAGGAGCAGGAGTTTGGATAACTAATATGGAAAAGAATCATGCAGAAGGCCATGCTTTCAGATTGAACTTTAAGTGCACCAACAATATGGTTGAGTATGAAGCCCTCATTTTAGGACTCCATGTTATCAGAAACTTTGGAGGCAAAAGAATATCAATAATGGGAGATTCAGAGTTGATTGTAAAACAAATAAATGGAGAATATTATGTTTATAATCCTAGATTAGGCCGATATAGAAAGAATGTATTAGATTTGATAGATGATTTGTTGGAATGTAATTTTTTTGCAATCCCAAGAAAGCAAAACATACAAGCACACTCCTTAGCAACTTTTGTTAGTACCTGTAATTTACCCTTTCAGCCCAATCATAAATATACTGCAGAAGTAAAACACAAACCAATAATTCCAGATAACCTCAAATATTGGAAAATTTTCTCACAAGACCCACAGATTTACCATTTTATGAATAATGAAGGTGAATTTCAGAATTGTAAAATAGACACATATTGTACATTAGATCGGGATTTAGATAGTGAAATTGATTTGAATATGTTGGAACACCTAATCCTACATGGGTAGGTGTGGAATGCGAAAAGTCACAATGGAGTCCAAGTGACCTTCAAATATGAAACCAAGAGTCACACCATTGTACTATAAATGTACATCTTTGTATAGTGGAAAATAAGAAAGCCTCACGCTTATATTTCATTGTGTGTTGAGTCTCTTGTGTGTGTGTGTTTATTCTTCCCATACACCATGTGTGTGTTCAACATGGTGTTTAACATGGTATCAGAGTGGGCGATTGCTGGCCCTGCTCCAAATTGAGTGAGCCATTTGTGTTTATGGCCTGTGCATATCTGCAAAATTCTTGGCATTTTTGCAGCACTCAGATTTTCTGCAGCAGAAATTTTGCCGCATTCAGAAAGTGGTTTTGGAGAAGGAGCAGCATTCAGAAATTGGCATCATTCAGAATTTGTTTTGAAGAGAAGCAGCATTGTGCTTCTGAAGGTTTTCTCACTGCTCAGTTTTCCTGCAATTTCTGCATTTTAAATTCTGCACCATTTTGTAGAGCTGCTAGAATATTATTCAAAGTGGGTTTTTTGAAGAAAATTTATGAGTTCTTTAAGTAAAAATTTCTAAGTTTTTCATTGAAAAATCTCTACAAAGTTCTGGGTTTTACTGCTGAAATTTTTAGAAAATTCTGCATTCTCATTCTCTGCTGCTGAGAAAATTAATTTTTCCTCCAAGTCTACAAGATTCTGCTATACATTTGAAGAAAAAAAAAAGCTGTTGTATTTTACTCTTTCACTCCACTCTGTTGTTTTTAAATTAAAAAAAAAAAAAAAAAAACAGCCTTCAGGCCCTCTCCGCAATTCACACACCCCCAACCCTGCAATCTCACAACCTGCGCCCATCACCTGTTATACTACATGTTAACGCCCCCTTACACGACCTCTCGGCTCTCCCTAACCAATACACGCCCCCTCCCCTACGGCATCGACCCCGCCCCATTCCACCGCATTCCACTACAACATTCTCACACGCTCACCTCGCTCATTCTCTTCCCCACGCACTACGTTGTTCCCTTACCTACTATGCCTTACTCCCCTAAAACTTACGCCTTACCACTCACCCTACCCAACCTACGCTACCCGCTTCCCAATCCTCCCAACCCCTCACATCGAACTCTCCCCACCCGTCCCTTACAACGCCCTCCTCCCCTCTATACGCTCATATCCACCTATCCACCCCCGCTCACTCTCAACCTACGCACCCTCCCTCACCCGTCGGCTCTCTGCCGCCCCTCCAAACCCCTCTCACTATTCTCACTACCCGCCTCCCTCACATACAACAGTCCCCCCTTTTCCACAGCTTTTCGGCCCCCATCACAATTCAATTTTTTTTAATTTTAATATACCTCCCCTTTTATAGTCGCCCCTTATAATACACCCCTTTTATAATACCTCCCACCCTAATACACCCTTATAATACTTGCGTCTCACTAATACACCCTTATAATACCTCCCCTTTTTTAATATTAGGCCTCCCACCCTTCCATATAAATAAGTTCCCACCTCTCCATTTAATTCCTTTCCTCTCCCCATTTTAATTAATTCCATTTCTTTAAAAAAAAAATTAAAATTAAAATTAAAATTAAAAAAATTCCCTTCCCATTTTAATTTTTTTATTAAAAATCTCCCTCCTCATTTTTAACTAATTTCCATTTTTACTTAATTTTTTTTAATTAATTTTCAAAAAAAAAAACAGCAGAGAGAGAGAGGAAGAAGAGGTAATGAACAACATAATTGAGGAAATGACATATCAATAAATGAACAGTACACATAGACAAAATTGCAGATTTGACATTGTGTGATTTGTGGCATAAGGGTGATTTTCTGAAGAAATTGACATTTGAAAACGAGTTGTTATTGGTGCAAAAAAACTCTTTGAAGGAAAATTCAGCTGCCTTAAAGGCCTCTTGCACAAGTGTTTTCAGCTGCACATATTTTGCAGAAATATTGTATTGAACTGACATTGATTTGCATCTTCATTCAAGACTTGAAGTGTAATTGAGTTGAAAAATTATTAATTTTCCTCCATCATTTGAGGAGCACACTTTGTACTTTGAGATTTCTATAAGTCATTTGTATTTTTGAAAGGAAGTTGCATCACATTGTAAACGGGTGCATTTTCGATTGAAGCCGACACCCTTTCATTTATTTTTGAGCCTAAATTGTTGAAATGGCTAAAATCAATGAGGTATTAGAGTTGTTGAATAACCTCATTCATTCCAATGTTGATGATATGATAAAAATGAGCAAGAATGCTCTTTGTAATATTCAAACTTGTTTACAAGATGCACAAGAAAAGATTGAGTTTTTTCAGTTGGAATCTCAGCTTCAACAAGACGAACTTCAGCAAAAGAGTTGCCATTCTGAACCTGTTTCTGTTCAGAATATTGTGAAGGACTCTCATAAGAAGAAAGAAGATAAAGTTGCAATTGATTCCCATTCAGTTCCTTGTACTAGAGCAGATGTACATGCAGATGCAGCATCTCAACCTGCACTTCCTAAGCCCATCATCAGACCTTGGGAAGAGCTTGTCCACAACAAGCACAGAACTGGTCTTGGATATGACAAGGATGTGTCCTTTCAATTTCCGACTACACCAAGCCCATCATATTTCGTAGCAATAATTTCAGGGACACAGCTTCACTCAGTTGTTCCATCCCGCTCCACTTCCACGTAGCCAGGTATTTTAAAATGCCAACACTGTGATCGAGTTGGCCATATGAAAGATCACTGTTTTGATCTTCATCCATGCAAGAACTGTGGTCGGCACACTCATTCTTCAGACAGATGCTTCAGAAACAAGCCTCCTGCAAGAACCAAGATTCATCTTGGATGGATCGCTTCTTGGCAATGGGCATCAACAGCCAAGAAGATGTTTAAGTCGCATGTCAGAACATGTTCAAGAATATTGAGTAAACTTGCAGTTGAGTTCTCGCCATCATCTCACCTTGTCCCTGACAGGGGGGAAAATGGTGGTCATGTACAAGCTTCGACGTCAGATCAAGCGAGCCTGAGCCACAATCTCTCATTCCATGTTCAGAGTTGTAGCCAGCAGTTCAAGCGAGCCTGAGCCACAATTCGTCATTCCGGATTCAGAGATCTAGCCAGAGACACAAATGCCCATGAGCATGCCTTCGGTTGGTGGACAACCTTAAACCATCATTTTTGGTTGGTGGATAACCTAAAACCATCACAGGTAGTAGACCTCCCTTCTTTTAGGTCGAATGTCTCCCTTTCATATATGATGAACACTTCCTCTAGCAGAAGCCTTTAGCTTAGCAGCCTTCAGTTTCTTGTCAGCTTTGGTTGAGTTCCATGGAATGCTTCAAGCATTCCAGAGCTGTTGGTAATCTTAAAACCATCATAGGTAGTAGACCTCCCTTCTTTTAGGTCGAAGGTCTCCCTTTTTTATGAGGGACAATTCCTTTAGCAGAAGATTTCAGCTTCTTGCCAGCTTTGGAAGAGTTCCGGGAACTGCAACAAGTTTTGCGTTCCAGTGTTGGTGGTCATCCTTAAACCACCTCTTTTTTCCAACATTTCAGAGAGTTGATTCAACCCAAGTGCTGCCATGTATACTTTGCAGATTTGTATTACAACTCTTTTCTTGGACTCACACATACCCCTTCGGATTAAGGGGGGATGTTGGAACACCTAATCCTACATGGGTAGGTGTGGAATGCGAAAAGTCACAATGGAGTCCAAGTGACCTTGGAATATGAAACCAAAAGTCACACCCTTGTACTATAAATGTACATCTTTGTATAATGGAAAATAAGAAAGCCTCACGCTTATCTTTCATTGTGTGTTGAGTCTCTTGTGTGTGTGTGTTTATTCTTCCCATACACCATGTGTGTGTTCAACATGGTGTTTAATAGAATAATATAAATGTAAATAAAGTAAAGTTTGCTAGACCTACTAAATTTAGTCAATCAGCTATAGATAACTTAGAGAGAGTAGAAATTGATGAGATAATTGATGATGAATCTGATATATTAAATCTCAAAGATAATTTCTTACCAAAAAGTTTAACTCCTTTAGAAGATTTATTTGACTCAAATGATGTTGCTAGAAAACCCAAAATGGAGCCACTTAGATTTGATATTGAGGAATGTAACATTTCCACAGAGTTAAAAACCAAAATGATCAAACTTTCCAAAGCCCTACCTCAGCAAGAAAAAGAAAAATATATTGCTCTTTTTAAGGAATTTCAAGATGTTTTTGCTTGGAGTTATGAGGACCTAAAATCTTATGACACCAATATAATTCAACATAAAATCCCTATAAAATAAGATCAAAAGTCTTTTAAAAAAAAGTTAAGAATGATCAACCCTGTTTTGATGTCTTTGATTGAAAAAGAGGTAAAAAGAATGTACGATGCACAAATAATTTCACCATTCAGGTATTCTGATTGGGTTTCTAATTTAGTTCCAACCAGAAAAAAGACAGGAGAGATTAGATTATGTGTTTATTTTAGGAATCTAAACAAAGTATCCTTAAAATATAATTATTTTTTACCAAAGATGGATCACATTTTACAAAGGGTAGTTGGTTCTTCTAGGATTTCTCTTTTAGATGGATTTTCAGGATACAACCAAATTTTAGTCCAACCAGAGGATCAAGCCAAAACAACTTTTACTACTCCTTGGGACACTTTTATGTATGTAAAAATGCCTTTTGGTTTAATGAATGCAGGGGCTACCTTTCAAAGAGCTATGGATATAGCCTTTGCAAAAGAAATTCATGAATTCTTAGTAATTTACTTAGATGACATTACTGTATTTTCTAAGACTGATTATGAACACTTAGATCATCTTAGACAAGTCTTTATTAAATGCAGAAAATTTGGCATCTCATTAAACCCTAAGAAAACCTTATTTGGATTAGAAGAAGGTAAGTTACTAGGACACATAATATCTAAGGAAGGAATTAGAATATAACTTGCCAGAATAGAAGCAATCCTTTACATTATTCCTCTAAGAAACATAAAATAGTTACAAGATTTTCTAGGAAAAATTAACTTTTTAAGAAGATTCATCTCCATTTAGCTTAAATAATCAGAGAGCTCAATAATATGCTGAAAAAAGATTCAGTTCTTAAATGGACTATTGAGGCCAAACAATCATTTGAATCCATCAAACAGGGCTTAACCAAAACTCCAGTCCTTATAAATGTTGACTTTAGAAAGGATTTCATCATTTTTTCCTTTGCTTTAGAGCACACCATTGCTGCAGTTTTATTGCAGTAAAATGACCAGGGATATGAGCAACCCATAGCTTTCTTTAGCAGAACACTTAGAGATGCCACTTTGAAATACAATATCATGGAGAAACATGCCCTAGCTTTAGTAAAAGCCATTAAATATTTCAGAGTGTACATTATTTATTCTCACATCATTGCCTATGTCCCAAATGCAGTAGTAAAATACATTCTAACTCAGGATGGTCCTGATGGTAGAAGAGGTAAGTGGATTTCCACAATTTTGGAATATGACATAGAGATAAAACCCACAAAACTTATAAAAGGTCAAGGTTTAGTCAAACTCATGGTTGAATCAAATTGTCATGCCCTAGACATAAATTTTATTGCCCAAGTAGATAATCAGGAAGGGATGGCGACTCCAGAGATCAGTGAAGCCTTTTCAGACTCACCATGGTATGTAGATATCATATTTGTATCACTAAACTTAAAAGCTCTTTCTGGATTATCAAGAACAAAAGCTATATACTTAAAGCTAAAGGCAATAATATTTTGTATATTAGACAATGTACTTTTTTGGAAAAATCATAGTGGGATTTTATGAAATGTTTGTTAAAAGAAGAAGCTCGCAAAGTATTATAAGAATTTCATGCAAGTGACTGTGGAGGACATCTCTACTAGAAGACTACTGCAGACAAAATCTTGAGAGCTAGTTTTTACTAACCTACTTTGTTTGGAGATGTAAAAAGGTATGTGACCTCCTATCACGAGTGTCAAATATTTGAGGGTAAGAAAAAGCTGTTACCCCTGCCTTTATAACCCATATCAACAGAAATATCATTTCAACAATGGGGTCTTGACTTCATTGGTGAAATTCACCCCCCATCATCAGCCCAACACAAGTGGATTCTGACAACCACTGACTATTTTACCAAGTGGGTTGAAGCCATACCCACTAGGCAAGCCACTGATGCTATCATTATCTCCTTTTTAGAAAGCAACGTACTTTCAAGATTTGGATGTCCCCAAAAGATAATTATTGATAATGCAACTGCATTCAATTCCAAAAAGATGATTGACTTTTTCCATAAATATCACATTGCCCTAGGCCATTCTACTGCATATTACCCTCAAGGTAATGGCCTTATTGAATCTTCAAATAAGAGCCTTGTAAACATCATCAAAAAGTTACTAGAAGATAACAAAAAGACTTGGAACAAGAAGTTAGTCAATGCCTTATGGGAAGATAGACTTACCACCAAAAAATATATGGGTACATCCTCTTACCATCTTGTCTATGGAATGGATGTTGTTTTTCCATATTCCTTAGGAGTACCAGTAATGAATATTATCCAAGAATTACAAGTCGAAACAAATTACATACAAAGAAGGATTAATAAAACCATTCACTTACAACAAACAAGAGAATAGGTTTATATTAAGTCTCAAGCTATCCAGGATAAAATAAAGAAATTTTTTGACAAAAACAGTAAAGAAGATGATTTCTACATTGGAGACAAAGAGTTAAAACGAGATTCAAGAAGAGAAGAGAAAGGTAAACATGGAAAATTTGATTTTCTATGGAAATGACCTTATGTTATTTATGGTTACAGAGGTAACAATGCTTTCTTTTTTAAAGAAATGGATGGATCAGATATGCTAGATGGACCAGTAAATGGCAAAATGTTGAAGCACTACTACTCCTCATAGATAACAAATAGTTTTTTTTATTTACTTTGACCATTGTATGTATACATTGAAGATTTTAGATTGGATTGGATGTTTTCCTAACAGATTTGAAGCCCGAAGAGAAGGCCCTAAGCTTTGAGAGGTAAAATATCATAAGTATGAATAATTGCATAGATCAGAAGACATTTTTAAGTTTATCTCAGTCAAAATTCAAAGGCTACTAGTCATAAAGCTCTTGACATTTCACAGAAAATGCCATCCCTATGTGGAGCCACTGTTAGGGTCCTATAATAATAGGGTGCATAATTTTTTAATTGACTTTGATAGTCTTGTAAATATGTACATACCTTGCTTTCTGCAAATTGTTTTCCCATATTTGAAAATAATAAAGAATGAAAAGAGGGTAAAGTCCTAAAAAAAAGATCAAAGGACTCAGAAAATAAAAGATCAAAAAGAATAAAAAAATAGACTCCAAAAGAAAAAAGAGATTAAAATTAGACATGAAAGTGAGCAAGTCAAAATGCCACTACTACTTACTTTTACTGCAAGAATAATGATTATATGCAGATTGTTCAAAATGCCATAATCCATGATCAGTTAAATAGCCTAATCTTAAATTTTCATGCTTTGAATTTCATGTTTTAGATAGAGAATAAAGATATGTCAAACAGTTTAAACTTGACAAATCAGTAGATAGTTAGAGAATAAATGAGGAGCTCAACAGTTTAATCTTAGCCCTCGAATGAAATAAGGTTAGACTTAGATAATTTAAATGATCCAGGTGGATATTGGTGGTCACCCGCCTATTCCACTTGGGGCCCCACCATTGTCTCTTTCATTTTTTCAGTTTCGGCACAACTTACTATTTTTAGGAGTTTTTCGGGTCCTGAACTTCCGGAGCTGTTTTGAGGCCCTAAACGATGTTTTTTGGGAAAACGGAGAGCAACATGGTCCATTCATGGACCATGGTCCATTCATGGACAATGTTGCTCGTTCAAAATTTGTAGTCCTCGAATATATCTTTCTAACGAGGTATGGTACGCATTAAATGGAGATCGTATGCCAAAGTTACGCCCCTAAGAAGTTGAAACACCAATTTACCCAAACGGGGCCCATAGTTTTGGCGCTTCATCTCCTAGGGTTAGGGTTTTCGTTGTTTAGGATTTCCCATTGTTTCTAAATAATAAATAGGCCTTAGAGCCTCATTGTAACTCAGTTCAAAGGCCTGTAGTTGCCACATCTCTTCTCAAAGATAGCTACCAGCGCCCTAGCTAGTTTTATTTCCATTCTATTTGTAAGCAAATTTCAGTTCTTTGATATTAATGAAATCAAGTGTTATTTCCGCTGCATCTCTGTATTTATGGTTATATGTTTATTATGTTGCATTCCTGCATAAATCTGGATCAGTGGTATCAGAGCAGTCTGCTTTTTCTCGATCCTTCTTTGCATGCCCCCAACAAGGTCGGGGTATAAGGAGCTAGGGCTTGATCTAGTGGAACCTTTGCAAGATCAGCCTCGCAAACCTCGATGGACGCCCATGGGGGAAGAAAAGAAAGATGAGGGAGCAGGAGATCCTATCAAAATATTGCTCGAGGAGGCCCTCGAAAAACAAAGGAATGCGATGATGGATAACTTTGCTCAGATCCTTCAACGACTGCCCACCGGCGACGCATTTGCATCCAGCAGCCACTCTAGAGGCGCGACTCCTTTTAAGGTACAAGTAAATTTTTACATTCCCATATTTGAGGGTCAAATAGACGCAGATGTCATATATAGATGGTTGAATCTATTAGAATGATATTTCTCTATTCATGACTTTTCAGACCGGGAGAAGATTATTTTTACACTCCTCAAAGCTACCCCCCATGTTAAGGACTGGTGGGAAACCTACTGTGAGAAAAAGGACCAGACATAACCTTCTCTGTTCTCGACCGTACCAACTTGGAATTCTTTTCGAGACGCCGTCAAGGAACAGTACTATCCCGTGGGGGGCTATGAGGACAAGTATATACAATGGACCACGCTGCGACAACAAAGGGATCAAGATGTGCATGAGCTGACGAATATGTTCCATACCCTGCGCACAAAGTTGGGTATCAAAGATTCAGAGAAAAATTTGGTGATAAAGTATCGCAGCTGTCTACACATATACATTCAGGAGGAAATGTAGTTCCTCGACATCTCCTCACTTGGTACGACATACCGGTATGCTGCCAAGATTAAGCAGAACCGCAGAACAAATGACAGAGCCAAGGCATGATGGCTAAAGACAACCTGTCGAAGCCACAAGAAAAGAACAGCATCGCAAAGCCAAAGAAGGACACGGGAAAGTGGTGTGATTTCCATAAGAGCTCCACTCACAACACAAGTGAGTGTCGGGCCAAGCAGTGGTTAGTGGCCGAGATGAGGGCTTCTGAGTCAGATGCATGTTCCGACTCCGAATCAGAACCTGAAAAGGGGAATGAAAAAGGGAAACAGATTATTTATGCGGAGCCCAACGCCACTGTTGCCACTAAAAAGATCCAGAAGGAGGAACCGGAAGATCTAGAGGAGGAGGAACGTCTCTCCCACTCCCAGATGTGGGTAAAGGGCTCCCCTGTACTGTTCGTTGTCGACAATGGGAGCCAAAAGAACCTCATTTCAGCAGACGTCGTGAAGCGGTTGGGCTTGCCGACCACAGCTCACCCACATCCATACACCATCGGGTGGCTTCACCAAGGACTAGATCTCGCCATCAGCCAGCAGTGTCGCCTTCCCTATAGCATCAAGCCCTTCACGAATAAGGTATTATGTGACGTTGCTCCTATTGATGTTTCTGATGTATTATTAGGACAACCATACTTGTGGAAGCGTCATGCTGTGTATGAGTCTCAACCTCGTGCTGTTATTGTTACTTTGGGAAATAAGTTGTACAGGATACCAGAGGTACCACCTCCTGCCGCTATCTCTTTGGTTACCGCAAAACAATGCAGTAAGCTCATTTCCCAAACCAGGAAATTCATTTTCCTGATGATCCGCCCCCAGGGCAAGAAGAAGACTGTGGCCATGACCTCCAGACAGGGCTCCTCTGCACGACAACAACAAATGGATAAGGTTGTGGAGGATTACGGGGACATCTTCACCTCACCGACAGGGGTTCCTCTGCACTGACCGGTCAAGCACCCAATTGATATGACCCCAGGTGCGTCACTACCCAATGGACCGATCTATCGGTGCTCTATTCTAGAAAATGATGAAATCAAGAGGCAGATTCAGGAGCTGTTGCAGAAAGGTCACATCATACCAAGTTCATCGCCCTGTGGGAGCCCGATCGTGTTGGTACAAAAGAAGGATGGGACGTGGAGACTCTGTATTGACTATCGGGCACTGAAAAAGATCACTGTCCGGAATAGGTACCCAATCCCACGGATTGATGACCTTCTGGACCAACTCCAAGGTGAAAAATATTTCAGTAAGATAGACTTGAAGTCTGGGTATCACCAGGTACCAATTGAACCCTCTGATGTGTGGAAGACCGCCTTCAAAGCCAAGGAAGGCCTTTTTGAATGGCTGGTCATGCCTTTCGGGTTGACGAATGCTCCCGCAACCTTCATGAGGATGATGGACGAAATCTTGCGGCCATTCACCAACTCTGTTTGTAGTGGTGTACTTCATTCTGATCTTCGGCACGACTTGGGAAGAGCACCTTCCCACATCCAATGTCCTCCAAACACTCGCTAAGAATACGTTGTGTGCAAATTTGAGAAGTGCACGTTTGGCATGACCTAGGTTCAAGATCTATGATACATTATTGATGAAAAGGGGGTGCATGAGGATCCTCCCAAGATCCAAGTCATTCGGGATTGCCCAGCCCCAACCACTATAACAGAGCTTCGCAGCTTTCTGGGTCTTGCTAATTTCTACTGTAGGTTCGTGTTGGGATTCTCTCATATCACTTGGCCCTTGAGTCAAGTCACCAAGGGAGGAGCGAGAGAAAATTTCTTTTGGTCAGAACCTCAACAGAAGGCATTCACAGAATTGAAAAATCGCCTCTGTTCTGCCCCAGTGCTCACATTACTAGACTTGCAACAGCCATTTGAGATCGAGACAGATGCCTCCGACTATGCTATTGGGGTAGTTCTTACTCAACAGTGACATCCAATGGCATATCACAGTGAGACATTGTCTAAGATAGTTCGCAAGTATCCCACCTATGACAAAGAAATGTATTCCATTGTGCAAGCCTGTCGACAATGGAAGCATTACATTTTGGGGAAGGAAACAATCATCCACACAGACTAGCGACCCCTACAGTTCATACAGACACAAGGGAAGTTGCATAATGATCGCCATCAGAAGTGGTCCACATATCTGCAACAGTTTCATTCGAATATCAAGTACAAGAAGGGTAGCACCAATAATGTTGTAGACTACCTCAATCGACCACCGATCGTGGCGCTCACCACCATGCTCAACTCTTGTGGGCACGAGACTTCTGATTGGCCGTTTCTCTATGAGAGTGACCCAGAATTCGACCACACTTACAAGGCACTCTTGGGGGGTACGCAAGTTCCAAATTTTCACCGCCAAGATGCACTTTTATGTCACATGGGACACCTTTGTGTTCCCTCAATAGAGCATGCCAAGATGATGTGGGAAGCACACTACAGTCGAGTTGCTGGGCATTTCGGGGTCAAGAAAACAGTACCAATCCTACAGAAGTATTTCTATTGGCCGAACCTTCAAAAGGATGTCGAGAAGCACATCAGATCCTGCACTACTTGTGCCATTGCCAAACCGACCATTAAGAAGCAAGGCCTATATACTCCTCTACCTACCCCTAGTCGACCTTGGGAATCCATCTCCATGGATTACATGTCGGGCCTGCCTTCTACTAAGCGGGGAAATGACTGTGTTTTCGTGGTCGTCGACAGATTCTCGAAGATGGCCATTATGGCTACCGTGCTAGCCAACACGGCAAGAGAAGCCACCGCTAAACTCTTCTTTGAACGAGTGTGGGGTGCACTTTGGGATCCGCTGAACTCGAACGGTAAGATGGCAAAAGTTCCTCGCACATTTTGGTCCAACCTCCGGTCAATGTTGGACACAAAATTCACCAAGTCCACAGCTTTCCATCCCCAAACAGATGGCCAGATAGAGGTCGTCAACAGAATGATTGTACACATTCTGCGCATGCACAATTCAAAGCATCCACGCACATGGGACGAGAGCCTCCCCTATGTACAACATAGTTATAATCGGGCTCTCCACAGTTCAATCGGCCATAGCCCCTTTCAGTTGGGCTTGGGATTCCAGCCACTATGTCCCATTGACGTAGCCATGCCATTTGCAGTTGCTCAGGCCAATTCAGCTCATGTCCAGTCTGAAGTTGACAAAGCAAGTAGCTTCATCGAGCGCATTCAACACATCCGCCAACAGGTTCATGATATATTGAACAGAGCCAATGCCAAGTACAAGCAACGCCATCATGAACACCGGATGCCAACACAACTTCCAGGTGGGTGACAAAGTATGGCTACATTTGCAGAAGGAGCGCCTCACTGGACCCCACCGCAAGCTTCGCCCGCTCCGATACGGGATGTACACCATCACCAAGGCCGTAGGGAACAATGCCTTCGAGCTCAGTATTCCACCATTCCTTGGTCTGCACCCAGTCTTCAATGTGGATCGCCTTCATCCTTACTTCCCACCTCTACTGGGCACCTCGAACATTGCAGAACAACTCATACCAACAGAGTTAAATCCAGACTGCATGGAACAGGCCACCATAGATTGTATCATGGACATGTAAATCAAGAACACTGGCCATCATAAGATCCAACTATATCGGGTTTTCAAAGCTGGCCAACTCCTGCACCAAGGAAAGTGGTTCACCAGGGACCAAGTTCAGCAGAAAATTCCTCATCTCATGGAGGAACTTAACGCAATGGGGACCATTGCTTCCTAAGGGGGGGAGGAATGATCCAGGTGGATATTGGTGGTCACCCACCTATTCCACTTGGGGCTCCACCATTGTCTCTTTCAGTTTTTTTAGTTTTGATAACTTACTATTTTTAGCAGTTTTTTGGGTCCTGAACTTCCGGAGCCATTTTGAGGCCCTAAACGACATTTTTTGGGAAAATGGAGAGCAAAATGAGTCCATGGACCGATGTTGCTCATTCAAAAATTGAAGTCCTCAGATAGATATTTCTAACGAGCTATTGAGCACATCAAACGGAGATCGGGTGCCAAAGTTATGCCCCCGGGAAGTTGAACCACCAATTTACCCAAACGGGCGCCCACAGTTTTGGCGCCTCATCTCCTACGGTTAGGTTTTTGGACGTTTCAGATTCTACATTGTTTCTCAACAATAAATAGGCCCTAGAGCCTCATTGTAACACAGTTCAGAGGTCTGTAGCCATCACATCTCTTCTCAGAGATTCGCTACCAGCACCCTAGCTATTTTATTTCCATTATGTCATAAGCACTCTGGGCTTCGATCAGCTTCCTTTTACCTGTTATTTCCGTCGCAATCCCCGTATTTATGGTTATATGTTTATATTCCGTTGCGTTCCCGCATAAACATATCGCGGGTATCGAGCGTCTTCTTTTCTCGATCCTTCTTTGCATGTCAACACGGTTTGGGTATAAGGAGCAAATATCAGTGAACCTTCGCAAGATCGGCCTTCACAAACCTCGACGACGCCATGGGGGACGAAAATAAAGATGAGAGAGCAAAAAATGGAGATCCTATCAAAATACACGGAGGAGGCCCTCGAAAAACAAAGGAACGCGATGATGGATAATTTTACTCAGATCCCGCCTCTGGCTACTCCACCTGGCCCCAAGATTCAGGATTCAAATAGCCCACTATGGAGGCGCGACTCTGACCCAGGCAGCTGCTAAATTTTTGACATTCCCATATTTGAGGGTCAAATAGATGCAGATGTCGTAGATAGATGGTTGAATCTATTAGAAAGATATTTCTCTGTTCATGACTTTTGATATCGGGAGAAGATTTTTTTTGCACTCCTCAAAGCTACCCCCCATGTTAAGGACTGGTGGGAAACCTACTGTGAGAACAAGGACCAGGCAGAAACCTCTCTGTTCTCGGCCGTACCAACTTGGAATTCTTTCTGAGATGCCTTCAAAGAACAGCACTATCCCGTGGGGAGCTATGAGAACAAGTACATACAATGGACCACGCTACGACAACAAAGGGATCAAGATGTGCATGAGCTGACGAATCTGTTCCATACCCTGCGCACAAAATTGGGTATCAAATATTCAGAGAAACATTTGGTGCACATATACATTCAGGAGGAAATGGAATTCCTCGACATCTCTTCACTTGGTACGACATACTGATATGCTGCCAAGATTGAGCAGAAATTCAAACAGAAGAAGCGAGACTTTGCATATGCGAATCAAAAGCAAGGGAAAGATGCCCCCAAACTGCAAACCAAAGGACAAAGCCAAGGCATGGCGGCCCAAGACAAACTTCCAAAGCCACAAGCAAAGAATAACACCGCAAAGCCAACAAGGAGACCGGGAAAGTGGTGTGAGTTCCATAAGAGCTCCACTCACAACACAAGGGGGAGTGCTCCGCCAAGCAGTGGCTAGTGGCCCAGATGAGGGCGATGAGTCGGCGGTGAGCGGTTCACCCGACCCGAACCCAAAAGGGGAATGAAAGGGAAACGTATTATTGATGCGAGAGTCGAACGCTGACCGTTTTTGCCACTACAAAGATCCAAGGAGGAACCGAAAGACCGCAGGGAGAAGGAACATCTCTTCCACTCCTAGATGTGGGTAAAGGGCTCCCCGATATAGTTCATTGTTGACAATGGGAGCCAAAAGAACCTCATTTCGACATATGCCATGAAGCGGTTGGGCTTGCCGACCACAGCTCACCCACATCCATACACCATCGGGTGGCTTCACCAAGGACAAGATCTTCGCATCAGCCAGCAGTGTCGCCTTCCCTATAGCATCAAGCCCTTCACGGATGAGGTATTATGTGACGTTGTTCCTATTGATGTTTCTGATGTATTATTAGGACAACCATACCCTTGGAAGCATCATGCTGTGTATGATTCTCGACCTCGTGCTGTTATTGTTACTTTGGGAAATAAGTTGTACGGGATACCAGAAGTACCACCTCCTGCCGCTATCTCTTTGGTTACTGCAAAACAATGCAGTAAGCTCATTTCCCAAACCAGGAAAAAAATTTTCCTGATGATCTACCCCCGGGGAAAGAAAAATATTGTGGCCACGACCTCCGAACAGGGCTCCTTTTCACGACAACAACAAATGGATAAGGTTTTGGAGGAGTACGGGGACATATTCACCTCACCCACAGGGTTCCTCTGCACTGTCAGGTCAAGCACCTGATTGATCTGACCCCAGGTGCGCTGCTACCCAATGGACCGATCTATCGACGCTCTGTTCTGGAGAATTATGAAATCAAGAGGCAGATTCAGGAGCTGTTGCAGAAAGGTCACATTAGACCAAGTTCATCGCTCTATGGGAGCCCGATCGTGTTGGTATAGAAGAAGGATGGGACGTGGAGACTCTGTATTGACTATCGAGCGCTGAACAAGATCACTGTCAGGAATAAGTACCCAATCCCACGGATTGATGACCTTATGGACCAACTCAAAGGTGCAAAATATTTCAGCAAGATCGACCTGAAGTTTGGATATCACCAGGTACCAATTGAACCCTCTGATGTGTGGAAGACATCCTTCAAAGCCAAGGAAGGCCTTTTCGAATGGCTGGTCATGCCTTTCGGGTTGACGAATGCTCCCGCAACCTTCATGAGGATGATGGAAGACATCTTGCGGCCATTCACCAACTCATTTGTAGTGGTGTACTTGGATGACATTCTGATATTCAGCCAGACTTGGGAAGAGCACCTTCACCACATCCGACAAGTCCTCCAAACACTGAGGCAACACAATTTGTGTGCCAATTTGGAGAAGTGCACGTTTGGCATGACCCGGGTTCAATATCTGGGATACATTATTGATGAAAGGGGGGTGCATGTGGATCCAGCTAAGATCCAAGTCATTCGGGATTGGCCAGCCCCAACCACTATAACAAAGCTTCGCAGATTTCTGGGTTTTGCTAATTTCTACCGTAGATTCGTGTTGGGATTCTCTCATATCACTTGGCCCTTGAGTCAAGGCACCAAGGGAGGATCGAGAGCAAAATTATTTTTGTGGGAACCTCAACAGAAGGCGTTCACATAATTGAAAAATCGCCTCTGTTATGCCCCAGTGCTTACATTACCAGACTTGCAACAGCCATTTAAGATCGAGATAGATGCCTCTGACTATGCTATTGGGGCAGTTCTTACTCAACAGGGACATCCAGTGGCATATCACAGTGAGACATTGTCTGACACAGTTCGCAAGTATCCCATTTATGACAAAATTTGGGACTGCAGGTGCTTGTCGATAATGGAAGGCATTACATTTTCAGAAGAAACAATCATCCATACTGCACGACCGCCCGCTGCCTCACATGACACAAGGAAGAGTGCACTACCCCATCAGAAGTGGTCCACATATCTGCAACAGTTTCATTTGAACATCAAGTACAAGAAGGGTAGCACCAATAATGTTGCAGACTACCTCGTATAGAAATTTGAACAATTTGTTGAATTATTCACCGAGATTATCCTGATTACACAATATTAAAGCTTCATGCATAATACATAACCTCTTCTACAATTGATCATCAATATGCGGAAATAGAAAGCAGTCGCATGCGCTCATTAAAAACATAATCAAGCACACATATCAACACAGTATGTAATGGGGAAAGCAATAGCTGAAAACCCCCAACTATCTGTATATTATAATGATAGAGAACATGTAACAATCATAGTACAATACTCCTCACAAGTACTCAGTACTATCTCCAAGCTACACACAAAAACTAGCTGAGGTTTGAACAAGCCATGGGTTCAAATCTCCTTCACAAGTATGCCTGCCTCTACTGCGCAATCCAAGTGAGTAATGATGAGATCCAAGTTCGAATCCCACTAGCTCCAACTACGCAATCCTCATTGGAAATCTCCATCAATGTGTGTGAAAATCTCATGCACAGCCAATAGTCACAACTGATAGTAGACTCACCCTTTCACCCACCTCTAACACTGGTCTCCACTGAACTGTCCATGCATTGCAGTTAACTGATGTGTTCTTTATTTGACTTATGAGTTAATAGTTAGTGAATTAATTAATAATTAATTCACACCACTCATCACTAGTGTATTTGTCAGTTAGACTAAATACAACTAGTTCAACTAAGTTAAACAGAACACAACTCCACCAACTGTCTCATCAACTCCACCAAACTCTCCCACATGAGTTCTAACTGAAGTCAACCATGCAATAGCTCAACTAACCCTTAGGAAAAGCGTATTTCCTTCTGTCAGCTGCATGTGCCACATCCAAGCATCAAACTGAAGTGCTCTAAGAGGATAAGATAATGTTTATAGTCTAAATATTATTAAGGGTTAATAATATTTGACTGTTCTATTTTTAGCCCGGCAGTCTAAAAATAGAAACCGCCCAATGTCTAAAAATATAGGTCCATCTATTTTTACCAACTCGACCAATCATCCATAAATATCATCCTGCAACTCATAGACCATGATCCATATGTCTAAAAATAGACATAGTCTAAAAATAGACTTTGCGCTAAAAATAGCCTGCGGGCCCACTTAGTGAAGGCGACTTCATTTCACTAAGCTCCATCATCTTGTTGCATTTTCAACACTCCCTCTCAACAAGATATGGATTATCTGCAACCCCTATCCTGCCTCTGTGGAATTCGAACTTGCTCCTGGTGAGCGCCTTCGTCAAGATGTTAGCATCCTGATCCTCCGTGGGAACATATGAAAGCATCATGATTCTCCGCTGAACACAATCTCTGATATGATGGTACCTGATGTCGATGTGTTTGGATCTATCATGAAATACCGGATTAGCCGAGAGTTTAATGCAACTCTGGTTATCACAGTAAATCACTGTAGGCTCCAAATGCAACCCGAACAATCCAACGAGGATCTTCCTCATCCAAATAGCCTCGCATGCAGCCAAGCTTGCTGCCATGTACTCGGCCTCTGCTGAACTGAGTGCCACAGTTCTCTGCTTCCTGTTGTACCAGGAAACTGATGTCGACCCGATACTGAAGATCCCTCTAGATGTGCTCTTTCTGTCCGTTGGGCTCCCTACCCAATCTGCCTCCGTGAAGCCACAAAGCTTCACCTCATCCTCATGTCTGTACCACAAGCCATATCTTGATGTGCCTCTAAGATAACGCAATACATGCTTTCCTGCCTTCCAGAAGAGCTTGGTAGCCTTAACCATAGCTTGTGAAAGCTGGTTAACAGCATAGCATATATCGGGTCGTGTATTGACCAGATACATAAGCGACCCCACCAACTGTCGATAAACAATGGCATCCACTACCTACGATGAAGTAGCATCCTCCTTCCTCCAACCACCAGAAAGAGGAGTATCAACAGGCTTGCAGCCATGCATGTTGAACTTCTCTAGTATCTCCCAGGCATACTTACCCTGAGAAACAAACAGTCCACCACTGCGCTGCCAGATTTCCAATCCAAGGAAATAATGAAGGAGGCCCAAGTCCTTCATCTCAAACTCTCTAGCAAGATCCTCCTTGCATGAAAGTATCAAATACCTCTCATCACCTATCAAAATCGAATATCTACATACAAGAGCAATGATCAAGAACTTCCCCTCCACCACAATCTGCACAAAAGTTAGACCGCCTCACTCTCGGAGAATCCAAGTCCCAAGTGGGAATGAATCCGTTCATTCCGTGTGTACCAAGCACGAGGTGCTCGCTTCAACCCATACGTTGCTCTCTTGCTAGAGTCCGCACACATGCGACCTTACATCGTCGAAGATCCGAAACCTTTCCGGCTTCTCTAAGGGTACCTCCTCAATGACTCCGTTGAGGAACGCAGTCTTCACATCCATCTGATGAATGTGCCACCCCATCTGCGCTGAGAGAGCAAGAATCGTCCGTATGGAAGAATACCTTGCGACATGTGCAAAGGTCTCCTCATAATCGATCCCCTCTATCTGTGAAAAGCCTCGGGCAACAAATCTTGCCTTGTACTTCTCCACACTCCCGTCAGCTGCCTGCTTCACTTTGTAGATCCATCTCGAACCCACCACTGATTTCCCCTTCGGCCTCGGGACAATCTCCCATGCACTGTTTATGACAATCGAATCATACTCTTCCACCATGGCATCTACCCATGCGGGGTCCTCCACAGCTTCCTCGAAAGAGGATGGCTCTGTCATGACACATTTGCTCACAAGAGCCATGTATCCAATGTACCGGTCCAGTGACTGTCTCTGTCTGCGCTGTGCTGTAGGTGGTCCTACAACCTTCTCTGCATCTTGAGCCAGTCGCTCAGCTTCTGTAGTGCGCTTCCGCCCTCTGATGGTTGGCGCTGCATGAGTGGTCTCTTCCACTCCATGAACTTCCTCTTGTGGCTGATCCACATCCTGAAGCTCATCCTTAGGAACTAATAGCTCCTCATCTGCATGCAAGTGTGGCTCCCTCTCAAGCGAACACTTCATGGCTTTCTCCTCCTGAAATTTGATATCCCGTCGCACAACAGTCTTGCGACTGTCTGGAAAATACACACGATAATTGTGGGGCGTATCAGTGTACCCCAAAAATATCCCAACCTCTGCAGTTGGATCCAGCTTCTTCCTGGCATCCTTCGTCACATGCATGTAGACAGGTGAACCAAAAATCCTCAAATGGGAAATGTCAGGTCTCTTACCAGAAAACGCCTCCTCCGGTGTACTCATGCCAAGTATCTTGTGAGGACAACGGTTCTGAACATATACTGCAGTATTGCATGCCTCCACCCACAAGTGAAGGGCTAGGCCCTGATCATGCAACATCGTTCGTGCAGCACCCACGATCGTTCTGTTCTTCCGCTCAGTAACCCCATTCTGATGTGGGTTATGAGGTTCAATGAGCTCTCTCCGAATTCCTTCTGTGCTGCAAAAGTCCTTGAATTCAGCAGAGATGAATTCACCACCATTGTCGCTCCTAAGAGCCTTCACATGCTTCCCCGATTCCTTCTCAACCAGCGCCTTGAACTCACAGAACTTTGAGTATGTCTCTCTCTTCTTCTACATGAAGAAGATCCAGCACTTCCGAGAAAAATCATCAACAAAGATCACATAGTACTTGTGCTTTGTTGTCGAAGCTACTGAGAAAGGTCCACACACGTCTGTGTGAATTCTCTCAAGGATCGTCATGGCGTGACTATCCTTCTCATGAAAGGTGGCTTTCACAAATTTTCCCAAGGTACACCCCTTACACTGATCTGACTGCGCAAGAGTGCCCTCAGGAAGCCCAGTAGAAATCTGCTGCAATATCTTCAAAGCTCCATGGTGAAGGTGGCCCAATCTCCGGTGCCACAGCTCACCATCATCTCAGCTCACCACTCCTTCCGCCTTGCATGCCATTGCTACGCAACCATCTACTTGCAACTGATAAAGGTTCTTGATTCGAACCCCTATCTTCCGGGTTTCTCCAATTGTCTTACTGCGCAGGAAAGCCTTTCCCTCGCTGAAGACAACATCACACCCCTTGTCTTCTAACATCACCACAGAGATCAAATTCTTCTTCAATCCTGGAAAATGCATCACTTCCTTCAATACGAAGGGTTTACCAGACTCCCTCTCAAAGGAAATGGTACCGATACCAGTCGCACTGTATCTACCATCATCGCCCATCTCAATGTGCACTCCAAAATCTTTCTCATCCAGATCTGAAAACAGATCTCAATCTCCAGTCATGTGAAAAGACGCACCACTATCCAAGAACCATACTGATCCCATCACACTTGAGACCAAGCATGCGATCAGTGAAAAATCCAGCTCAAACTGCGAGGCTAAGGCCTCTCCTGCTGCAGATCCAGCAGCATGCTTATTTTTCTTCTTCTGCGGATAATTTGTGGCATAATGTCTATGCTGGTGACAGTGAAAGCACTTCACCTTGGAAATGTCTTGCTTCTTGCCTTTCGCACCGGAATAAGAAGCTTTCTTGCTCGTCCCATTCTTTTCTTTGGCAGCCAAAGTGCAATTTTCTTCATCAGATGCCTTTGATGAAGGTCCATCCCTGGTAGTCCGCCTTATCTCCTCTTGCATGAGATCCGACCAAAGTCGCTCCCATCCCGGAAATTTCTCCCGACCATTGACAGAGTCCTGATAGGAATGCCAACTCTTCGGAAGACCAAGGAGAGCCAGTTCCACCAAGTCGTCCTCATCAACAGTCACCCCCACACTTCCCAGCACATCCCTGCATTGGGTGAACTTTGTGAGGTACTTGGCGATACTGTCGCCTTTCTCCATCTTAATGTTTCTGAATTTATCCTTGAGTGCCAACTTCCTCTGGTCGCTCTTGCTTTGGAATAGATCTGTCAACGCTTTCCACATAAAGTATGGAGAAGCCTTTCCATGCAGGCTGGATACAATGTGATCCTTCACGCCCTCCAACAGAATCCTTTGACATTTCGCCATGTTCTTTTTCCAAGATTCAACTTGAGCAGCATCAGTAGGCTTTGGGATCTCAGCATCTATGAACTCCTTCAGCCCGTTATCATCTAATACCACCTCCATCCGGTCCTTCCATGCAACATAATTCAAACTGCCCTCAAGGGCGTATTCCAGTCGTAATCCGTTGAAATAAATTTCAACTATGGCACCAAGAAAACTACTGCAAATTCGAATTCCAAATTCTGCTGCAAATTCGAATTCCACCAGCTCAAAACTCAGCTGCTTCTGGTTCTGTGAGAAAAAATTATTTCTAGCACAGAGATCGACTGTAGGGGAATTTATTGGATATATCACCTTTCAAAGAAAGGATGGATCCAAAGGCTACCTGGCCCATTACAGACTCTGTCTATCGAAATAATTGTAATCACTGTAATAGATCCGATGATCAATCTCGCTCCGATACCATATAGAAATTTGAATAATTTGCTGAATTATTCACTGAGATTATCCTGATTACACAATATTAAAGCTTCATGCATAATACATAACCTCTTCTATAATTGATCATCAATATGAGGAAATAGAAAGTAGTCGCATGCGCTCATTAAAAACATAATCAAGCACACATATCAACACAGTATGTAATGGGGAAAGAAATAGCTGAAAACCCCCAACTATCTGTATATTATAATGATAGAGAACATGTAACAATCATAGTACAATACTCCTCACAAGTACTCAGTACTATCTCCAAGATACACACAAAAACTAGTTGAGGTTTGAACAAGTCATGGGTTCAAATCTCCTTTACAATTCTGCCTGCCTCTACTGCGCAATCCAAGTGAGTAATGATGAGATCCAAGTTCGAATCCCACTAGCTCCAACTGCGCAATCCTCATTGGCAATCTCCATCAATGTGTGTGCAAATCTCATGCACAGCCAATAGTCACAACTGATAGTAGACTCACCCTTTCACCCACCTCTAACACTGGTCTCCACTGAAATGTCCATGCATTACAGTTAACTGATGTGTTCTTTAGTTGACTTATGAGTTAATAGTTAGTGAATTAATTGGAAATCTCCATCAATGTGTGTGCAAATCTCATGCACAGCCAATAGTCACAACTGATAGTAGACTCACCCTTTCACCCACCTCTAACATTGGTCTCCACTGAACTGTCCATGCATTGCAGTTAACTGATGTATTCTTTAGTTGATTTATGAGTTAATAATTAGTGAATTAATTAATAATTAATTCACACCACTCATCACTAGTGTATTTTCAGTTAGACTAAATACACCTAGTTCAACTAAGTTAAACAGAACACAACTCCACCAACTGTCTCATCAACTCCACCAAACTCTGCCACATGAGTTCTAACCGAAGTCAACCATGCAATAGCTCAACTAACCCTTAGGAAAAGCGTATTTCCTTCTGTCAGCTGCATGTGCCACATCCAAGCATCAAACTGAAGTGCTCCAAGAGTATAAGATAATGTTTATAGTCTAAATATTATTAAGGGTTAATAGTATTTGACTGTTCTATTTTTAGCCCGGCGGTCTAAAAATAGAAACCGCCCAATGTCTAAAAATAGAGGTCCATCTATTTTTACCAACTCAACCAATCATCCATAAATAGCATCCTGCAACTCATAGACCATGATCCATATGTCTATAAATAGACTTTGTGCCAAAAATAGCCTGCGGGCCCACTTAGTGAAGGCGACTTCATTTCACTAAGCTCCATCATCTTGTTGCATTTTCAACACCTCAGTCGACCACCGATCGTGGCGCTCACCACCGTGCTCAACTCTTGTGGGCATGAGACTTCTGATTGGTCGCTTCTCTATGAGAGTGACCCAAAATTCGGCCACACTTACAAGGCACTCTTTGGGTGTATGCAAGTTCCAAAATTTCACCTCCAAGATACACTTTTATGTCACCTGGGACACCTTTGTGTTCCTTCAAGTGAGCGTGCCAAGATGATATGGGAAGCACACTACAGTCGAGTCGCTGGGCATTTCGGGGTCGAGAAAACAGTAGCAATACTGCAGAAGTATTTCTATTGGTCGAACCTTCGAAAGGATGTCGAGAAGCACATCAGATCCTGCACTGCTTGTGCCATTTCCAAACCGACCATCAAGAAGCAAGGCCTATATACTCCACTACCTACCCCTAGTCGACCGTGGGAATCCATCTCCATGGATTACATGTCGGGCCTGCCTTCTACTAAGAATGGAAATTACTGTGTTTTCGTGGTCGTTGACAGATTCTCGAAGATGGCCATCATGGCGGCCTGTAAGAAGAATATCACAGCAGAAGCCACTGCTAAACTCTTCTTTGAACGAGTGTGGGTGCACTTTGGGATCCCACAGTCTATCATATCAGATCGAGATAGCAAGTTCCTCAGCACATTTTGGTCCAGCCTCTGGTCAATGTTGGACACAAATCTCACCAAGTCCACAGCTTTCCATCCCCAAACAGATGGCCAGACAGAGGTCGTCAACAGAATGATTGTACACATTCTGCGCATGTACAATTCAAAGCATCCTCACACATGGGACGAGAGCCTCCCTTATGTACAACATAGTTATAATCGAGCTCTCCATAGTTCAATCGGCCATAGCCCCTTTCAGGTGGGCTTGGGATTCCAGCCACTATGCCCCATTGACGTAGCCATGCCATTTGCAGCTGCTCAGGCCAATTAAGCTCATGTCCAGTCTGAAGTTGACAAAGCCAGTAGCTTCATCGAGCGCATTCAACACATCCGCCAACAGGTTCATGATATATTGGAAAGAGCCAATGCCAAGTACAAGCAACGCCATGATCAACACCGGGTGCCACACAACTTCCAGGTGGGTGACAAAGTATGGCTACATTTGCAGAAGGAGCGCCTCACTGGACCCCACCGCAAGCTTCGCCCGCTCCGATACGGGTCGTACACCATCACCAAGGCTGTAGGGAACAATGCATTCGAGCTCAGTATTCCACCATTCCCTGGTCTGCACCCAGTCTTCAATGTGGATCGCCTTCGTCCTTACTTCCCACCTCTACTGGACACCTCGGACATTGCAGAACAACTCACACCAACAGAGTTAAACCCAGACTGCATGGAACAGGCCACCACAAATTGTATCATGGACATGCAAATCAAGAACACTCGCCAACAGAAGATCCAACTGTATTGGGTTGTCAAAGCTGGCCAACTCCTGCACCAAGGAAAGTGGTTCACCAGGGACCAAGTTCAACAGAAATTTCCTCATCTCATGGAGGAACTTAACGCAATGTGGACCATTGCTTCCTAAGGGGGGAGGAATGATCCAGGTGGATATTGGTGGTCACCCACCTATTCCACTCCACCATTGTCTCTTTCAGTTTTTCAGTTTTGGCACAACTTACTGTTTTTAGCAGTTTTTCGGGTCCTGAATTTCTGGAGTCGTTTTGAGGCCCTAAACGATGTTTTTTTGGAACACGAAGAGCAACATGGGTCCATGGATCAATTTTTTTCATTCAAAATTTGTAGTCCTCGAATAGATATTTCTAACGAGGTATGGTACGCGTCAAACGGAGATCGTATGCCAAAGTTACGCCCCTGGGAAGTTGAAACACCAATTTACCCAAACGGGGCCCATAGTTTTGGCGCTTCATCTCCTAGGGTTAGGGTTTTCGCTGTTTAGGATTTCCCATTGTTTCTAAATAATAAATAGGCCCTAGAGCCTCATTGTAACTTAATTCAGAGGCCTATATCCGCCACATCTCTTCTCAGAGATAGCTACCAGTGCCCTAGCTAGTTTTATTTCCATTCTGTCTGTAAGCAAATTTCAGTTCTTTGATATTTGTGAAATTAAGTGTTATTTCCGCTGCATCTCTGTATTTATGGTTATATGTTTATTCTGTTGCGTTCCTGCATAAATCCGGATCATTAAATGCTTTAAACGAAAAATGGATTTATGGTTGCAAGCTTAAATTCACCCATGAAAATGAAGTAAAACATATTATAATAATGATGGGTAGGTAAAAAGAAGTTGTGCAAATTACTAATTTATCCTCCCCCATAATGATCTAATATTATAAACCTTCAGTTAAAGAGGTTCAGAGCATTTCTCTAACTACTGTTGGGCCCGGACCCAAGGCTTAATAACTGATTGGTTAAAAATATGGAATTCCCTACATAAAAATTCATTTCCTCGGCATATTCACCCTTTTTTGAAAAAAGTGAATCCATTTTCCTAAGTAAAACCCTTGTTTACTTAAGAAAAGTAAAATCCCCTTTAATTAATTCCATTTCATCGAAAAACACTAAAAAAACCATAAAATACATTTTATCCTAAGTTTATGTGTAAATATCAAAATGGGATAATTTTATGCTAAAATGTCTATTTCACACTTTACTTAAGTTTATTTATGTATTTTTCATCTCATTACATTTCATTTCATATTAATTTTTTAACATAAAGTATTAAATCCCTTTATAATACCTTTTCCCGTATATTTTATTAATTCATTTTATATAAATATCCCCAAAACCCGTTTTTTACTGTTAACCTATGGTTTATATTCCCCATGTGTCGAAATATAAATCCCGCACTTTCCCCATAGGTTAAAAATATATATAAAACCTACCCCTAATGATTGTTAAACATATGTAAAGGTTTTATTCACCATTTGAATACATACCTCCATTTCAAATAAAACATTGGTTTTATATTAAAAAAACAAAGGTTTTTAATGTTAAAACTAAACCCCACTGAATAACAAGCCGAGGCCCCATGTCCCACCGCCGAGCAGAGCCATCGCTCCATCGCAACAGTTCGTACTCATGCCCCCAGATCCGACGATCACAGCACCATATCGCATTTTAACTTGCGTGAAAATCAACCATTTCAAACTTTGCGAAATGGGTTGTTTTGCACCCTTCTCTCTCCTCCACGCGGCAACCTATCACAGGATCGCATTCGATCCAACGAAAACAACTTACCACCCAATCCCGTGCGATAACCGCGTCCGGTTTTCTGCCTCCAGCGCCAAACCGCCTCAGCTCTGACATGACCGCATTCAATGCCTACTTGTTTTGACCTAAAAACATTATAAAACCTTCATAATACATACAATCAAATCCTTTCTGTGTACATTAATCCTCCCGACTAAAGAAACATACCTGTACACAGTTTTTTGCGCCCAGAGAACCAAAAAACCACTATATTTGTTGTCAAAGAGTACTGAAAGCATCAAGTTTGCTTCCGGAGACCTTCAAAAGCCATCAAAACTTGTCTAAGACCTCGTAACCCAGTTAAAGACCAAAATACCTGCTCAAAGAGGTATTCTTCAAACAAAACAACTTGTTTATCATTTCGAAAAGGAATTTCTGAGAAATTAAGCCTAATAAAGCCCATTTATCCATAGAAAAGCCTTTGAGTTGCCCAACAGAACAAATTCATCGCAAAAACCTTGAAAACCCCTTGTGTCGATATTGTGTCTACTTTTAAATTAAAATTGAATATTTCTAGTCTTTGCAAACCTTGAAAAGACTCTGAATTTATCTAGAAATCCTTTACAGGTAAATCCAATCCTTTTGTGCCCAATTTTAACCAATTTTAGTCATGTTTGTCTGAAAAAAGCAGAAAAAACCCTTGTTTCTTATTTCTAAAACTAGAATGAGTCTGAAGAATAGTTTGAAACCCAAGAAAAAGCCAATTTTATGCCTATTTCTGTTTAAAGAACCTTTGTCAAAGTCAAAAACACTTCTGTAAACAATTTAAACTTACAAAAGAGTCCAAAAAAGTCCAAATACAGAGTTTTAGTTATCCAAAAAGTCTAAAAGATGTCAAAATCAAATCTAGCAATAAATTCCAAGACTGCAATTATTGTAAATCCTCTACAACCTCATGTTGTAGACATTGAACATACACCTTTAGCAAATGTGGATTATAAAATAGCAGACCCAGTGATAGAATTTAATCTGCTAGACCTCCACTGGTGGAGTTATGAAAAGTCATTGGATCAAGTTAAAGAAGTCCAAATTTGGGAATCAAACCTACCCAAATATGTTGTTCCACTTACCCATCAATGCCTAGAGGTTATTAGGTTATGTCAGACCCATTATTCTCCTGAACATAGAGTAGTTCTAAATGCAAATAAAGAAGTCTTGTTCACAATTACTACAGAGTCAATAAACCAGATGCTACAACTCAAACCAAATCCCAATGCAGTTCCCTTATCAATTGAAGCACTCACAAAGTTTTACATTGGTCTTGACTTTCCCAAAAGGTTTCAAATTTTTAGGTGTTCATGCCTTTACATGTTGAAATTCCACAGATCAACCCTCCTTACTCTACTTCAAAATTTCCTGAAGGGTCTAGGCATGTCATATCCATGTTGTCCTTTATCCTAGGGTATTTTACAGATGAGCATACAGATGAATCAATCCTAGGTTTTCTATCTACCTTTGCACCATGATAGCCTCCTTCTATCATTTTTAATTATGCTAAATACATAGCTAATAATATCCATGATCATCTTGTCAAATTGCCAACTAAAGGAGTATTTAGATATACTTCCTTTCTTTTCCATATGTTCTTATATTTCCAAGCAGACAAGTTCTCAATTACACTTCAGAAGCTTGATATTGAAGAAAACCCACTTTCAGTCATCTTTTGGACATCTTTGATCAGAAAAGAGTCCATAGAGTTCAGTTATGCAGAGTATACAAATTACTTAATTCATCCATTGATAAACATGTTAACAAATACAATACATCCAAGAATTAGTGATGAAATAAAGAAAGTTCTACAGTTATCAGAGCACACTAGAACTGGAGACTGGTACTTATATCTGAAACATACAGAAATTAGAGTTTTTGGGTCCAATATTTTACCCTATAAACTACCTAAGTATGTGCCAATGAGAGTCTTTGCCTTGGAGTATATCAGGCAAATCTTAAATTCGGATTCTATCAACTTCCTAACAGCCAGAAAGAAGACCCAATTTAAGTTAAAGAATCTGGTGGGACCTTTTATTTGTAATCACATAGATGCAGGACAAAAAGTAGCAAAGCAATTGCTTTAGTACAGATTTGAAGAAAAATTCTCATGGAATTATGATCCACAGAGAATATTAAGAAAAATTAGGGTTAAGTGCAAACTAACACCTTATATTCATGAGAAAAAACCAGAGATTGAACAATATGTCAATCAAACAGAGTGGCTAGAAAATACCTTGGTAGAAGCAGTTAAACAAGGTGATACTAGTCACACCTTACAAACTGCAAATCAAGGATATAAAGCTACTAAAAGAGGCAGAGAAGAAGGTACATACACTGTTGAGACAACAACTGAAACTAGGTTTAAACGCAGATACAATAAAAATCCTAAGATCAATCCAATTGATAAAGGAAAAGTGACCATAGAAATGGAAGATATAGATGTTCCAGGAACGAATACAGATGCTGCTACAGTCATTACAAATGAGCTAATCACAAAGATTCTAAATGGAGAACATCCTCATAATTCTAATACACAGGTAATAGAAAAGCAACAGAGTATGCAGGCATCCTCCTCACAGCCAGCAGAAGAAAAATATCTTGACATCAGAGAGAAATATAAGTAGATAAAGACAAATAATGAATAAATTAAGAATGAGATTTATTCTCAGTATTTGAAGCAAACACCAGGTATCCAGGACAGACTTCTATCATCTTTTGATTCAAATAAAAATTTCATTATATCAGTGATTCAGCCAACAGTGAAGACTCCCAAGACAGTGGTAGGTTACAAGAAAGTTGATCTCGAAGTGCCTACAGAAAGTATTCATGCACTAGGTCAAACTTAATTTCACAGACAAACTTCTGAGATGCTTTATTCTACCATTACTACAAAGGCCATGAGTGTCCACAAGCTTCAAAATGCAATAATAAACATGAGAGATCAAATGAAGGTTGACAAGGCTTCCTCATATGCTAAATATCTAAGGATTAAGTCTTTAGAACAATTGGTTAATCAAGTAGGATATGATCTTGCCAATTTCAAAGCTGCAAAAAAGTTAGTGAAGAAAAAGAATGTTGATATTGCAGCATTGAGGAAACAACTTAAGCTTCCACCAACAGAACATCCACAAGCCAAATAAATAGTTCAAGAGGAAAGCCAAAAAGATGATATGATGAACTTGATTTTACAGTTAAAAGGACAGATAAAATAAATGGAAATCCAAATGGACAAGCTTGTCCATAAAAGAGAAACTATAAAAGCACAGGAAACTCCTACAATAATTCTCATGGTTACTACAGTTGTGCCTTCAACTCTGGCAGAATAGTTGGCACCAGAAGTACCACTAGCTACTGTAGTGCCAGTAACCTCATCCATTACTTCAGCCACAGAATCCTCTACCACAACAGCTCAACATTTTGATGAGGCTACTAAACTAGTTAAAGCCATGGAGGAAATGTCACTTCAAACCAATGAGATCAACAAATTGAAGAAAGTGATTGAAAATCTTGAAGACACTAAAAATCTAGCCCAAATTAATGCTAAAACTCATGAACAAAGGGCTAATAGGTTAAATGTGGAATTGAAGAATCTACAAGAATATTTAATCTTGAGAGAGCCAATGTCTTATGTGAATATGGAGTAAAATCATTGAAGCCATCAATGATGTTTGGCCATCAATCCAGGTAATATATGAGCAGAGAGATTTACTGAAGGCAGCACAAGCAGAGATTAAGAAAACAAAGGATGAACTAGGTGTCAAACCTGAACAGGCCCTAGAATTAATCAAAATTCTTAACAGCAAGAACAAGTAAGAACTTGAAGAGATAGAAATTATTGATAGAACAGAAACAATCCTTGAAATAAGGAAAGTGATTTCAAAGAAAAATTTAATGAAGTAGTTAGAAGAAAAATGTGAAAACGTGAACATAGCCATCACCAAGTTTATGGTTAAGTTTGAGATTTTGAGGCAAAGAGGTTTGCCTAACATCTTGGTTATTAATGATAAGCTCATGCCACAGGAGGACTACAACAAAAAGATTAGAGATTGTGCAAAAGAGCAGGTTGACAAAACAGAAGGGCAAGGAATTCCTACAGGAAGGTATTACACAGAAGTTTTGAAGATTTGTTTTATCTACAACATGAGATAAAACATTTATTTGTCGTAAAACCAACATTTTCCAGATACACTGAGGCAGATGCGAACTTTAGGAAGCTGAAAAGGATAAAAAATTCCTGATGATGAATCTTGGGAATCACTCACTCACTTGCTATAAAATTCAAATTACAGAAAAGAGGATAAAAACAACTTGCTGATTTTTCACTGTCAAAACAGAATTTTTACAACAGTAAGGCACTATTTACAGAGTTTAAAGTATATCGGAGGTAAAGAGTATCAGATGAGAAGACAATATTTCAAAACAGATTTGAAATATCATTGCCAACAAAGAAGACACCAAGGCAGCCAGCTGCACCTAATCCAAAACAACACTTCTATATTTTTTGGATAAATAGGACAACTTGCTAATTTGTTAAGAAGTTGTCCCTATTTTGTTGTAAAATATATTTTATTTTCCTTAGATAATTCCTAGAAGCATTCTAGGATATTTTGTAAACATTTTTGTATATATACTTCATCTTTTGAAGTATTATTGTGGAATAAATGGTTGAAAATTTCTATAGTCAATATTTCTGTACTTGAAGGCTTTTTGTTGCAAGTTCGAGTAGCAGACTGGACGAAATCATCTAGCATCATATTTCAAGATTCACGTGATGAGCCATTGAAGTGAATTACTTTCTACATTTTTTGTTTATCTTCTTATGTTTCATGCATCCATATATGTGTTCCAAATTTGAATGATAAATCAGGAGTATTATTATAGGATTTGTTAAAAGTACCCTGTCTTTAACTGTTTATCATTTCTATGTTTTCTGCCGATTTCCAGAGTAGGGAACCCTTAATTGCTCCCTCTTTCGAATGACCTCTGTATACTCCTTCCTTATCCGGATCAAAGAATCCTTCATTGCTTTTTATCCCGATCAAACCACTTCACCAAATCAGCCTTCCAAGATCTTCAATGATTTGTCTATCTTGCCCTGAAAATATTTGACTTTTTGACCTTGATCCTAGTTTTGTCTGCTTGAATTTTGACTCTTTAGCCCAATGGACAAACATATCTATCACTATCCAGCTCACTAAGTGATTTTTTCTTACCAACCAAAACCAATTTGCACAATCATAACTATCCTAATATATTACAATCAAAACAAAATTAAATCTCAAAGAGAGAGCCCTCTCTGAACCCTAGGAAGGCTAGATCCTAGAGTTTAAAAGTAGGTTTGTCGTTACCTGTAATGTTCTTAGACTTTAAACTAAAATCTCACAAATTGAGAATTATTAGAGTGATAACATATGGCACCCATGCTCTTTAAATAACACATCTTTGCTATACAAAACAAGTGACTCCCATGGCTTCGTGGTAAAGCATGAGATTTGTGCTCGACAGGTCCCGGGTTCGACCCTCTCCGAGCACACTCCATAAATTTTGTTTGACACCACAGGGCCACGTGGCCTCCTTGGAATAGGCCACATGTCGCCCTCTAATTGGGTCGCATGGTGCCAATCCATTGGTCCACATTGCACCAACCATATAGTGGCACTTCTCGAGCTATGGAAATTCCATGGCTCGAGAATATTCGTGAGCCTAGAACCCCAACTACGAGAACCATGAGTTGATCATTGACTGTCAGAATCCTGAGCATCGACTTTGACCTGTTGACCTTTGACTTTTTTTTTCTGTGCTTGGACCTAAACTTTGACTAGCTGTAACTTCGTCATACGATTTTTTGCCCATTCAAGTTTCTTTGGATTCAGAGTGAAGAAATATATGCAATGGAACTAGTTTGAAAAGCATTTTACAACTTTGATTTTTGAGCATTTTCTGAAACTTTGACTATCTTTTGGATCATATGGATCACTCCTTAATCATTTATGATCACCTGGTAAGAAATAAGGCCTCTAAGGTATGGTTCCTTTGAGGTACTAGAAAAGGTGGGTGATCATGCCCATTGACTCAATTTAGCACCATATATGTGCATTTACTCAGTTGTGAGTGTAGAGAATTTGAAACTCTATGAGCCTTCCATGCTAAATCAGGAAAAGGAACATGTCCTACCTTATGTGGAGGATTTGGCACCAAACTCTTAGGCATAATTGATAGAAGATACAATTTTGCAGAAGAGGTCCAGAACTACAAGACAGGGGCAGCATGACCTTTGGCATATTGGGTTGAAGAGGCAACTTCTAAGCAAAGCTAAATAGTACACCAGAGAGAAGGTGGTGGAAAAATTTCCTCACCTCATTCAGTAAAATATTTTTGGGATCAAAAGCCTCCCAAAATGGTGAGGTGTGATATGAATTGGATCATTATATTATTTTTCATGCATCTCGATGCATTTTGAGTGGAAAAAGTGGAGGAATCAGCGCATCAGACCGTTTTTACCGGCGGGACCCAATTTGGTGAAACGAGATCTGGAACATTCCGGGAGTGTTTTGAGGTATCAAACAACGTTTTTTGGGGTAAAACTTTGTCGCTTTGGCATGAAACCTTTTCATGTTGTTCTACACATAGATATTTTTCCAACGATGCTAGAAGTATGTCAATCAGAGTCAGTATGAAAAAGTTATGTCACTTAGAAGTTGACCTTCCTATTTTCACACCTATAGTTAGGGAGGATGTCGTGTGAGCCCCCATTATTTATGGAAAAGGTGTTAACCATGTGTTTGTGATGTAAAAGACACTGAAATAGTCTATATTGTAACTTTAGTTAAGATTTGATGTAGTCAAAATTAACCACTAGTAGGCTATCAAGCTGTGTTATAACCTGGCCACTAGGAGGAAGAGGCATTTTCCATTCTTTTGAGAGAATTTTGTTCCATAGCTAATCAAAGATAACCAAGAGAGATAGGAGCTAGAACACACATAGAGGATATGCTCACTGTAGCAGCCTATGGGCCATATACAATACTTCTTTGTACTTGCAGACATATTTCTAGACAGAGAAAGAGAGCAAAGCGGCCTCACCTTCCAGTTGGGTTTTCTCCCGTAAGGGTCTCCCAGATAGCATATCTTATGTTCTGTGTGTGTGCGCTTATTTTGTCATTCTGTATTTTTTTGCATAATTTCCATTCACATGCATGCACTAATTACAGTTAAATCCACATATCTCAAAGTTTAATAAATTGTAATAATGTAGAATTCTTAGAGTTTTAACATAATATTATTAGATATGTTGTGATGAAATGTCTAGTGGAATATCCACAACAGTTTATGGATCACTCTAACACCAATTTTTTTTTACTTGTCATGTAGTAACATTCTTTAGACAAGACCCCCCCTTATTTAACACCACATCATAACCTATGTCCTCCAATACAGCTACAACAATTATTTTTTTCTTCTACCCAGGCACATACATTACATTTTCTAGGTGAAGATGGGAGCCTGACTCACTCTTAAAGGTGACAGTACCAATCCCTTTGGTACTATACCGCCCAACATCTCCAAGTTCTATGAGTAATTGTAGGTCCTTCTCCTCTAGGTTGTTGAAGAACTCCTTAGATGTTGTCATATGAAATGAGGCTCCAGAGTCCAAGTACCATACACTGCCTTGTACATTGCTTACCACACATGCAATGAGGGTGAAATCCAATTCTAATTATGATCCAAGAGCATCACCTCTTGCTCCTCTTGTGGTCTTCTTCCTGGATTTCTTGTGGGGACAATTGGTTGCATAATGTCCATATTCATGGGAGTGAAAACATTTAATTTTTTTGAGGTCCTTCTTCTTGCCCTAGTTCTGGTTGGATTTTTCCTTTCCTTGGGCCTTCTTTCCCTTGGTTTTCTTTCCCTTGCCTGCTAAGGCAAATTTTTCTTCCTCCTCAGCTCTAGTTGTGACACCATCTCTAGTGTTTCTTTGATCTCCTCCTGCAGCAAATCACACCAAAGGCTCTCCCAATCTAGTAGCTTGTCTCTTCCATTAACTCAATCTTGATAGTTGTGCTAATATTTCGGAAGGCCAAGGAGTGCTAAGCTCACAAGTTTGGATGATGGCACATTTTCTCCTGCTCCTCCAAGTTCATCTCAAACATAAGTGAATCTATATAGGTATTGTGGAATGGTTTCATTTTTCTGCATGTGAATGCTCTTGATTTTGTCTCTCGATGCCAAATTTTTGGCATCACTATTTCTCTAGAAGATATCTATGGGAGTTTCCCACATTTAAAAACGAGTCTCCTTTCCATGCAAGTTCGAAACCACATGATCTTTGACATCCTCCAGAATAATCCTCTTGGCCTTTGTTGTGTCTTTCTTCCACTAAGAAAGTGCTTGTGCATATGATGTTTTTGGTTTCAAAATATCAGTTTATGTATATTCCCATGTACTCAATTTTCATCCAGGACAACTTCCATCTTGTCTTTCCAATCACAAAAAATCAAGGTGCCCTCCAATGCATACTCAAGCTTCAATCTGTCGAAAGACATTTTTTCTGCATTGAAGATAATTTGCACCAAAAACTCTGCAAATCGAAATTTCTCTGAGAGAAGATCTAGAACAAGGTTTCTATGTAGTCTTCTGAGGCTCTAATACCATGTAGAAATTGCAACAAATTTTCTACTGCTAATGAAATCGAACTGAAATCAAGAGACAAAAATGTCCTCTATTGTTTTTGGTAAAGGAAAACACAGGATAGAAATGCATGCAATAACATGCAACTATCAAAACACAAGGAACACAATGATTTTATAGCGGAACCCAACTAGTAAAAATCCTTCGCTGCTTTGCATTAATTCGGATGAGAATATGGATCAATTACAATGACTTTCTCCAATCCTGAAGCAAAACTTGCATTGCAATTCTGGTCTCATGCTCACTAACCTGCTCTGACCAACACTTAGCCAATTCAAGCCTCAACCTTCCTCTTATTTCCTTGCACAATCCAAGAGGAAATTAGCTCCTAAATAATAGGGAAATTCACTATTTCCTTGCGCAATTTCTAGAAGAATTGACCACCTGCTCAATGCAAAAAAATTGTACACTCAACTAGTATACAATTGATAATTACAATGTGCCTTTTCCTCCACTCTAACTAGGAAATTTGAGTTCCATGAATGAATGGTTTTATTTTTAGTAAATTGAATATTTAATAGAGATATTAATAAGATAACAATTGTTATAACTACTCAACTGAACTCCTACTAACTCCACTAGATATTAGAGCTTATTTAACTGAGTTTAACTAACAATAACTCCACTAGTTTGCTAAATTTTATAAGTCAACCTGTGCACAACTCTACTTCTAGCCTATAACTCGAATTTACTGACTTAACTAGGATACAAATCCATGTCACTTTAGCTAAGTGCAATCCAAGCCATCCTGCTAATGTGGAAAATCAAATTTCTCCATTTGACTAAGGCACAAGTGAAATGAAGACTTTTCTTGCTAAATTTTAACAATATGGTAGGGGGTGTTGCATTATACGATAAATTCAATCTGCAATAACCTTCGTTGAGATCATGTTCTTCTCACTCCCATTGTCAACAATGAAATATAGTCGGGTCCACTTTGCTTACATCTAAGATTGGAATAGGCATTCCCCCTCCTTAAGCTCCTATGGCTCTTCTAGTTGGATCATTGTAGTCATGATGCTAGCACTATGTTCTAAAGTGATGACATATTTTCCTTTATTTTGCTATAAACCAAAATTCAAGCTAGATTCCATCTATTTTTCTTTAAGCTCAACTAATAAGCTAGGGAATTTTGTGGAATTTACACCACCTTCTAGTGTCCTTTATTTACTTCCCTTTACCCTTCTTTGCTTGTGACACAGGTTAGTTGCCCTGAGGTTTAGCTCTCCTTACTCTATACCTTTTTTTGTGAGTCATGACCACCTTTTTCAAAACTATATTATGGTGGATATGTGGAATCGAACACCTGCTTATTCCATTTCTTAAATTTCTACTCGATTATGACAATATATTAATAAGTGGATCATTGCAAGAATATGTCCAAGGAATCAATATTTTGTTGGATGTACCTATCTAGGGAATTATATTGCTTCCAAACCAAGTGTTGCTAAAAATCTCTAGTTCCCACCTTTGAGTGAAAGGTATGGAAAATATTTGTGTTTAGTCTCTCTCATGTCATAGAGTTGTCCATCTCATGTAATGGTGATCATGATACCATATAGAATAAATTTCTCCTTGAGGGCATCAACAAAGGCCAAGAAAGTGCATCTTGTCGTGAATATTGCATACTCATCTTCACTGTGTCTTCGTTAGTAACCTTCCCACCAAGCTTTGACATGGGGAATGACTTTCACGAGCATGAAGGTGATTTTTTCTTTGTCAGAACAATTTTAAATAGAGTTAAAGCCCTCTAATAGATTTAACTACTTCCCCCAAGCATTTGCATCTATTTGGCCTTCAAATAAAGATATATCAAAGCTAAAATTTACCTTGAAGGGTGTTTCACCATTGGAATTGTGTTAAGTCCCTTTATTAATAGTGTAGTCCCTTATTATGTTAGTGTAGCCCCCCTTATTGTTATTGTTGTACCCCTGTAACCCCCATATTGTTATTATTGTGCCCTTACATTATTATTGTTAGGTCAGCTAGGATTACATTGTGGCCCCATGGAATCCTATATATAGAAAGGAGGTTTTGTCATTTGTATCATCCAAGAATTGCTCATTAATGTAATATATTGGAGGTTGCCCCCTTGAAGTGTCTTATTTCTAAGGCGTTGAAATATCTTTTCTTCTATTTTGGAACTGGTTTCACAACATTTGGTATTGGAGCTTCGGATTATAGGGTTCGCTGCTCCAAACAAGTCATCGTGGAATTTCTATAGATATTTTTATACGAGGTTTCAGAAGCTGAAATTTTTCGAGGGCGAATCTGAAATACTGAGGAACATCGCCGCAAAATTTCAGATCTTGGTTCGCAATATTTTCAGAGATATGATCTGTGCAAGTTAGGGATTTTTGTAGGCTCCTGAATTTAACCTAAATAGGCCATCATGGCATTTTCGCTATAAATTTTTTTCTAAGAAGGTTCAAAAGATGAAATTTTTAGAGTGTGAAGCCGAAATCCTGAGGAACATCTTCGCAAAATTTCAAAGCTTGGTTCACAATTTTTTTGGAGATATGATCTGTGGAAGTTAGGTCTTTTTCAGGCTCCTGAATTTCATCTCAAAGAGGTGATCGTGGGAAAAACGTCATAACTCTCTCTCTGAGCATCGGATTGAGATTCTGTAAAAAGTTGCCACAAGTACACGGACTGTAGTTTCTTCTTCGTCAATTTTAGACTCGAAGGAGGAAAAAAGGATATGTGGAAATTCGTACAAGTTTTCTCTACTGAACCAGTCCATAATTAGGTCATCGTAGGATATTGGGCATAAATTTCTCTTCAAGAATCCAAATCAGTTCAGACCTATGGCATTCGAAAGAAGATTCAGAGGGCTACTTCAGGGCCAAATTTCAGTTATTGAGGATCCAAAATCACATAGATAATTCAGTTTCAATATCTAGCTTCTCAAAAGCAAGAAAAAGGTGTGTATTTGGTCTTTAAAATTGCATAACGTTTGTTTGAAAAAGAAGTTTGAAGTGATGCCAAGGGCATATTTTAGAATTTTTATCAGTATTGGGTTCTACAATGCCTCCAAAAAATAATTCTATACCCATTAAGCCCTCAAAAAGCTATACTATGACGCATGAAGAGGAAGAATTGCAGTATGAGATATCAAATTTATGGTGCCAAGTGCAACAAATTTCGATCTTACGAAGAGCAACCGAAGATGACATAGATGGTTTAAAATAAGAAATGGAGGCTAAGTTGGATGGTTTGAAGGATCAAATAATAGCTAATATGGATAATAAATTAGTGGAAGATCACATCGAGCATCAACAACAAGTTCTCCAACTCTCAAAGGATAACCTAACTTTGGTGTAGAATCTAATGAAACAATAGGAATATCAACATCATATCGAAAGAAGTTCTGAAGCAGTCACAGAAACAAGAACTAGACAAGTACGATCAATTTCAGAGTATCTCAGAAAGTAGAAGAACTTTCATGTAGAAGATTCCACATGGGAGGATGAGAATTTTATAAAAAAGCATCAAGAAATAATCAAGCGCTGAGGACAACACTTGTTTGAAGGAGATGGGCATGTCAAGTCCCTGTATTAATAGTGTAGTCCCCTATTATGTTAGTGTAGCCCCCCTTATTGTTATTGTTGTACCCATGTAACCCCCATATGGTTATTATTGTGTCCTTACGTTATTATTGTTAGGTCGGCTAGGATTACATTGTGGCCCCACTAAGATTACATTGTGGCCCCATGGATTCCTATATATAGAAAGGAGGTTTTGTCATTTGTATCATCCAAGAATTGTTCATTCATGTAATGTATTGGAGGTTGCTCCCTCAAAGTGTTTTATTTCTAAGGCGTTGATATCTCTTTTCTTCTATTATTGGAGCCGGTTTCACAACCATTGAAATTGCCACTTCTTAAAGGTTCCTCAACCATCATTAGTTATTTTCGAAAGTTGTGGGTGAAATTGTCCATCATCTAGTTCCTCCATGTAGAAATATGCTGAATAATGATTAATTATCCACTGAGACTATCCTGATCACATACAATTCGAATTTATATGCAACACATAATCTCTTTCACTCAGATCATCAAACATGCGGAAATAAAATCAAGCGATAGCACATCAAATCATCATACACATTAACACAGTATGTATGGGGAAAGCTTATAGCTGAAAACCCCGCAGCTATTGTGTATATTATAATGGAGAAATCATGTAACAAACTCAGTAAAATACTCCTCACAAGTACTCAGTACTATCTCATGAAGTTACACACAAACTAGCTCAGTTTTGAACAGGTTACTAGTTCAAAACTCACCGCCAATTGCCTTGCCTCTATTGCGCAATCATGGCCTGTCTATATAGATATCCAAGGTTCGAATCTCCTTGGCTTGACAGCGCAATCATCATGGGCAATTCCTCCAAGTGTGGTGCAAATCTCATGCACAACTGATGTCGCCACTGATAGCTAACCCCACCCTTTCATCTACCTCTTTCACTGGTCTCCACTGAACTGATCATGCACTGTAGTGAACTGATGTGTTCTTGAGTTGAATAATGAGTTACTAATTAATGAATTGAATAATATTTAATTCACTCCACTCATAACTAATTGATTAGCTAGTTAAACTAATCTCAACTAGTTCAACTAAAATAAACAGAACACAACTCCACTATCTGTCTCATTAACTCCTCCAAACTTCTGCCACTGAAGTCCAACTGAAGTCAACCATGCATGTGCCATCAAACCCTTGGGAATCACGTGATTCCTCTGTCAGTGCATGAGCCACTTCTGTAGCTCGAACTGAAGTGCTCCAAGAGAGTAAACTGAAGTTTAGAGTCCAAATATTATTAAGGGTAAATAATATTTGACTTCCCTAGTTTTAGGATAGGCAGTCTAAAAATAGACTTCGACCTATAGGTCCAAAAATAGAGGTCCATCTATTTTTACCAACATGACCAATACTCCAAGAATAACATACTGCAACCCCTGGACCATGCTCCATATGTCTAAAAATAGACATAGTCTAAAAATAGACTTTGCGCCAGAATTTGCCTGCGGGCCCACTTAGTGAAGGCGACTTCATTTCACTAAGCTCCATCATCTTACTGCATTCTCAACACTCCCTCTCAGCAAGATATGGATTATCTGCAATCCCTATCCTGCCTCTGTGGAATTCGAACTTGCTCCTGGTGAGCGCCTTCGTCAGGATGTCGGCATCCTGATCCTCTGTGGGAACATATGAAAGCATCATGATTCTCCGCTGAACACAATCTCTGATATGATGGTACCTGATGTCGATGTGTTTGGACCTATCATGAAATACTGGATTAGTCGAGAGCTTGATGCAGCTCTGGTTATCACAGTAGATCACTATAGGCTCCAAATGCAACCTGAACAATCCTGCGAGGATCTTCCTCATCCAAATAGCCTCGCATGCAGCCAAACTAGCTGCCATGTACTCGGCCTCTGCTGAACTGAGTGCCACGGATCTCTGCTTCTTGCTGTACTAGGAAACTGCTGTCGACCCAATGCTGAAAACTCCTCCAGAAGTTCTCTTCCGGTCCATTGGACTCCCTGCCCAATCTGCATCAGTGAAGCCAGAAAGCTTCACTCCATCCTCCTGTCTGTACCATAGACCATATCCCGATGTGCCTCTGATATAGCGCAATACATGCTTGCCTGCCTTCCAAAAGAGCTTGGTAGGCTTAACCACAGCTTGCGAAAGCTGGTTAACTGCATAGCATATATCGGGTCGTGTATTGACCAGATACATAAGCGACCCCACCAACTGTCGATAGACAGTGGCATCCACTACCTCCGCTGAAGTAGCATCCTCCTTCCTCCAACCACCAGGAAGAGGAGTGTCAACAGGCTTGCAGCCTTGCATGTTGAACCTCTCCAGGATCTCCCGGGCATACTTGCCCTGAGAAACAAACAGTCCTCCACTGCGCTGCCAAATCTCCAATCCCAGGAAATAATGAAGGATGCCCAGGTCCTTCATCTCAAACTCTCGTGCAAGATCCTCCTTGCATGAAAGTATCAGCTGCTCATCGCCAGTCAAAATCAGATCATCTACATACAGTACGATGATCAACAGCTTCCCCTCCACCACAATCTGGTACAGGTTTGGATCCGCCTCACTCTTGGAGAATCCAAGCCCGGTGAAGTAGCTGTCTATCCGAGTGTACCAAGCACGAGGTGCTTGCTTCAGCCCATACAGTGCTCTCTTGAGTCGGCACACATGCGACTCACTGCTGAAGTTCTTAAAACCTTCAGGCTGCTCTATGTACACCTCCTCCTCAATAACTCCATTGAGGAACGCATTCTTCACATCCATCTGATGAATGTGCCACCCCATCTGCGTTGAGAGAGCAAGGATCGTCCGTATGGAAGAGTACCTTGCGACAGGTGCAAAGGTCTCCTCATAGTCAATCCCCTCGATCTGTGAAAAGCCACGGGCGAAAAATCTCGCCTTGTACTTCTCCACACTCCCGTCAGCCGCCTGCTTCACTTTGTAGATCCATCACGAACCCACCACTGATTTCCCCTCCAGTCTTGGGACAATCTCCCATGCACTGTTCCTGACGATCGAATCATATTCTTCGATCATGGCATCAACCCATGCGGGTTCCTCCACAGCTTCCTCAAAAGAGGATGGCTCCGTCACAACACATTGACTCACAAGAGCCATGTATCCAATGTACCGATCCGGTGACTGCCTCTGTCTGCGCTGTGCTGTAGGTGGTCCTACAACCTTCTCTGCATCTCGAGCCAGTCGCTCAGCTTCTGTAGTGCGCATGCGCCCTCTGATGGTTGGCGCCGCATGGGTGGTTTCTTCCACCTCCTGAACTTCCTCTTGTGGCTGATCCACATCCGGAAGCTCCTCCTTAGGAACTAACAGCTCCTCATCTGCATGCAAGTGTAGCTCCCTCTCAAGCGAACACTGCATGGCTTTCTCCTCCCGAAATTTTATATCCCGTCGCACAACAGTCTTGCGACTGTCTGGCACATACACCCGATAGTTGTGAGGTGTATCAGTGTACCCCACAAATATTCCAACTTCAGCAGTTGGATCCAGCTTCCTTCTTGCATCCTTCGTCACATGCATGTAGACAGGAGATCCGAAAATCCGCAAATGGGAAATATCAGGCCTCTTGCCAGAATAAGCCTCCTCTCGTGTACTCATGCCAAGAACCTTGTGAGGACAACGGTTCTGCACATACACTGCTGTATTGCATGCCTCAGCCCACAAGTGAAGGGGTAGGCCCTGGTCATGCAACATCGCCCGTGCAGCACCCACGATCGTTCTGTTCTTCCGCTCAGCCACCCCGTTCTGCTGTGGGTTATGGGGTGCGATGAGCTCTCTCCGAATCCCTTCTGCGCTGCAGAACTCCTTGAATTCAGCCGAGATGAATTCACCACCGTTATCACTCCTTGGAGCAATCACCTTCTTCCCCGACTCCTTCTCGACCAGTGCTTTAAACTCACAGAACTTCGCGAATGTATCGCTCTTCTTCTGCATGAAGAAGATCTAGCACTTTCGAGAGAAATCATCAACAAAGATCACATAATACCTGTGCTTTGCTGTCGAAGCAACTGAGAAAGGACCACACACGTCTGTGTGAACTCTCTCAAGGATCGCCGTGGCGCGACTATCCTTCTCGTGAAAGGTGGCTTTCACATACTTCCCTAAAGTACACCCCTTGCACTGATCTGACTGCGCAAGAGTGCCCTTAGGAAGCCCAGTAGAAATCTGCTGCAGAATCTTCAAAGCTCCATGGTGAAGGTGTCCCAATCTCCTGTGCCACAGTTCGCCCTCATCATCCCGGCTCACCACTTCTCCCGCCTTGCATGCCATAGCTGCGCAGCCATCTACCTGCAACTGATAAAGGTTCTTGGTTCGAACCCCTATCTTCCGGGTCTCTCCAGTAGTCTTACTGCGCAGGAAGGCTTTTCCTCCGCTGAAGACCACATCATACCCTTTATCCTCCAACATCGCCACAGAGAACAAGTTCTTCTTCAATCCAGGTACATGCATGACATCCTTCAAAACAAAGGGTTTACCAGACTCCCTCTGAAAGGATATGGTACCGATACCAGTCGCACTGTATCTACCATCATCGCCCATCTCGATGTGCACACCCAGATCTTTGTCCTCCAGATATGAGAACAAATCCCGATCTCCCGTCATATGAAATGACGCACCGCTGTCCAAGAACCACACCGATCCCATCACACTTGAAACCAAGCATGAGATCAGTGAAAATTCAAGCTCGAACTGTGAAGCCAAAGCTTCTCCATCTGCAGATCTTCCCGCTTGCTTGTTCTTCTTCTTCTTTGGACAATTGGTAGCATAATGTCTGTGATCATGGCAGTGAAAACACTTCACTTTCGCCATATCCTGCTTCTTGCCCTTAGCACCATAATGAGAGGTTTTCTTACCCTTCCCCTTCTTTGCTTTGGACACCAAAGCGCAGTTTTCTTCATCAGCTCCCTTTGATGAAGATCCATCTCGAGTAGTCCTCCTTATCTCCTCCTGCATGAGATCCGCCCAAAGGCGCTCCCATCCCGGCAGCTTCTCCCGACCATTGACACTATCTTGATATGGGTGCCAAGCCTTCGGAAGACCAAGGAGAGCCAGGTCGACCATGTCCTCGTCTTCGACAGTCACCCCCACACTTCCCAGCTCATCTCTGCACTGAGTGAACTTCGTGAGGTATTTGGCGATACCGTCGCCTTTCTCCATCTTGATGTTCCTGAGCTTATCTTTGAGCGCCAGCTTCCTTTGGTCGCTCTTACTCTGGAATAGATCCGTCAAAGCTTTCCACATTAAATATGGAGAAGCCTTTCCATGCAAGCTGGATACAATATGATCCTTGACGCCCTCCAACAGGATCCTTCGACACTTCGCCATCTTCTTTTGCCATGCTTCGACTTCAGCAGGATCAGTGGGCTTTTGGACATCCGTATCTACGAACTCCTTCAAACCATTATCTTCTAATACTGCCTCCATGCGATCCTTCCATGCAACATAATTCGAACTGCCTTCAAGAGCATATTCGAGTCGCAAACCGTTGAAAGACATTTTCAACACCGGCACCAAGAAACAAAACTGCTGCAAAATTCGAATTCCACCTCAAAGCTCAACCGCTCTAGATTTGTGAGAACAAATTATTTCTAGCACAGAGATTGACTGCAAGGGGCATTTACCAGACCTTTCACTTTCCGAAGAAAGATGAATCCGGAGGCTACCTGGCCCGCATGCAGACTCTGTCTACCGAAATAAGTTTGTAATCACCGTGATGATCAATCTCTGCTTCAATAGCTCCGATACCATGTAGAAATTTGCTGAATAATGATTAATTATCCACCGAGACTATCCTGATCACATACAATTCGAATTTATATGCAACACATAATCTCTTCCACTCAGATCATCAAACATGCGGAAATAAAATCAAGCAATAGCACATCAAATCATCATACACATTAACACAGTATGTATGGGGAAAGCTTATAGCTGAAAACCCCGCAGCTATTGTGTATATTATAATGGAGAAATCATGTAACAAACTCAGTACAATACTCCTCACAAGTACTCAGTACTTTCTCATAAAGTTACACAAAAACTAGCTTGGTTTTGAACAGGTTACTGGTTCAAAACTCACCACTAATTGCCTTGCCTCTATTGCGCAATCATGGCCTGTCTAAATAGAGATCCAAGGTCCGAATCTCCTTGGCTTGACAGCACAATAATCATGGGCAATTCCTCCAAGTGTGGTGCAAATCTCATGCACAACTCGATGTCGCCACCGATAGCTAACTCCACCCTTTCATCTACCTCTTTTCACTCGGTCTCCACCGAACCGATCATGCACCGTAGTGAACTGATGTGTTCTTGAGTCAATAATGAGTTACTAATTAATGAATTAAATAATATTTAATTCACTCCACTCATAACTAGCTTCGATTAGCTAGTTAAACTAATCTCAACCAGCTTCAACTAAATTAAACCGAACACAACTCAATTAGTCAGTTCTTTCATTAACTCCACCAAACTTCGCTACCAAGTCCTAATCAAGTCAACCATGCATGATGCCATCAAACCCTTGGGAATAGCGTAATTCCTCTATTACTGCATGAGCCACTTCCACTTGCTCTCGAATCAAGTGCTCGTTATCAGTAAATCATGGTTTAGAGTCCAAATATTATTAAGGGTAAATAATATTTGACTTCCCTATTTTTAGGATAGGCAGTCTAAAAATAGACTTCGACCTATTGACCTATAGGTCACAAAAATAAAGGTCCATCTATTTTTACCAACATGACCAATACTCCAAGAATAACATACTGCAACCCCTGGACCGTGCTCCATATGTCTAAAAATAGACATAGTCTAAAAATAGACTTTGCGCCAGAATTTGCCTGCGGGCCCACTTAGTGAAGGCGACTTCATTTCACTAAGCTCCATCATCTTGCTGCATTTTCAACACTCCATCGCGTGAGTGCATCCTCGACCAATAACTTGATAGGATCTCTTACTTCGTTGTCACTCTTTTCTTCCACCATAGGAAACCACTTCGCCGAGTGAGAGATATCATTCCCAAGTGAAACTAGATCGAGACCCAACTCTTTGTACCCTAACCTCATCAGAGACATGCATTAAGAAACAACTAGCAGATTTACTCTGATACCATTGATCAAAATTGCATAAGGAACAAAATGAAAAGCGAGAAAAGTAATCAAATGTAAACACATGGAAATATAGTAAAGAGCACAATAATATAGTGAAAACTCAACTTGTTATCAATTATAAATAAATAAATATTATAGAACACAAATTAACTAGAATAAAGATATTGAAGATATTAAGTCTCTGCAACAAACCCCTTATTTTAGGAAAACTTCATACCCTTTCTATCTTTCTTTTTTTTTTATCGTCTATTTACAAATAATAATTATTACTTGTCTATGATTTCATTCCTTAGGTATATGCTTTGATTTGATTTATTTTAAACTCGTTACACTTGTTTTCTTTTAAAAATGATTAAAGAGTTAACTTCAATTTAACTTTGGTCAATTTTGCAAGATATTGGAAAAGAAATCAATATAAAATTTAACAAAATTTTCAAATTATGAAGTCACTCTGAATGACAAGTCTACACCCAAACATCAATCTAGTTTTCCTAGCCACGTGTTCGGATCCATTCATATCCAAATATGTACTTCACTTCCTAAAAATTTCGGTTCCTGAATTATGACCAGTCATAATTTCCTTGGATTGACTTACAACGTAGGCAATGATTATGTGGCAACCCACGTGTCACTGCAGGTGATGTCTAAATGAACCTTGAAAGTACTTATCAATTCCACTTGGCAGTGTTGCTGACGTAGTTATCAACGTGGAATGGATAACATGTCATCGGATCATATTATTTAGGATCAAATCTCGGAGTAATGGTTTTGTTTTTTTCTGATCTTCGGATATAATATGTATTGCATCCAGATCGAGGGGAATTTTTCTTCACACTAATCCACATACACTCAACAATAGTTAACTACTAATGTGCTACCTGACGTGACCATGGATACAAATTGTATTATTTTTCGGGGGTGGGGGGAGTGAATTATTTTATTATTTACTTTTCACCTCGATTGACTTTTAGTTTTTGTATTGACTCACCCCAACATTCGAGACTTTTATTTACCTTGCATTTTCATTTTCCTCCTATGCATCCTAATGGTATTACCTTATTTTATGTGATTTTAATCTAATTTAAGCAGAAATCTTTCGGTAAAAATCACATTATCATGAACAAAGTCGACGCGTTTCGAACCAACCAGTGTGGTTCATCATCAGGACTAGGTGAGAGATCAGATCAGTCGTTAAGTTTAAATAGATGTAGGAGAGGAAAGAAAACCGTTAAAATCAGCTAATTTGACTATAAAACGGTTAGTTCAGTAATTAAAAATAAAAATAAAAAACGGCTAGTTTGAATATTCAAATTAAAAGTCTAATTAAATAAAATAAAATTCAATTTTATAGTTTAATTATTTAATTTTTCAATAATTGATTATTATACATTATTTTATTGTAAAAATTTAAAAATAAAATAAATAAATAAATAAATAAATAATTAATAATAATATTATAATAATAAGATTAGAAATAAAATAGTTCCCTTAATTTACATATTTTTAATTACAAATTGAAATGGCTAGTTTGAAAATTCTGATTAATAGTTTAATTAAAATTTATTATTAGAAATAGCAAATTTTTTATTTTTATTAATCTCGGTAATCGAATTTTCAAATATTATTTAATTAAAATTATCTATAATTATATTGAAATTCTACCTCTATATATATATATATATATAGATATAGTAAAAATAAAAATAATAATAAATAAATAAAAATAATAAATAAAAATAAAATAAAATAAATATATATAAAAATAAAAATAAATAAAAATAAATAAATATAAAAATATATATATATATATAAAGAAAAAATAAATAAATAAATAAATAAATAAATAAATAAATAAATATAAAAATAAAAATAAAAATGAATAAATAAATAAATAAAAATATAAAAAATAAATAAATAGTACTATCAAGAAAGAAGAAGATTAAGAATATAAGGCAGGGATCCAACACCTGCTTATATTCCAACCGTCATCTCTATTGAGATTTAAGGGCCTTTTTTCAATTTCAAGGGCCTCTCTTAACTTACGATGATGAAAATGATCAACCCTGGCTAAGACCTTAGCCTCTTCGATACAGATATGATGGTTAGTTTTTTCCACATGTTCAGCTAGGGCAGAGGTGCGGGACCTGCCAAGTCTAATGTCAGCTGCATGTTCACAAATCCTTTGGTTAATGGACCTGCCTGTTTCACCAATGTAAGGTGTCCCACAGGAACAAGGAATAAGATAGACCCCTTTTTTATCCTTAGGGTTCACAGGATCTTTAACAGAGTTAAGAGAGCTTCGGATCGTGTTAAGGGGTTTGAAGGAAGAGGAAACCTTATGCTTCCTAAGGATTCTAGCAATCCTATCAGTGATTTTAATCGTTAATTATTCTCATTATATTTGATTTTGATTTTGATTTTAATTTTAATTTTATTTTAATAAAGTTAATATATTTTATTTTCATGATAAATATCTTTATATTTCATATAATAAATGGGCATGTTTTATATATTACAATAAAATTTATCGTGCTATTTGTAATTGAATATGGGTGGGGAATATAATAATCATTCTTCTCAACCACTTGTCGATGATTCGAAAACCGCTGCAACAACATTGGGGGATAACCACCCAGCCAGGAACTTGAAAATCGTTCCTTTTCTATTTGGAATAGTGACTCCCATTAGGAATGATGGGACATGTTTCCCAATAAAGTATAGTTGAATGGATGTGGGTAACTTGATAATGGGAGTGATAACGAGCTAACATAATATATATATATATATATATATATATATATATATATATATATATATATCCTGGGATTAATTATGCTTCTTTATATGCGATCTTGAAAGATTATCGTTAGTCCATGAGAATGAAGATTATCAAACACTTAGAGAAGTGAAAAACAATTAAAGTTAATTAGTTTGAGTAAATAGTTAATCAAATTAATTGATTAAGCTCATATTGCATCAAATAGCTGCATGCCTTGTATATATATTAAAAGATAACAATCTTTGCACGTTCAATACTGAATTAATTGCCCAATTGTATTAAAAAAATACATATAACAAAACAATATAAAAGAAGTATGACTATCAATCACATAAAAAGAGAACAACAATATAAAGATAGAAATACCATGTATATCTTAACTCTGCTCATGGAAGAAATGGTCCTTGGTCCAGTCTTTCTATTAAGATGATTTCAAGGGTACAAAAGTGCAACTTCTCGAAGCCTTCTTTACAAAATTTCAGGACCTTTTCTTTGTAGACATGAAAGGGTTTATATAGTAAACACTAAAATTATAAAAATAGCAAATACACAAAGTACTGAGTAGGATTAAACAACTCTCCTTAAAATAAGTGAAAATAGGACAAAAATAGAATTTGTTGTATGACTAGCTCAGGAGTGTGATGATGTCTCCTTTCCCATTCGCTGCTTGAGCTAATGAATATCCAACATTGGTTGCACTTCAGGAGGCTGAGCTGGCCTGATGCGCAGCTGTCCAGTATAAACCACATATTATAGTGCAGGTAGCATATGGGAGGACGTGTCAATAAGATATCGCAACATCAGCCAATGACTGTGTGGTTTCACCAGATATTGCCAGTACTTCTCCCAGTCAAGTTTCGCCAGCTTCCTGATGCTTTCTTCCTTTGTCTTTGACATTTCCTGACATTGTTTCATCAAATCTTGGAAATTAGGAAGGGAACCAGGTGGACATTCATGAATTAGATTGGCACCAAATAGATTATGGTTGAAAGTTTCAACAATATTGTTAGCCAAATCTCTTGCTCTAAATATTGATCTTTCTTCTTGCTTCAATTGTATGTACTAATCAGTAAATAGGATTCCCTTTTTGGAATCCTCTATTATGGGAAGATTTGCTTTCCTTCCCTTTGTGTTGTCTTTCCAAGTGATAAATTCTGTGATCTTTTCATCAATATCATTAAAGTTCATCATTAGGTCAACCGATTGATTCATCAGTGAATCACTTCTATCACACAGATCATTGAGGATTGTCAAATTTTGACAAAATACAACTTGTTGTTGGGCCAACATGGTGTTCAATTCCAAAGCTTCCTTTTTGAAGTCCTTTATCTTTTGATTATCCTTTATTTGCTCCAATTTGAATTGGAGTTGTTGAATTTGAGTGTCTTTTGTATTGATTTCAGATTAATGTTGTAATTTTAATTGATCAAAGCTTTGCTAGAGCTGTGACAATTGAGTTTGCAATTGCTGATAAATACTCTGATTTTTTTATAAAAACTCTTGTTCCAATTGTAGGATTATTTCATCCTTCTCTTTGACTAGTTGTTGGACCTATCATGCCTTGTCAATTGTGGCAGATGCATAAGCACATGCAAACCGTGTCAATCTTGTTAGATCTTCACACAGATCAGTTTGTGGATCTTTCCAAACTATTTCTGTGGGTATATCATCAGGGACTAATGCCTATGATTGATCAACTCTTCTTCTCTTTCCTTGTCTGCTCAATACGACCTGATGTTTGGGACTGTAAAAGATGTCAAGAGGAGGGATTTCTCCTATCTTTAGAACAATTTCATATGAAGGGGAGGTCGGGATGAATTCAATTTCCTTTGTGTTGACAGCTTTATTGGAAGCCCCGACGGTGAATGGGTTCTGATTTTTGGCTTGAGGTGTGCTGATTGTCTCTTTAGGATAAATGGTTTCCACCTCTTGTTTTCCTTTAAGTTGCTGATAAAATTTATTCCAGACTTTATCCCATTCACTACTAAACAATCGATTAATAGTCTGTTACTCTATTGATTTAACTTTTTTTGATACCTATAGGACCTCAGTTTCCTTGGGAGGTTGCACCAACTTCTGTTCTTTCTGTGAAATAGGTTGAGACACCTTTAATATATCGAGAGGGATACTCTCCAACCTTTTATTCTTGTATTCTTTAAACTGGGCAAGTTGTTCAGGGTTAAGACAAATTGTTGCTATATTTTCAACTTGTGAATAGGTCTTAGCGGATTCAAACAAATCATCATAGTCATCAGGTTCATGAATGAATTGTCTGATCTTTACTTGAGCTGTAAAGTCTTGGGTCACTTTATTTGGATCAAATTGTCTGTCGCGAAAAGTATATAGCTTTAAAAATTGAAATTGATTGATTTCAAATCCAACTTGTTTGTAGTTGTCTAAAGTATACACACCACAATGGATAGGAAAATAAGGTCAGGAAGATTTTTTAGCCTCCTTCAAGGCTTTAGTTAACCCATACCCTACTGTTTGATAAGCAATTTCTCTTGCCAGGAGCTTTTCTGGTACATATAGTGGGAGAACATGGGGTTTGACAAGACTTCCATAAAATTTGACATGTGTAAATAGTTCTTCCCCAAACCATTTTCCTATGGCCGTGAAATCATCTCGAGCTTCATTTGAAAGTCTTGGGGCTTTATCACCAAAAACAACTTGGTGAAGTGGTATAATGACTCGATGAAAAATTCTGTAAAAATGAGACTCATACTTGGATTCCTAGAGGATATTATGGTAGACATGGATAGGATTAGGGTCTTGAATGTTTTATTTCCATCCCATGTTTGGGGAATCTGAAATAAAACACACTGAGTCCATGATATAAGCACTCATAAAAAAATGGCGGAATTATTTTGGAGGTGACTATACGATTCTTTCTATATTCTAGAATTTGTGAGGCAATATTATTGGAAAGAATGGTTCCCCAGTCCATAATGTACGAGTCTGATACAACCTCCATGAGAGTGACCCATTCAATCGCGAATTTACTTGTATTAGGGAAACCGAAAAGCCTACACATCATAGCAGCAATATAGAAATATGGACCAGTAAGAGAAGATACAAAATACATACCCTTATTGCCATGCTTGTGATTGTTAGGGTTATGCCTCCATTATCTTATTAGGTCTGACTACAGCTTATTCACCTTTGAAAGCTTCTCAAGAAAAATCTTGTCATATACCTTTTGTGGGTCAGGTATATGATACATTTTCTTCAAATCCTCTACCTTAAAAGACCCTATCATTGTATCCCTTGAGGTTAAAAATGTCCTACCATCGATATTCAGATTGTCGATTATCCATTTTACCATATCAGTATATGGAAGAATCTTTGGGCGAGTGGAAATTCTATGGAGAAGAGAATTGGTAACTTCACTGATAGAGGTTTCAGAGACGTTAAAGCATCGGTTGTGGCTACTCTTTGAATTATCCCGAGTTTTTCATCTTCAAATAACCTGTACATGGATTCCCTTGAGGAAGACCCACTTTCCAGAGCACATGTTGTGTCAAAGAATAGTGGAGGCATATTTGTTACTTCTAAAGCAGGAGGTGTTGGGTTTGGAGTAGCCATGGGTTTCTTTCTCTTCTTTGTAGCCTTTGACATATAGTAAGAGTTTCACTTCTCAGGAGTAGCCTGTAATATGAGAAAAGGAGAATGAAGAACAATACTAGCAATGTGGAAGTAATCAGCATAAAAACTTGAAGTTATGGTGAATATAATTTAAATTCAAAATTTTTGAAACATTAAGTACCAAGCCATCAAATCACTTTGGAGGCTCAAGAACATTATACTGTTATGGTTGAGTAATAATGAGAAACGTGAGTTCACGTGCTTGACTTGGATAGCTTAGCCTTTAATTAAAATCCTGCATCACAACATTATTTAGGAGATCGACTTTTAAAACATGTGATGTGTTAATCTTACCGATATCCGATCAAGACTTTACCTTTAAATAATTATTAAGTTCTTTATCGGCGGTTTGAAGCTATCGAAGCATTGGAGGAGTAAGAGTGTATTGAGTTTTTCGATGCAATAACCATATCGCAATCCTAAGAACGGTGAATTGCGTGAATGCATTGTAGGATGGCAACACTGTGATGCGATATATCACATCAAGGGTTTTGAAAGTGGGCATGGTAGATGGTAATGTTAAGGATTTGCAATTTGCGATAGCAAAGGATGACATGGCGATAAGCAGGTCCTACCAATGGTCGTTATATAATAATGTCTGTTGGGGAGCGTTTCCATTGTTATCATTTTTCTTTGCCTTAAAAGCCTTTTACGCTTTGATTTATGCATTCAGCTATATCACATCGCAACATTTGAGTGGAGTGATTTGTGTGTCGCTTGTTGCATTTGCGATATGTGATATGCAATACGCGATGCAGTTTTTTTGGATTTTTCGCTTAAGTCCTTTCGGCCAATAGGATATGATTTAATATTTCGGATATGACGTTCTTGTCCTATAAACAATAAAAATGTTTTATTGTTCTAACTTTAAAATAAAAAAGGGTCCCCATTATTTTCTAAGGTATTTATATACAAATAATGGGGTGTTTTTGAATAACACAACAATTGGCAATTCACTGGAAGAACCAGTTATCTCTGATTTATAATGATGAAATTTATAAAAAAATTAATAAGTAATAATGATTAAGGAAAGGAAAACTATTTTTGAAATGTTTGGATAAGTACAATTACTCTTAATAAAAAAACTCATTTTATCGTAATCCTTTTAAAAACCTCTTATAGATGAAAATATTTAGGTATCTATATCAGTTATTTAATGAGTTATAAAGATAAAGTAGGGGGATTTTGAAACTTAGCCTTTTGATATACTTATTTTGTCATAGGTAGAGCCACTGCTGCTAGCAAGCATTCATAGCCTCGAGAGAGTTACCTTTTAACCATAAATGATCTAGTATCCCACCCATTTATGATTGTAATCCTTAGAGAAAAATTCAAATATATATATATATATATATATATATATATATATATATATATATATATATATATATATATATATATATATATATATATATATATATATATATATATATATATATATATTTGTATTACATATTTGACAATGCCATTCACTGGTTGTAATTGAGCTGAACAAGCTGGCTCGTGATGATACCCCTGGTCTTATGGTTAAAATAATCATAAGTCGTTACTTTGGCTTGATATTCAATAGTGGTAATGTTAGCCTATTATTTTCCTATGATCATGGTAAGCAAGTTCATGATGAGACCTCTTATCTTTTAAGTTTGATATATTTTTGAATTACACTATAAAAATAGTATAATTAATGGATGGGGAGAATCATTAACTCCTTAAGAGTTTTGGATGACAATTTAGAGTTAAAGATGCTTAGTTACAAAATGGTCTTTACTTTGTTAAAGAAAACCTTTCTTGACTGATAATAAGATCAAAATACTTTATGAAGTTTGAGGTTAAAGAATTTACAACTTCAATGGAAAAATATTTCGGAGTTTTATGATAATTATCCAATTTTTCAATTTTGTAATCATTTCCTTTAAAACTCCTACTTTCAAAGTTAAAAATCATAAGATGATTAGAGATGTTTACAAGAAGGCAGAAGTATGTTATTTAACATTATTTTCCACAGACCTAAATATGTGAATACAAATATATTTACAGTAGAAGAAATGTTCTTCTAAGAAAATATATTTTTCAAAATAAGCCCATTAACAAGAAGATACTCCCTCCTTCCTTGTATATTTTACAGTATAAAATTTGATGGGCCTACTTGTTCATAAATTTGAGATGATCCAAGCCACATTTTTTGGAATTTAGTATGCTTTCCTTTTTCCTCATGTGCCTTGTCCCATTTAAGGACAGGATCTCCAAATTGAAAATATTTTTGGGTAACAAAATGGATCTCCAACTTGAAAAGATTTTTGGGTAGCAAAATTTGCATCAAAATAAGATTTAACTATCTATTGATGGTGAGCATGTGTAAGCTTGGACTTTTCCATTTCTTCTTCAATTTAAGTATTTCAGGCATTCTTAATTGCAAAGACGAGGAAGGTGTTTCTTCAATGAATTGGACTAGGGCTAATGACGGAAGGGCTAGGTTTGAAGGAATGATAGCCTCTTTCCCATATACCAAGTTGAAGGGAGAAGTACCTATAGAGGCCTTATGGGTTATTCTATCAACCCATAGAGCAAAGTTTAAGGATTTGTGCCAATTCTTTTGGCTCTAATAAACTGTTTTTTAATAATTCTTACGAGGATTTTATTGGATGATTCCGCCAAACCATTCCCTTGGGGATTGTAGTTAGCAGAGTATTTAAGTTTAAATCCCCTATTAAGAGAAAATTTAGTCATGTTATTGCCTGAAAAGTAAGATGCATTATCAAACATAAGTGCAGTTGGTAAACCAAACCTGGTAATAATGAATTCGATAATAGCATCGAAATTGGATACCTTTAGTGGAATTTCTTCCACCCACTTGGTGAAGTAGTCTGTAGCAGTAAGGAAATACTTATGTTGTTTAAAAGAGTGGGGAAAAATCTCACCTATAATGTCTAGTCCCCATTTCTCAAAGGGTTGTTCAATGTTGACTGGTTGAAGATGTAAGGTTGGTCTTTTTTGTCTTCCTGTTGCAGTCTGACAAATCTTGCATTTCCTTACATATATATCAGTATATTTGAATAGATTTTGCTAATAATACACTACATGCGGGATTTTATGTGTAGTGGTATCTCCTTTGGAGTGTCCACCAGTTGGTCCATCATGGAGTTCCTGCAAAACCTTTTGTGCTTCAGACTTTTCAAGGAATATTAATAATACACAATCATAGATTTTTTTGAATAACGCACCACTAATGATTTCACATTGATTGGATTTTAGCCTTAAAGCTATTTTGCTTTTATATTTGAGTTTAGGAGGAGAATATCCATTATTTAAGTAAAATATAATATTAGCATATTGGGAGTCAGTTTCAATTAGGCTTACCTCATATATGTGTACATTATTACCTGATTACTCATCAAATGGTATGTTGGAAGCTCCAGTAAGAAATCTTCAAAAACCTTGTCTTCTAACAATTTTAGCTAGTCTAATGTCAATATCATATTCCTGTAGAGTTGTAACCTAATTTTCCCTCTTTTCTCCTAATTCTTTTTGCACGAGTAACTATCTTACTGCTGGGAATGGGACTATTACTTTAGTGCGTGTATTTAGAAGAAAAAGCCTGAAGTGATTTATAGATTTAAAAACTGCAAAAGCTTGTTCTCCACCTCAAAGTAATTTAGTTCAGCACCTTGAATATTTGAACTAAAGAACGAGATGAGTGCCTCAATTTGATGATCATTAAGTTGTGTTAAAACAACAACATATGATGTTTTAGAAGCGAAAGTATATAAAATAAAATGATTAGAAAAATGTGGAGAAGTTAAAGAAAGAGAATTTATAATGGCTTGTTTGATTGAATCAAAAGCTTATCTTTCATTGTGGCTAACTTAAAGAATTAAATTTTCTTGATCATGGCTTGTAATGGAAGAACAATTTTGGAAAAGTCACGGAGAAATATCTTGACAAAATTAATATGTCCTAGAAAGGACTGCATGGATTTCTTGTTATGGGGAAAAGAAATTTCATACATCGCCTTAATCCCTTCAGGATCAATACAAATTCCTTCTTTGGATACAATGAATCCTAAAAATTTTCCTTCAGTGAGAGCGAAATAAGACTTTTTTGGATTCAACGAAATTTCATACTTTTTACAACGTTCAAATATATGTTTTAAGTCATGATGATGGATGTTTATTTTCTTGGAGTAGATTGCTATATCATCCAAGTAACCAACACTTATCTTATTTATCAGACCTCTAAAAGCTATGTCCATGGCTCTTTTGAAGGTTTCCCCTGTGTTTATTAGACCAAAAAACATCTTTTTATAAGCATAAAGTCCCCCATTTGGTTATGAACATAATATTCAATCTATCATCTCGATTAACTAGGATTTGATTGTATCCTGAAAAACCATCAAGGAAAGACATGAGCTCGGAACTTGCAATTGATTATGAAATTTGTTCCATGGGTGGTAATGGGAAGTTATCCTTTTGACAAGCTTTATTGAGATTCCTAAAATATATACAAATGTGCATGTCACCATTTTTATTCCTGATAGGAACTAAGTTTGATACCCATTTGGAGTGTCTAACAAGACAAAATATTTTAGCTTTAAGAAGTTTATTCAGCTCATGTTTGATTTGACTTTCAAGATTGGGGTGAATTTTTCTTAATTTATGTTGTACAAGTTTGTCATCGGATATCATTGAGATAGTGTGTTGGATAATGGAGGTGTCATATGTTCTAAGTTCTTCATAGCTCCAAGCGAAAACACCCTTGTATCTTTTTAATAAATGAATGAAGGCTAATCTCTCATCTGGTGAGAGACCTAGACCTAGATTGATGTTTTGAGGTTTGAGACTAGTTCCAAGGTTTACTAGTTCAAACCTCAAATTTGAACTTTGAAGTTTTGAATTAGTAACCTTCTTAAATCTATCTTTTAAGTCATAGATATCTTCAAGTTTAACCACATATTAAGGTAAATCATTTTCGTTAGTTTTATGTTTTAGCTATGTCTCATGTTCATCCTCGTCAACTATTTGATCATTATATGATCCTTCATATGTTAAAAATTTTAAAATGTCTTCATCATCATTGAAAACACACAAGTTGGTGACATTGTCTAGGATGGATGGTCGAAAAATTAATTCACTGGAAAACCTATATGGACTATAATCCTCAGATGGTATAAGTCTAGATGCTAAATTTTCCAAAAGGTAAACACTAGCATTTTGAAGTATTGGAATAGGAGAAATGTTAAATGCCAAAAAATAAGAAGTGAGGGTTTGAACCAGAGATTGATAATGCTTTAAACGGGTAGAAACACAATGAATGGTGTTTCTTATCTGATTTACAACAATTTCGGAATCTCCAAATACTTGAAGATATTTGACATTTATATCTATTACTTTATGTAATCCTTGGACCAGTGCCTCATACCAAGTAGTATTATTCGTGCATTCAAACTCTAATCTACAGGCTAGCATTGTTTTTTCTCCTTCTGGACTAATTAATATACAACCTGCTCCCGCACCATCATTAGATCTAGAACCATCAAAATACAAATTCCAAAATAAATATTTAACTAATGGTTTTTCTTCGATATTTACACATTTAGAAGAATCTGATTGTGAAAAGTTTTCAATTTGAGAAGTGGTAGAATTGATTAAAAATGGGGATTGATGTGCATTAAAATTACCCAAGAATGGTTCAACAGAGTAGTTCCCCGAGATTTTATTGGTAAAGGCCATTGGCTCATTTTCATCTTCAAAATCAGTTACTGAGTATTTCATTGTTTTTCATGGTCAACTCGAATTAGATTTGGCTTACCATTGTAAGGAAGCCATATATGAGACTAGGCTATGGAAAATTAACCATGAAGCTTTTATAACCAATCTATACTAAGAATAAAGCCACAAAAGTCAGGGATATCAGCAACTAGTGTGTCAATTATTTAGCATACTTTTGAATTAGAAACAAGTCTACTGAGGACAAATTTAATTTCTCCTAAAACCTTGACTTTGGTTCTATCAAGTTGAAAAATGTGAACAACAGAATTTTGGGGTCAGATGTTTAACTTTAGAAAAACTGAATATGGCATTATATTTTAAGAATAACCAGAGTCTCTCAAGCAATTGTGCACATTTTTTTTGAAAAATTCAAAAGTCAGAAGGAAAGGAGGAGTATGTGAATTGTATCTATCCTCAATTAAAATGGCATATAAGGAATCAATATTTTCTGATGGATCATTAGGAGGTTTACATACTCCTTTAGAGGCTTTGGATGTAACAAGAGCAGGTAGACAAGAAGCGAGAATTGCATTCAATTCTTTTAATAAAAACTTATGTTGTTGTTCCAGTTTAGCTACCTCATGTAGGGAGATGTTTGCTTTGATTTTCTTCATGTCTTTGACTATATTGTATTCAATGGTGTCAGAGAATACCAAGGTCTTTGATGTACAGGGAGAATATGAAGAAGATGGGACTAATTGAGAAGATGTGGAAGGATATTTTTTACTGATAAATTTATCTTTTGCAGCAGGGGAGGAGGGTTTCTGTTTATGGATTAATTGTGTTGAATCAATAGGACCTTTACTTTTGGTGCTAACAGGTAAGGCTTCATGCTTATCTTCATTATCAGAAGTAGGGAGTATGAAATCCCATAACCCATGTACTTCGACAAGTTCCTCATCTGGAGATTCTTCAACAGATAATGTTGTTTCATCTTCGTCCTCATCCTAATCAGATTCAACACTGGATATAATATTAGGTGGTTGAGGATTAGATGTTTGATCTTTCTTTAAAGATCTAAAAGGTTTTTTAGAAGAAGACTCATCTACCTACTTTTTTCTTTCTACCATCTCATCTAACATGGATTTAAGGACCTTTTTCAATCCTTCAAGATCAAAAGGATCTTTAAAAGTTTTTCATTTTCGTTCATCCTTAAATGTAAATTTTTTTTTCTTTCTTCCTGGGCAGTCTTCTTTTCTAATGCAAGTATTCTCTTTTCAACTGACAGGGCTTCCTTCATGTTCTCTACTAAAGTTAATTTGTTTGCTCTATCTACAAAAATTACAATATTAGAAGGAAGAGATGATATGTACCATTCGATTTGTACATCAACACTGGGCTTTGATGTAGTTGGGATTTTGTTTAACAATTTATTAAACCAGGAATTAAAGTCTTGTATATTTTCTCCTGAATTAGATTTGAGATTAGAAAGATCATTTACAAGAGTATAAATAGTGCTATCATCACCAAATTTGGTTAAAAATTTCTCCTCAAATATGTCCAAACTAGTTATAGTGCATGATGGTAGAGAAAAGTACCATGATCTTGCTAATCCTTGGAAAGTATAAGGGAATAACCTAACTACACAATCATCTTCAAATACTCCATTGAGGTTCATGGCTAGCATGAAATTATGTAGGTGTTCCTCAAAAGGGAGTCCATCGTCAGGATTATACTTGGGCAACCATTTTTCTTGGTGCTTAGGTAAATCATAAAGAGGTCCTTCCAATTGAACAAATCCTAGATTAGTCCATGGTCTACTTGTCTTTGTATGACCTGTAGTATTGGAATATTAATTATGAGGGGTTTCCACAGTGCATTATATTATATATCATTTTTGGGATTCAACTGCATTAAGTAAGTCATTCATCTATGACCATTTTCATGAGAGCTAGTCGTAATTAACTAATTTCTCATGATTTTTGAATAGTCCACTTAGCACTCATTGCATCGGGTGATGCTCACATGGGTGAAGAAGTGGGATTGAAACTAGTGAAATGAATCACATAGTGTCAATCATCACTTTCGGGGCTTGCACCCGGTAACCAGGACTTCCCGGGAGGTCACCCATCCCATAACTCCTCTGGCTCAAGTGTGCTTAACTATGGAGTTTTCCCCACAATAAAGCCCACTTAGATTGCTACCCCATTTACAAAACCTTAGCAAGTATTGTGCCTCATGAACCATTAAAGTAGATATCCCTTTACTCTTTGTATATTGAGTATGAGGGGTTTCTGCAATGCATTATCAGATATCATTTTTTGGATTCAACTAGGTTAAGTAAGTCATTCATCTATGACCATTTTCATGAGAGGTAGTCGTAATTGACTAATTTTTCATGATTTTTGAGTAGTCCACTTAGCACTCATTGCCTCGGGTGATGCTCACGGGGGTGAAGAAGTGGGATTGAAACTAGTGAAATGAATCACATAGCATCAATCATCGCTTCCGGGGCTTGGACTCAGTAAGCAGGACATCCCGGGAGGTCACCCATCCGAGAACTCCTCTCGCTCAAGCGCGCTTAACTGTGGAGTTTTCCCCATAATCAAGCCCACTTAGCTTGCTACCCCATTTGCAAAACCTTAGCAAGCATTGTGCCTCGTGAACCATTCAAGTAGAGATCCATTTACTCTTTGTATATTGAGTATGAGGGGTTTATGGAGTGCATTATATTAGATATCATTTTTGGGATTCAACTGCGTTAAGTAAGTCATTCATCTATGACCATTTTCATGGGAGGTAGTCATAATTGACTAATTTCTCGTGATTTTTTAATAGTCCACTTAGCACTCATTGCCTCGAGTGATGCTCACAGGGGTGAAGAAGTGGGATTGAAACTAGTGAAATGAATCACATAGCACCAATCATCACTTCCGGGGCTTGCACCCGGTAACCAGGTATTCCCAGGAGGTCACCCATCCCATAACTCCTCTGGCTCAAGCGCGCTTAACTGTGGATTTTTCCCCACAATCAAGCCCACTTAGCTTGCTACCCCATTTGCAAAACCTTAGCAAGTATTGTGCCTCATGAACCTTGGAAAATGTTGTAGTAGTTCCAGAGGTTGTTGTAGTGGTGGAAGAAATAGCCATGGAAATATTGTTGCTTGAGGCAACACTAGTTGATTGAGATGAAGAGATATGAATAGATGTGGTGACTGGTTGAGAAGAAGGAAATGAAGGAGGAATTAATCAAGGAGTTTGTGGAGGAGAAGATGATGTAATCTCACTAGCAGATGTTTGAGTTTTTGATGTAGGATTCTTCCTTCGACGAGAATGAAGTGGAAACTCGAATGGAGTTATTCCAAGTTTTTCACTTTGAAAACGACTCAATACATCAGTACCTTGAAAAATTGAGGTTACGCTTCCTTCAAAAGTTTCAGATTTCACAGGATTTTCTTCTGAAATAAACATATATTCTAATTTTTTAATCAAGGTTTGAAATTCAGGTGATTCTAGAATGTAATTTGGTGGAATTACCTCAGGGAATGTGCAAGGAGAATTGGGAGATGATTGAACAACTTCAGACCTTAAGGGAGGAGATTTTCAATGTGACCTTGCAATTGTAGGAGAATTGGAGGGAGATTGACTCTTTTGATGGCCTTTAGATTTAGGATTAGACCTTAATGCCATTCATAGTCTAATATGCCCTCCTTCTAGCACCAAGAATATTGATGCCTAAAAAATCGTTACAACAACATCGGGGATAATCACCTGGTCAGGAACTTGAAAACCGTTCCTTTTCCGTTTGGAATAATGGCTCTAACTGGGGATGATGGGACCAGTTTCCCAATAACATGTAATTGAATGGATGTGGGTATTTATAATTGAATGTAACTTGATAATGGGGGTGATAACGAGCTAGTAGAGTATATTTATACCTATCTATATCCCAAGATTAATTATGATTCTTTATAATGCGATCTTGAAAGATTATCTTTAGTGTATGAGAATGAAGATTATTAAACACTTACAGAAGTGAAAAATAATTAAAGTTAATTAATTTAATTAAATAGTCAATCAAATTACTTGATTAAGCTCAAATCGCATCAAATAGTTGCATGTCTTATATATATATATATATATATATATATTAAAAGGTGACAGTATTTGGATGTTCAATAGTGAATTAATGCTAAATTGTATCAAAAAAATATATATAACAAAAAAATATAAAAGAAGTATGACTATCAATCACATAAAAAAATAACATAAATATAAAGGCAGAAGTACCATGAATATATTAACTCTGCTCATGGAAGAGATGGTCCTTGGTCCATTCTTTCTATTAAGATGTTTTCAAGAGTACAAAAGTGCAACTTCCCAAAGCCTTCTTTACAAAATTTTAGGACCTTTTCTTTGTAGACATGAAAGGGTTTATATAGTAAACACTAAAAATATAAAAATAGCGAATACAGAAAGTACTGAGGATGTTTAAACAACTCTCCTTAAAATAAATGAAACTATGATAGAAATAGAATTTGTTGTATGACTAGTTCGGGAGTGCGATGATGTCTCCTTTCATGTTCATTTTTTGAGCTGATGAATATCTAACATTGGTTGCACTTCAGGAGCCTGAGCTAGCATGATACACAGTTGTCCAGTATAAAATGCATCTGACAGTGCAGGAAACACATGGGAGGACGTGTCAGTAAGACATCACAATATCAACCATTGACTGTGTGGTTTCACTAGAATATTGCAAGTACTTCTCCCAGTCACGTTTCACTAGCTTCTTGATGCTTTCTTCATTTGTATTTGACATTTCCTGCCACTATTGCACCAATTATTTGACATTAGGAACGGAACCAGGTGGACATTCATGAATTATATTGGCACCAATTATATTATTGCCAAAAGTTTCAACAATATTGTTAGCCACATATCTTGCTCTCAATATTGTTGTTTTTGCTTGCTTCAATTATATGTCCCAATTAGTAAATAGGATTTCCTTTTTGGAATCCTCTATTATGGGAATATTTTCTTTCCTTCCCTTTTTGTTGTCTTTCCAAGTGATAAATTTTGTGATCTTTCCATCAATATCAACAAATTTCATCCTTATGTCGGCCGATTGATTCATCAGTGAATCACTTTTATGACACAGATCATTGATGATTTTCAATTTTTGATAAAATACAACTTGTTGTTGAGCCAACATGGTGTTCAATTCCAAAGCTTCTTATTATCACTTCATAATTTTGAGGCTAAATAAAAACTACAGAGGCAACATCAAAACACTTTGGGCCTAGGATCTAGCCCTCCTAGACCCAGAGAGAGATCTCTCTATTAGATATAGCTTTGTTGATTGGACATCTTAGGATAACTATTAGTGCATAGGGGTTTGTTTGAAATTTTGTGGTTGAGACAACAGAAGAGAGCCATTGGGCTATGGAGTCAAACAGGTGTAAACATATTTAAATGGATGAGCAACTGAAATCATGTGTAACCAAGCAAGCTAGTTATGCTAATGGAACTTTACATCTTGTGAAATGGAAAGGAGGAGAGATTAAGGTTCGATGTGAATGCAGAGCAGACCTTATTTGAATTTTGCATTCAAATCTCAGAGGAAAACATAAATTACTGCTTCAATACTGAGCAGGCTACCCTATGGCAAATCCTACTCAAAAATTTCTTATCCACATTAAAGAAAGAAAACAGTGTGTGAAACTAGAGAATGACAAATTACAGGAAAGAAGCACTTCACCATAGATCATAACAAAAGAATCTAGAAACAACAATGTCCTTTCATTCATCCAAAAAAGAGTGTTTACAACCATATGAGCATATTACAATGGTTTTTTCCCCTTCCGGGCTCTTCTTAATACTGCTAATGCATACAGTATTTATCTAAAATCTAAGTTGGTTACTTAGTCTGTTTTAATGATAGTCATTAATTATATTCAAGGTGGAATTTGACTAGTTGAACCATGCAAGTGTTGAGTAGATAAAACGATGGCTATAGCAGTCCGTTATTGATTTAAGAGTGGTTATAAACTAGCTAGTGTGATGTCGAAAAGGCAGCGTTAAAACGATACTATGTGGCTCTGCTTTGGCTGAAACAATTGCTTGAGGACCTCATATGTTTGCTATGTTGATCGCTTCACTGTGGCCTGCGAATATACTCCTTTAGCCTGACACTGCCTCTTTTTGCTCGTGTCAGGTCCCTTACCCGAGATTTTCTGCCCGAGTTCACTTTCCTTCAATAAACAACGTAAAAACCTAATGCACCCAGACTTGAAATCTTTAGGCCTTTGCTTTTAACTACACTGAATCCACATTAACATCGCACTTCACACTCTGTTGTTTTTAATTTATCATTTAACGCTTATTCCCCTTGACCTATGAACTACGATATACAATTAGGCCCCACCCATATCGTAAATCGCGCACATCACAACCTTTACAGTTTACTGTGCACCACAACATTTAAGGCTTATTGCACACCGCAGCGAAGAACTTATCGCATCACAACTTAAACCTATTAACCTGCAATGTAAAAAAAAAAAAAAAAAAAACGATTGCGATGTGCGATGGGCAGTAGGGAAAAGGGTGACGTGGCAGGGAAAGGCCCGAACCATAATATAAGGATTTCAAAGCATTTAAGGCGTATAAAAGGGCAATATGGGTCCCACTAATCCCACAAATAACATTTCAGAGGGTTTTCTAGGAGACAACAAGTATGAAGTTTGGACCTGCGAAACGTCGATTGTGATGAAAGGTAAGGGTTTCCATATGTTTGAGTGCATAAAGTGACATATACAATATCGTATTTGTAATATATGATATATATTAAAGGCTGGTTGTGGGGGGGAGGAGCTGCGACAAGCGACATAAGTGGTAAGTTTTAAGGGATATATGATACAACTGTCAGTGGATGGGCATAGCTGCTTTTTTAACTATAAAACTTGAATGTTAATAGTTAAAAAGGGGTTTTGAAAGAAATGAAGTGTTGGAATTTAGAGTTTGGAAAAATGAAAGGTAAAAGAGGGTAGATGAAATAAATGAGGGCAGAAATGAAGTTTGCTCACCATTACACTTTAATCAACAACACTTTCATTTTTCAACTGAACTGAAAAGGCAAATTGATTCCTTTGAAGTTCTTGACAGTCAGGATTTCCCTTTCTTTCTAGAAATAAATGACAGCCATGGAATATTATTTTCAATATACAAGATCTGAAAATAATAGTCAGTCACCTTGTGATACTATAGATTATAGGGTACTAACACTTCCTTTTTGACATCCTCTATCTTTGGATTATCCTTTAGTTTCTCCAATTTGAATTGGAGTTGTTGAATTTGAGTGTCTTTGGTATTGATGTCAGATTGATGTTGTAATTTTAATTGATCAAAGATTTGCTGGAGATGTGACAATTGAGTCTGCAATTGATGATAAATACTCTATTTTTTTTATAACAACTCTTGTTCCAATTGTAGGATTCTTTCATCCTTCTCTTTGACTAGTTATTGGACCTCTGATGCCTTGTCAATTGTGGAAGATGCATAAGCACCTACAAAATGTGTCAATTTTTTTATATCTTCAGATGGATCAGTTTGTGGATCTTTCCACACTACTTCCATTGGTCTTTCACCAGTGACTAATGCATGTGATTGATCAACTCTTCTTCTCTTTCTCTGTCTGCCCATTACGTCCCGATGTTTGGGACTGTAAAAGATGTCAAAATGAGGGATTTCTTCTATCTTTAGAACAATTTTAGTTGAAGGGAAGGCGAGGATGAATTCAATTTCCAGTATGTTGAAAGCTTTATCGGAAGCCTCGACAGTGATCAGGTTCTGATTTTTGGCTTGAGGTGTGTTTATTGTCTCTTTAGGATTAAGGGTTTCCACCTCTTGTTATCCTTTAAGCTGTTGATCAAATTGATTCCAGACTTTATCCAATTCACTTTTGAAAAATGGATTAATAGTTTGTTCTTCTGTCGATTTAACTTCTTTTGATCCCTGTAGGACCTCAGTGTTCTTGTGAGGCTCCAACTTTCTTTCTTTATATGAAATAGGTTGAGACACCTTTAAGATGTCGAGAGGGATACTCTCCATTCTTTTGTTCTTGTATTATTTAAAATGGGCAAGTTGTTCAGGGTTAACAAGAATTGTTGCTAGATTTTTAACTTGTGAATAGGTCTCAGCGGATTCAAACAAATCATCACAGTCATCAGGTTCATGAATGAATTTCCTGATCTTTACTTCAAATGTAAAGTATTGGGCCACTTTATTTGGATCAAACTGTCTGTCGGGAAAAGTAGATAGCTTTAAACATTGAATTTGATTGATTTCTAATCCAACATGGTTTTATTTTTCTAGAGTATAAACACCACAATGGATAGGAAAAGAAGGCCGGGAAGATTTTCTAGCTTCCTTCAAGGCTTTAGTTAACCCATACCCTACTATTTGTTAAGCAATTTCTCTTGCTAGGAGATTATCTGGTACATATAGTGGGAAAACACAGGGTTTGGAAAGACTTCCATAAACTATAACATATATAAATAGTTCTTCCCCAAACCATTTTCCTAGGGTCGTGAAATAATATCGGCCTGCATTTGACAATCTTGGGGCTTTATCACCAAAAACAGCTTGCTGAAGTGGTAAAATGACTCCATGGAAAATACTATTAAAATGAGACTCATACTTGGATTCCTAGAGGATACTATGGTAAACATGGATAGGAGTAGGGTACTATGGTAGACAACTTAGCCTTTAATTAAAATCTCACATCACAACATTATTTGGGAGCATGACTTTTAAAACATACGATGTGTTAATCTTACCAATATGCGATCAATACTTTACCTTTAAATAATTTTTAAGTTATTTATTAGTGGTTTGAAGCTATCAGATTATTGGCGGAGTAAGAGCGTTGTGATTTTTACGATGCAATAACCACATTGCAATCGTAAGAGTGGTGAATTGCATGAATGCATTGTAGGATGGAAACACGACAATGCGATATATCACATCGAGGGTTTTCAAAGCAGGTATGGTGGATGGTAATGTTAAGGATTTTCGATAGCCAAGGATGATGTGGTAGTAAGCAGGTCCTACCAATGGTTTTTTATATAATAATGTCTTCCAGGGAGTGTTTCCTTTGTTATCATTTTGCTTTGCCTTAAAATCCTTTTGCGGTTTGTTTTATGCATTCGCTATATCACATCACAACATTTGAGTGGAGTGATTTGTGTGCTGCTTGTTGCATTTGCGATATGTGATATGCGATGGGGGTTTTTTGGATTTTACGTTTAAGTCCTTTCAGCCAATAGGATATGATTTAATCCTTCGGATATGATGCTCTTGTCCTATAAGCAATAAAAATGTTTTATTTTAACTTTAAAATAAAAAAGGGATCCCATTATTTTCTAAGGTATTTATATACAAATATTGGGGGGTTGTTGAATAACACAACACAACCCAAAATGCAAAGCTTAAAATGTACCCAAATTATTCCAATTAGTGCACAATTTATTTTTTTTCCTCCATTTATTATTAATTTTCTATTCGCTTTTATTGATATGGTAGGTATTAAAATAACAATGATGATTTGGAAAGCTAAGAAAAGTGGACATAATGGGAGAATGGAGGAAATAATATAAAAAGTAAGAAGAAGAGAACCATACCGCAAGAAAATATTAAAGCATACAAGTGAAGTCACATAGATTTCAATCGAGGTTATTTGGAGTGGTTGGGCAAAATCATTGTTATCTTCCCCACCCAAGTTCAATCCCTGCTAGTGACACGATGAGTTATAATGCCTTGATAAATATTGTTGTAATGTTGTTGTGCATGTGAATATAGTTGTATTGGCTTCCAGCCATGTAAAATCTTAAGTGAGTATGTTTGTGGGCTAAACTGGTACCTATGATCCCACTTGTTGATCCTCAGGATTACCCTCTCTTTAACAGTTTTTCCACCTCATTCCATCATTTTTCCATAAGATCACAAACCCTAATCAATGAAGAATGCTTAGTTTTGTGTTAAGGATGCATTTAAACAATTGTCATATTATATTTTCATGATTTTTCTATTTGGATAATTTTTTGCAATTTATCTACAGAATGCAGCCTGTTCTGCAACTAACTGTGCGTTCCGTAGCCACTCTTATGGTTTAGCAGTATCTAGGTGTCAGCTGAGGAATTGGGCCACATGGGTGTTTCTAGAACCATGCCTACATGGATTCTATCCTACTCACACAGTCCAGATCGACATAAGAAGGAGCCTAAACCCATGGTCAAAGATACAAGTCAAAATACGTTACCTGCAACAGTAGGACTCCTGATTTGTTCTTCATAGAAAATCATGAGTCTAACAATTCTATTTCAATTGCAATTCGAGTTAGACACTTGTAGCTAGTTTAACTCGTAATCAGTTATGTAGTTTCCCTTTAAATATTGGTTCCACAAAATTGAGAGACAGTTCAGTACAATTCAGATTTCTAAGTGTAAACGCAGGCTTTCTGTGTATACTCTATTTCCAAACTTTATTTTCATCATAATAAGAAGTTCAATTTGCCAATGATTGCTTGATTGCACCTTTAACAAGCTAGGAATTCAACCACATCAGTTGTAGAGGGCCCCTGCTTCTGAAGGAGGTTTTTATTTCTGTTTTTAGTTAAATTTCCTTTACTCCATTTCAACAATTTCTGTTTCTAACTAGGCTTATGCTTTATTTCCAGTTTTCAAATAGTTTAATGTTAAATCACAATTGTGCAGACTTACTCTTCCAGGACATTTCATGGGAATAGAAACTCTGTTTTCAATATTGAATTAAGGATTGAAGTGCTAAGAAACCACAGTTGTTTAGTTTTACTATTCTTGTCTTTTATTTCCATTAGAACAGAGTTGTCAATTGCTATGTCAATAGATGTTTATGAAATCCATTTTCAATATGCTAATCCTACATTAAATGGTTAAATATCTCACACATATAGTATTTGAATTTACCTTGCTTATTTTCATTTTCTTTCCAAAGACTAAGGCATAACTGATTTCTCCTAAGGCATCTCAAGAGGCTAAACACTTTACAATTGAATGTTGCAGAAAATCAATTGTACATTAGTTGAATTTAGTTAAAACTTACAAACTTTTTCTTTTAAGACCCTTACTTAATTGCAAACAATAATCTTCCTAAAAATCACTCTAAAAGGAATTGATCTGATCATGATGGGATGGTTGAATGATTAATGAAATGCAATTTCTGAGTTATCCATTTGCAGATTTTCTTAGTTCTCTAGTTCAACGGGTGTAATTAGTTACCTAACATTATTTCAAGAAGATCATTCTTTACAAATTGAATAATTGGGAGTAACTAAACATACCTTAGAAGTTTTCATTACATTTCTTGCTTGCTGTTCTAGACATTAGGAGATTAAAAGTACAAACAGTTGGTTGACAACATCTCAATAGGGTCATACCTAATCATTGCATGTTGAAGTAACCAAAGGTACACTATTTTTTCATTTTCCACTTTCATTAAGATAGGCATTGTAATTCTCAAACTTAGTCTTAGAAATAGATCCATGGATTAGGACAAATAAACAAATTAGATAGATGCTTTGTTTCCTAAACTAGGCCTTAACTAGCCCACAGTTTTGGTTTGTTTTATGAAAATTAGATTAGTTTAAGGAACACTTCCTTTTCTTCCTTCTAAAAATTCATTAGACTTACTTAAATCTTTCCATAGTTTTAGATTAACCATTCTTAGATCTCAAAGAACAAAACCCCCCCTAAAAACAACATAAAACACAAAGCAACGAAGTAAGGAATAGGTTGCTTAAGCACATATAGTGCACCACACTTCATCAATTTACAAACCTCGGATTGATAATTAATGCAAACAATTTAGGACACTAAATTGACTAAACACCACTCTAGCCCTTGGGCTGAAAGAGAGTTTGGTTTCTTTTCTTAGTGAAAACTAAAAAAATAAAAAAATGAATGAATTCAACTGGATAACAAATCCATTTTTTTATGCGATAAGAACCCCAAAAATTAGAAAAGAAAGAAAAATTGTTTCAATCCTATTGCTTGTAAAATAGTCTATGATTTAATAAAATTTTCTTCCAACAATTATAGGGAAGAATATCACAACATATATTGGAAAATAATGGTTGTTGTAATTGAAGATAACAAAATTAGGATGTAAGACAAATTAAAAGAGGGATATATGGAAGAGAAGAGAAGAAGGGTTCATATCAAGGAAGGAGGAATTCTAATGCAAATACCATTTTTTTCTAATTTGCAGTAGAAGACTTTATAGGGCTTAATAGAGGTGATCTTCTCCTTGCTTCGACTATATTATTCTTGGTGTGAGTTTGGTTTTCTTTCATGAACTATGGTAAGCGATTTCTAGTGTTATTGTGAGATTTGTCTCACTTTCAGTGATAAATCTTCTTTTCTATGAAATAATATAAATTTTTATCTAGCTTATATGTTATTACTATAGTTTCGATTCAGAACTTCTCAATTTACATTTATTGAGCCTATCATAAGTGTTTGAATGATGAATTCATTTTTAATATTATTATGGAAATGGTTTGTTAATATATGTATTTGAGTATGATTATTTACCATAAACTTTTTTTTGTTTAAATGCATATAAATATTAAATATGAGGAAATAGAATCTTACTTTTTCAATTAAATGATTCATCTAAAAAAGTAACGATATTATTTTTATGAGCATTATGTATTTGTATATAAAATAAAAAATAAAAAATCTTCTTTTACGCAATGGTAGATCTTTTATCTTATATTTGATGTCACTAATCTTCTTCTCGTTAAAGGGTAGTTATTTAAATAGAATAATAATTAGATTTGTGTGTAATTATCGTAGTTTTAGTCTTAGTTTCTATTAGGATTTGTCCATTCAAATTGGTTTAGCTTTTAAGTCAATTTCAAAACCATTTGGTGGCAATTAGGCCCACATATCGATGTCATAGAAAATCAGAAAGGCAAAAAATATTTTATTATGTTGATAATTACTTGTGATATATTTGTGTTCTTATTAACTTTATTGTGTCCTTCTTTTATCTTTGTTTCATCAAGCAATCATCGAAACAAAACACTAAGATCAATGATACCAGATGTAGGCACTCTACCAGGGATAAAACTCCTATATAGGGAAAAACCCAATCATACTCTTCCACTATAAAAATAAAGTTGAGAGAGACCAAGACCCTAGACCAATAGAACTTCCTCGTCCACCAAGTTGGCCTTACAATTTGATTCAACAAACTCCAGTAGTCTCTTCTTGTCCAACGGCTCCAGCCTGACATCAACCCAAAATTTCGGCCACAACAAATCCATAATTTTGGCCCAACTACAATCCATAACTACGACCCCAACAAATTCAGAATTTCCAACAACTTAGCAGCTTCACACGTGTAAGAGAGAGAGAGAGAGGGTATTTTAAATTCTTGTTCTTAATAAACACTTCCTTCTTCTTCGGTAGCCCTTCCAACCTTCTTCCTTGAATTTCACACGTTTTACTACCCCCAGCAACTGCAGATCGAGCCTGATGAGTGAGTGCTCTAAATGAGGTTGAGTCGCTATCTTTATATAGGATATTTTTCCCCTCAATTAGGCTAAATTGGCAGAGGAGGCCTAATTGACCTATTTTACATGAAAAATAAATGTCTTTCTTGACAAATGAAGCCCAAAAATGGCCTTTTACATTATGACATTGACAAGGAAACTTGACATAAACCGTAGAATCCTTTAATAGAGGTTTTGACCTAAAAACATTGACCCAAACATGAAACCCATGCTTTAATAAGTCAATTCCTTTTCTAATAAATTTCTTTTTCTTTATTTTGACAAATACATTACATCATGACTCCAATACAATTATGAAGACCAACACTAGTTACATTATTCAACACTCCCTCTTAACTAGGTAGGTATTCATAATTACATACATACATAGCTACATGGAAGATCTCAAAACTATATGCTCTATGAAGAGTCACAACAAACGCGGTGCTATAGATTAGATACCTGACCAAGGTACTCTAATCGGGTGGGACTAAGATGGACTCAAGCTTTAACCACTCTAGGTACCATCATGCTTTTAAGCTCTATCACCAACCCATGGATCTATGTGTGTATCCAAGGTCAGAGCTCCATGATCAATGCCACCCTCCCTACTTCGGGATATAGACACCAACACATAGGTTGGCCAAATGTCCTCCAAAGCATCTTTCCATAAGATGATTCATCTCTCCTAATCAACTAAATCAAATATATCCACCAATCCAAGCATGCTTCAAATGTTCAATATTTTATGGAAAGATCATGCACAATCACAACCCCTATCAATAATAAACTTTCAAATGTATATATACAAGTAAACAAACCTTCACGGTCCTTAATCGTTAATATGTTGCTTATATCATCATCAAGTTATCCAAATACGTCTTGTAAGAAGCTTTCTTCTTTCACTTCTTCAGCAACACCAAATACAACCTCAATACTTCTCAAGTCTTTTGTTTGCAACTTCATGAATCATGAACATTCATCTATAGTACTTTCATTCATTTGGTTTCATTCTCACTTCATGGTATTCACTATCATAATATGTCGTCCCTCTCAACTAGGGAGATATACCCTTTCTTCAATCCAGGCTCCCTCCCAACTCAAGGAGATCAAAAACTTCCTTCTTCAATTTATCAAGGCTTCAATTCTTTGGGAACATCATTATTTCTCATGGAATCAAGGTTATCTTAGTCATTATCATTCTTACAACTTCCTTTATTCACCTTGATTAACATTTATCAAGTCATCTTCACTTATGAACATCTTCAACATATTGAAGGTTATGTACCTGCAAAAATTTAATAGCAATTACAACCAAAAACAAATATACAGAAGCATGAAGTTAGTTGTGTAATTACAATGGAAACATCAACTCATTCATCCTTTTAGACATCAAATACCTAAACCTAGTTAGGTTCATAATCAACAAGGTTAATATCTTTTATATTCTAGAATTCAACTTCTTGGTAGGGCTTTGTCATAAACCCTAAACTCCATTTTCGAGACACAAAGCCTCAGATATCAGCAATTCAATCAAACAACAATCCTATATATATCTAAGGTTTCAACAATATGCTTTTACATGTCAAAATTCTACCAGGGTTTATTGTAAACCCTAGATTTTATCATCAAAGCTTAATCATATTGAAAACAATATCATCATATCCTAAAATATCAATCTCTACTAGGTTTTTGTTATATACCCTATATTTCATCAAGTATCAAGATAACATACTCGCATATACATATATAGGGTTTCATTATCATGTACTAGCATCTCATATCAATATTCATACCTACTATGTAAACCGAGGACACAAACAACAATACATCAAAGTTAGATATGCAACAATTTTATTTAGACTAGGGTTTCGATCATACAAATGAATATACCTAGGGTTTCATTCTTAGGATCTTACTATAAAGGTTTTGTTCGTGAACACTTAATCATCAAACCCTAAAAATGTACGGTTTCATGATATAATGTAGACATTAACAACAAACCCTAAAGGGATAGGGTTTTTACCATAACATTATAAAAATCCTAAACATCAAAAGAATAGAATTTTCATCATAGGTCCTAGCAACTCCTAAGTAGTTTAGGGTTTTATTATTTAACAATGACATACCCTTAGCAAAAAGAGGCTAGAGTTTTGTAATGAAACACAAAGGCTATGGTTTCACAAGAATGATCAAAATGGTAGTATAATGAGGGTGGATTTAATCTAGTGATTAATCACCCTAACAAGAAACTTTAAGATTCAAAATCCTAGACATGACGATGTCAATAATATAAAGCAAAGTTCAAAAGAAGAACGATCATACCTTTTACATGAAGAGAGCTTTATAACAAAGCTTATAGTTTAATACATACCTTGAGTTGTTCTTTAATAAACCTTGTAGGATATCAATTATTGAATGTCTACCTTTGCAACAGAACTTATTCCATGCTTCAAGTCTATCCTTTGAAGTTTCCTTGATAACCTTTGTGTATTATGCAATCTTTCCTACCAATGAAAATACAGAGAAAAGGTTATTAGCATATAATACAAACAAATCTTGATATGAGAGGGAAACCAAACAAAAAAGAGCAAACAAAGAACAAGTTACTTATATTTTGGTAAAATGGTGAAGGCTCCCTCTTAAGCTAATCTTGAGGGATACCTACAACTTATAAAAATAATTCAAAAATGTTATAACAAGATATGTTAGACCTACAAACTCTATAAATCGAAACATAAAGGAAAATAATACAAGAATAATAAGGATATGTAAGAGAGGGCTTAGTAGTATAAGTCTTTGACTTTCAATTATTCAGTCTTGTTCTTCTTAGGAGGAGCTTCATCGATAATATTTGCTTGCTACCTATCTCTCTCATTATTTCTTGGATTCCCAGGGCATTGATTTTTATAATGACCCATCTTGTGACATTTGTAACATTATACCTTGGATAGGACAACTTTCTTCTTTCCTTTGAACTTCTTGAAGGTTCCCTTCTTCTTATGGTGAGCAGAATAAGCATTAGAGGTGTTTTCTTCCTCATCCTCCTTATTTTTGTTTACTAATGATATTTGGGTTTCTTCTTGACTGCATGCATTCCATATTTGTTCAAATGTTAGAGTATCATTCCAACTATTGATTCTTGATGCAAAAGCACTCCAAGATTATGCTAGTCCTAGAAGAGCAGCAATTACAAGCTCCTTTTTTGGTACAACTTCATCTATTGCTTGGATTTAATCTCTTATTATAGATATTCTTACAAATTATGAGGATACAATATCATCTCTTTTCATCCTTATTTTCCTTGGTGTATTCTTGAGGCTTTCTATTTGACCACTATTCTTTATGGTGAATAAATTGGAGAGAGCCTCATACATTTCTTGAGCGGAGTCTATGTTGGATATGTATGGAATTGGGTTGTCCTTTACACCATCTACAATTAGATTCATGGCCAAGATTTCAATTTCTCTGGACTTCTCTTTCTCTACTTCATTTGTAGGCTTCTTAACTTTTCCTTGAACAAGGTCCAACACTTTGTGCTTAGCAAGGATAAGATCTATCCTTTTTTCCCATGCCCTATAGTTGGAGTCTCCTTCTAGTTTGTTTTCTCCCTTAATTGAGTTTGTCATATTGTTATTTTCTACTCCTTGTGACCTTTCCTTGAAACCATCTTCTTTATATCCCTCTTTTCAATGGATCTTCAGTCTGCCTTTTTCTTCTTCTTCACCATAGCTCTGATACCATGTTAGAAAATCCGAAAGGCATAAATATTTTCTTATGTTGATAATTACTTGTGATGTCTTTGTGCTCTTATTAACTTTCTTGTGTTCTTATTTTATCTTTGTTTCATCAAGCAATCATCGAAACAAAACACTGAGATCAATGGTACTAGATGTAGGCACTCTGCCAAGGCTAAAACCCCTTTGTAGGGGAAAACCGAGTCAAACTCTTCCACTAGCAAAATTAGGTTGAGATATACCAAGACCCTAGACCAAGAGAAATTCCTCCTCCACCAAGTTAGTCTTGCAATATGATTCAATAAACTTCAATAATCTCTTCTTGTCGAACAAATTTAGCCCAAAAACAACCCAAAATTTCGGCCCTAGCAAATCCAGAATTTCGGCCCAGCTACAATCCATAACTACAACCCTAACAACTTCAGAAATTCCAACAACTTAGAAACTTCACATGTGTAAGATAGAGAGAGAGAGAATTTCAATGTCTTGTGCTTGATAAAGACCTTCTTTTTTGCTAGCCCTTTCAACCTTCTTCCTTGAATTTCACACTTTTTACTACCCCAACAACTGCAGATCGAACTTGATGAGTGAGTGATCCAAATGAGGTAGAGTTGTTGCCTTTATATAGGATGTTTTTCCCCTTAATTAGGCCAACTTGGTGGAGGAGGCCTAATTTACCTATTTTACATTAAAAAAAAATGTCTTTCTTGACAAATGAAGCCCAAGAATGGATTTTTACATTAATACATGGACAAGGACACTTGACATAAACCCTAGAAGCATACAATGGATGCTTTGACCTAAAAACATTGACTGAAGCATGAAAACCATGCTTTAATAAGTAAATTCCTTTTTATTTCTTTTGAAAAATATGTTACATCATGACTCAAATACAATTATGAAGATCGACACTAGTTACATACTTCAATGATGGACATCGCCATCCTAAATGTGTGTGTGTGTGAGAGAGAGAGAGAGAGAGAGAGACAATTATGAAGATCGACACCAGTTATATGCTTCAACGATGGACATCGCCATCCTAAATGTGTGTGTGTGTGTGTGTGAGAGAGAGACATCGATGGACATCACCATCCTAAATCCTAAATGTGTGTGTGTAAGTGGAGGTGTGTGTTTGTGTGTGTGTGTGTGTGTGTGTGTGTGTGTGAGAGAGAGAGAGAGAGAGAGAGAATTCATTACATCATGACTCAAATAAAATTATGAAGATATACACTAGTTACATTCTTCAACGAGAGAGGGAGAGAGAGAGAGAGAGAGAGAGAGAAATGGCCTTTCACATTCTTCAATGATGGAGAAAGAACCTGAGAGAGAGAGGGAGAAAGAGAAAAAAAATGGCCTTTTAACATAGGGAAATAACCTTAATGCTCAAAACCCTGACCTAGAATATGAAGTGCCAAAATGTTTGTGGACCTTGGGTTGGTTAGTTAATACATTAGCTTCCCAAGGGTGATCATTTTACATATAAATTCCATTTAGGTTTCATTCCTTGGCCCCATGAATTGCCAATAAACATTATTTTAGGGTTGAAAAATGGCTCTCGAGTTTGGGACCTAAAATATCATATTTTTTTTTTTTTTTTTTTTTTTAATGAATATAGAGAACCATTGAGTGAGTGGAAGATGTGGGTGGTCACCATATCCACTTATATTAGTACCCCCCCCCCCCCCCCCCCCCTCTAGCCCTTGGGAAGCAATGGTATCCATTTTATCAATTTCCCTTGTTAAACGGGGAAGCTTATATTAAATTTGGATCTTGGTAAGCCACTTGCCTTGGTGAAGAACCTACATTTATTAGACGACCCAATAAAGTTGTATGTTATACCAGTGGGTATTATTCATCTTAATGTCTATGATTTGATCCATTATAGCCTTCTCAAAATAGTCGAAATTGAGTTATATGCAGGCCATCTATTCAATTGCCTCCAACGTGTCTAATAGAGGTGGACAATACGGTTGAACTAACTCAAAATTAAATACTGGGTGCAAGCTAAGGAAAGGGGGAATACTCAATTCAAAAGCATCATCCTTTGTGACTGTGTAAATGCCATATCAAATTGGTCATAACTTCATGTGGGGCCTATGAGGTGTTCATTTTGTAAATGCAACCGCACTCTATCCCCAACATGAAACTTGTGTGGAACCCAATGTTGGTCATGTCGTTTCTCGTATATGGAATATATTTATGTAGAATATCATGAACCTATGGTTGTAGGCGTTGGATTAATTCAATAAATTTGGCTTCTTTATCTACCTTGGCCTAAGAGTGGGAGGAATTTGTGGGTGAGGATGTAATGGGAAAAGTTTCATTAATGAAGACCAACAGTTAGAATCCCAAGCATGTTTGAAAAAAACTATGGCCAATAAATCCATAAGGGGATTTATTATAGATATTTTGAACATATGGAAGGATTTTATCCCATGTAAATTGGTGCTTCGATTTGTACATGCATACTATCTGCACAATCATCTTGTTGAACACTTATTTGTCCATTTGTTGGTGGGGGGGGGGTTGGGGGGGTGAAAGGTAGTCAATTTGGTTGACTTGGTATCCATCAAAGACCAGAAGATAAACTAGAAGGTATTGAGGAACTTGTTGTACCTATTTGAAATAATAGTCCAAGGAATCTCAAAATGAGCCTAAACACACTAAAAGAATAATTTAGACAGATTTACACATGCTAATCCTCTTGCATGGTGCCAAAATGGCCATGTTAGAGAACTAATCGACAACCATAGATACACAATCACTACCAAGCTTGGTGGGGGGTAAACCTGACATGTAATCCATGCAGATTGGCCCCGAGAGCTTTTCTAGGGTAGGTAGAGGATTCTATAACCCTTGCTTCTTAATACCTTGTTAGTGACGACACAAACAATGCATGATTTAATATATCAATTAACAACTTGTTGAAGCTTTGGCCAATAGAAATACTTATGAAGTACTTCTACTATTTTCCCCACGCTTAAGTGCCTTACCACCCAAATTTAATGTGCCTCCCAAATTACCTTGGCAAGATTGCTTGAAGGAACACAATTGTGGTCTAAGTATCACAATACGACATCTTAGAGATGGAAGTATGGAACTTGTTTCTTTGTGTTCAATATTTGGTATGTAGTAGTGAAGTTAGAGTCATTGTTGTATAATTGTGGCAATCTGTTGGTCTCATGCCCATAGAAATTAGCTATTGTTAGCACCACAACTAGGAGTTGAATGATATAGCCTACAACATGGTTGTTGTTGTCCTTCCTATACTTGATGTTAAAGTAGAATGGTTGTAGGTATGTGCACAATTTATGATAGTAGTCACTAAGTAGCTTTTACTGTGTCTACATGATTTGTAAATGCATGTGATCAATGTGGATAATTATTTCCTTGCCTATAATATAATTCTTCCAATGTCAACATGCATGCACAATGGAGTACATATCCTTGTCATAGGTGAGGTATGTATAAACAATATTAGATAGTGCTTCATTGTGATAAGCCACCAAATGTCCTTGTTGAGTGAGGAATACACTAGTAGCATAGATGGTGCCATTTGTCTCAATATCAAATAACTATTATAGGTTTGGTTTTGTGAGGAATGGTGTGGAGCAGAGACATTGTTTCATATCCATGAATACTTTTTGTTGTGACTCATACCAATAAAAAATTGCTTTTATCTCGGAAGAATAATAGATTACTATGCAAGAAAAATCGCCCGCTGCTCTGCCTGCGCGTTGCAGTCCCTGCAAACCCTAGCCGCTCTACCTGTGCGCTGCAGCCTCTGCGGCTGCGCCTGCTCTGGCAGGGCCTTCTGCCTCTGTCACGGCTCTGGCCTGCACCTCTGACCTCTGGCTGCGGCGTTTCTCTTTTCCGGGAAAGGGAGATAGTAAATATTCAAGTGCTGGAACAACAATAAAAATTCAGCAGTTATGCTGCCTGCGCATTGACCCGGGCCGCGTTCTTGCTAGGGCTTGCGCCCATGGAGGGGCTGGGCTCTCCCCAGGGGCCTCGTCCCCCTCCCCCGCCCTCTTCGACTGAGGCTTTCGATCGCTTATTGGCAGGGCTTCCTAAGAAGAAGAATGTTGAAGCTGCGAAATTTGTTAAGAAAATTGATGAAATACCTGAGATCTCTCTTCCTCCAGAGACTCCGATACAGGTTGCTTTATCACTGGCTGAATGAGCCCTCATAGGCCAGTTCACAGGGCTTTGGCCATCTCCCAAAACCACTGAGAGCTGGGTCAACAGAAACTGGGCGCCTCTGATCAAAGAAAGCGTTACTTCTTATTTTTTGGGGAGAGGTTACTTTCTCTTTGAGTTCACTTCAAAAGATGACAAAGACCTGATCTTCCAGAACGGCCCCTACTTCATGGGCCCCCAAGGTTTGTATCTAAATAAGTGGACTCCAGACTTCGACCCTGCTGTGGATGTACCCAAAGCAGTCCCAGTGTGGGTAAGACTCCCAAATCTGCCAGTCCACTGCTGGAATTGGGATTCTCTGATGCATATTGGAAATTCCCTTGGGAAGTTCATCGATCGAGCAAACAACAAGGACCAGTATGACTGCGCCAGGATCTGCGTGGAAGTAGATCTGGAGGTTGGGCTACCAGAGGCCATCAAAATCAAAGTCGGAAGCTGGACGCATGTGTAGAAACTGGACTATGAGCAGTTGCCCTTCAAATGCCGGAAATGCCATGTTTATGGACACTTCGCCAGAGGCTGTCCATCCAACAATGAGGTTGTGCAAGGGAAGGAGGACGGATGGAATCAAGTCAAGCGCTCCAAAACCTCCCATAAGGCTCATAAGCCAGGAGGCCCTAGTGGCAAAGGTCCCCAACATGCCTCTTCTCAGCAGATCCCGTCTAAGTCCGCTCCTGAAAACAAGTTCGAACTCCTAAGCTCGCACCAAGAGGACACCCAGGAGGTGGATGTTCAAAAGACAGCATCCCCGGTCAAAGGGACTCCCTCCATGTCTTCCAAAGACGGAAGTGCTGCAGAAAGCTCAAAAGGAATACCTGTTGAAGACAAGGAAGACGTCCAGGAGTCAAAAGATTCGGAGGAGGAAGGAGAAATAGGCGACTCTCAGGCCTCTGTTAGGAGATCCACAAGAGGTCGCAAAACAGATCGGGAGAAAAGAGAACAGGAAACGTACAAGGAAAAATTACAGGGCAGCCAACCAACTCTGGAAAAGCTGCTTGCCTCAAAGTCAAGGATGTTGAAAAATCAGACCCATGGCTCCAAGGGGGCCCTCCAGAAACACAAATAATGAAGGTCATCTCCTGGAATTGTAGAGGTATGGGGAGTAAAGTCAAGGAAGAAGCCATGAGAAGCTTAATAAGAACAGAAACTCCAGACATACTTCTCTTCCAGGAGACTAAGTTGGAAGACGCAGTCTTCCTGCAAGCATGCAAGAAAATTTGGTTCAAAAGTGAAGCAAGAGCAATCTCTGCCCGGGGCGCTTCAGGAGGGATTGGCACTCTATGGAACCCTAACAAATTTGTAGTCACCTTTGAGGCTAGAAATACTCACTGGTTGCTGCTGAAAATGCAAAATCTGGACACCAAGGAAAACCTTTGCCTCTTCAATGTATACTCTCCAGTTAATGTTGGGGAAAAAAGGGAATGTTGAGACACTGTAAGGCAACAAGAAGACCTGACAAATCTGGAAAATATAATCATTGCTGGAGATCTTAATCTCACGCTCCACTCGTCTGAAAAAAGAGGTGGCAGCGCTGTTCGAGATCCAGCAAGGGAATGGGCAGAAGATCTTCTGCAGGACTGGGACCTGCTAGATATCAAACCCTCTTCCGGTAAGTTCTCTTGGTCTAATAAAAGAGTGGGCCCTGGTCATATTGCTGCCAGATTAGATAGATTTTTCATTCAAAGCTCCTTTTTGTTACTAGGCTTAGAACCCAGAATGCATATCCTTGCTAACAGCGTCTCGGACCATAAGCCTATATAGCTCGAACTACTGGCCCATCTAGACCTGGGCCCTATTCCTTTCCGGTTTAGTCCTCTCTGGGTCAAAGAATCAAACTTCATGCAAATAGTTAAAGATTGTTGGAGTCAGCCTGTCAATGGTTCTCCCTTCTATATCTGGGAGGAAAAACTCAAAAGGGTAAAGGGTGATCTAAAACGATGGGCAAAAACCCTGTCCAACCCGGCTACAGAAAGAAAAGACATCAAAGTCTCTCTCGCCTCTCATCAATTTCATATGGAGCACGCTATTGTCACTGAGGAGATTCTAGATCAAGAGGCTCATTTGCAACAACGCTATCATAAGGCCTGTCTAGCTGAAGAAGAATACTGGAGATTAAAATCTCGAAATCTCTGGCTCAAAGCAGGGGACAGGAACTCTGCCTTTTTCCACAAACAAACCCAAGTCAGGAAAAGCTTCAACACTATTTCTGAGATTAAGGAGGATAACGTCACCTTCAAGAATTTTGAAGACATTAAAAAATCAGCCTTCTCTCACTTTCAAAACTTGTATAGTGAGGATAAGGACTCGGACCAATACTCAGATCTGGTTGACATCATTCCTTCTGCAATTTCTCCTCGTATGAATGATATCCTTGAGGCCAAAGTCACCAAAGACGAAGTTAAAAAGGTCCTCTTTGATATGGATCCGGATAAGGCCCCTGGGCCGGACGGCTTCTCTGCCATGTTCCTTCAAGTCTGTTGGCCGATTGTTGAAAAGGATCTGCTCAAAATGGTTCAGAAGTCTCAAAATGCTCAGAAAATAGGAGGTAGCACAAACTCCGCTTTTCTAGCCCTAATTCCAAAGGAAAAAGGGGCCAACAATTTCAGCAGATTCCGCCCAATTTCCTTATGCAATACTGGGTACAAGATTATCACTAAAGTTATTGCAAATAGACTGAAGCTCATTCTTCCCAAAATAATTCCGGAGAATCAAGGAGGCTTCATTCAAGGAAGGCAAATCGTGGACAATTTCACCCTTGTTCAAGAAGCAATCCATTCAAGTCTTCTTCGAAAAGAACAAGGTATGGTGATTAAACTCGATTTAGCAAATGCCTTTGATCGTGTAAATCATAGCTTTCTTTTAAAAGTAATGAGCAAATTTGGTTTTGGAGCAAATTTCATGAAATGGATCCGGGCATGCATCTCGGAGCCATGGATCGCTCCTCTTGTAAATGGAAGAGCCACTGAGTTCTTCAAAGCTTCACGAGGGCTAAGGCAGGGGTGTCCTCTTTCCCCCCTGCTTTTTGTCATTCAAGCCTCTGTCCTCAGCTACCTGTTAGACAAAAAGATGCAAGATCAAGATATCAACGGACTGTGTATTGCAAGAGGGGTAAAAAATAAAAACCACGCCCTATTTGCGGACGACACACTGTTCTTGGGAGCTGCCTCTCTCTCCTCCGCCTCTAAATTTAAAGTAGTTTTGGATGATTTCAGTGAAGTCTCTGGCAGCGTGGTAAATAAGAACAAATGCCATATCTACAGCTGGAACACCCCGCCCAGATTGCTCTCCGCTATATCTAGATGTTTGGGTTTTGCTGCCTCCTCCAATTGGATCTCCTTTAAATATTTAGGCCTTCTTGTTTTTCATAAGAAATCTACAAGCAAAGACTGGCTCCCTCAGCTGGAAAAATTCAAGTCTAGGATCCAAGCCTGGGGCTTCTCCTGGCTCAACACTGCTGGCAAATATGTCCTTATTAAATCTGTGCTCTCCAGTCTTCCCCTATTTCAATTCGCTGTGCTTCTTGCTCCGACATGTATTTTAAAAAAAATGGAAGAATTCATGCGGAGGTTTTTTTGGAAGGGAGGTAAACAGAATGAAAACAAGATTCCCCTTATCAGCTGGGAAACCATCTCCAAGCCTCTGAGGGAGGGCGGCTTGAATTTCAAAAATCTCTGTCAGCAAAACGTGGCTATGGCAGCCAAGATCATTTGGAGGATCATTGCGCCCAAGCCTGGCTGGGCCCAATTGGCTCTCTGGAAAAAGTATTTCAGGGGTCCTCGTTCCTCCTATTTAGACAATGTAATCCATGTTCCTTATTCGTCTTTTCTCAAACTGTATGTTAAAGCTGCTCCCTTGATCAATGCGCACTCATATTGGATTCCAGGAAATGGAAAAAAGATCAATATCTGGGCTGATAAAATTATGAATAACGACCCAATTGAAGACAGAGCCTCCATTAGAGCGCTGCGTTGCTGGATGGATAGAGAGGGACTGTGTTCGTTGTGGGATATTTCTCTTTGGAAAGACTCTGCCTGGGCAGGGTGGAAACGAATTGAGGTGCCGGCTCACCTGTCACTCGAATGGTCCACGCTGCTGGACCTTCTCCATGGCTCGGCACCCACGCGCATGAGGAAAAAAGATGTGAAAGGCTGGGGGCCGAATGCCAAAGGTTACACTGTCTCCATGGGTTATCACAAGTTGAAAGAGAGGCCTTACGTCCCCCCTGACCCTGCTCCTTGGCAGGGGGTCTGGCGTTTCCCTTCATGGCCCAAAGTCGACTTCTTTGCTTGGCTCCTCTGCCATGGCAAGATCCTTACGCATGACATCTTGCAGAGAAAAGGGTTCTATGGTCCCTCCATCTACTCGTTGTGCAATGAAAATGTTGAGACTGTTGTCCATATAGTCCTCGAATGCAAGTTCTCTAAGCAGATCTGGTCCTCCTTCATTCACAATTTGGATCACAACTTTTTGCTACCTCGTTCCACTGCTGATCTTTTTTCCAATTGGGCAATCAGATATCCTGGCCCCCCTTCTAAAAATCAGCTTATTAAATCTGCATGGGCTGTCCTTCCAAAGGTTATTTGTTGGCAGATCTGGCTAGAACGAAACAGAAGAATCTTCAGAAATATTAAATAGAATCACAAGGTCTTAGAAATCAAGATTAAATGTCATCTAAAGGAGTGCTTGACTGATATAAAAGACGATTCCAATCTTAGCCAACAGGACATTGCTTGGGGAGCTTCCCTTGACTTGCAATTTCATCCAGCAATTAGAAACGTTCCTCCTTTCAAAGACTGGCAAATAAGGAAATCCGAAACCGACCTCCAAGACTGGCTCAATTCACATTCAAGGCACTCTCTCTTTTTTGATGGGGCAGCAAAAGGCAATCCGGGCAAAGCTGGTGCTGCAGGTGTTGTTGTAAGTCCAATTGGGGAAAAAATTCATTCCTTTGCTTGGGGGCTTGGATTCTCATCCAGCGTTCAAGCTGAAGCTTTGGCCCTCTTCCAAGGCCTCAAGATCCTTAAAGATTTAAATATAAGAGAAGCAAATGTCATAGGGGATTCCCAGATCATTATAAACGCAATGGTTTCCAACTCCCCAGCCTCGGATCTCAAGTTAGCAAGGCTGATATCCAGAATTAAGGGTATGGAAAACGATTTTCAGAAGTTGAATTACTATCATGTGCTGAGAACTCATAATAAACAGGCGGACATTGAAGCCAATAAAGCCACCCTCCTCTCTGCCGGGGTCAAGATGAAAGACGAAGAAGAATCTTGGGAACCTATCCCTTAAGCTGTCCGTTGTCATGTTTTACTGTTGGCTCTTAAATAAATTTGTTTGTATCTTCAAGTTAGGGAAAATCTCTGAAATAGAAGTTTTAGATAGTCTGTCATGGAAGAAATTTGCAAGCTTCAGCTGCATTTTCAATATTAGTAGTGAGATGCTTCAGGATTTATACATCCTCAATGTAATCAGATTTCTGGCATTCAGGCCAAGATGAATATTAATACCACATAACCGTTTCTGTCAAAAAAAAAAAAAAAAAAATTGCTTTTATCTCCACCATTGGTCACTTGAATTAAAGTCCAAGCGAGATGAGAAAAATCCACATGAACCTTCAATAAAAGTTAGTAAGGCCCGAGAAGTTGTGGAGCTTTATCAAAGTCACTAGGGTTGGCCAATCCAAAATGATTGGATATTGGTTGCATCCACATGCAACTCATTTTCATCACTGATGCATCCCAAATACCAAATTCTCTCCATGTCAAATGATGAGTCCCGTCAATAGGTATATTTTGAAGATCACGATGCCATCCTCCAGCCTTAAAACTATCCTTTTCTCACATTAATTCACGGTATTGGTTATATTATGCTTAGTAAGAAGAGTACAAGGTGTTTGTCATAGTATGTGGCCTAGGGTGGTTTATTTGTAGGAAAATAAAGCATTTTTTAGGTATTTACTATGCAGGGGCTCGATGGAGACAACCAGGAGAGAATCTAGGGGGTTTGTCCACCTTATTAACTCCCTAACTCGACTTGGGATCACAACATCCTCTCTCATCAGTTCAAATTCATTGGCAGTCGAGTCACTCATAATGCAAGTAAAACTCAAGAAGGACAAGATCCACTATTTTCAAAATCAAGGAGGTAGTCACTCCTATTTTAAAGGGAGATGCTATCAACTACCATTTCATATAAATAAACAATATGAAAAGCTCATTAGGATTCAAATTTTTGATTTAGCTAGGTGTATCTATTGAGCTCAGAGCTTGACACTAACATTTTGAACTTTTATGTGGTTTTTAAGACTTTTACTTTATGATAATGAGAAGTTGGTTATTACGCTGCATCTGAGTTAGTTTTAGAGGGTTGATACACTTGGTTTTTGGCCCAACCCAGTGGCTTAGGTCCCTCTTGTGTACTTGTGTTTTTTTATTGTATCCAAGAATTTTATAGCTTTCTTTCATTTCAGTAGAGTTTAAGCTATAAAAACCTATGGTTGGAAGCTTCCGCATCACCTCCCTTGTGGGAGAATGGTTGGAAGGTATCAGAATCTCAGTTAAAAAATATTGTGTTTATGATTTCATGGAAATAAATGAATGTTAATTGCCCTTATTAATATTTTATTTATGTAGCTTAGAAGTAAGTTCAGTGATCTGAGTAGTGTTAGAGCATAAAATAGATGTTATTTAAATTCAACTCATATTTTCCATCATAACTCTTATCACTGTGTTAATGATTAATGAATGTATGTATGTCGTTGATTGCAGGGCTGTGTTAATTTGCAGGGGAGGGCACCTCTTTCACCTCCATCTAAGACTTCTCCATTTTCCCTTTCCATCTCTTAATCCTATCTCCAAAACTTTGCTTCCACATTCGCTCTGCGTAGTAAAATTAGGACACTGTTGGCATTCATCACGGTGCAAGATAGCCTCTGAGAGGCCTTGGGCTTGGCTAGGAGGTTTCCCCAACCTTAATTCACTCTCCCTAACCTAGATCCACCTCTTGATGCCTTCAATACTTCATCTCCACCCTTAAAAAACCCTTGGAACCCCTTCTGTAGCATTACAGGTCCTCCTGTAGCAATACATGACCTCTTGTAGCATGCATGTAGCACCGCTTTGCTCCCCACTTCAACCTTATCTTAGTTAGGATGAATAATGACCTCCAGTTGTGATTTTATGATCAAAATAAGCTCCTAGACCACTCCAACCATTCATTTTCCTCACTACAAAACATAGTAGAATTAGTCTTTCAATTACAAGCAAGTTACAAGTTAAATTTATGATTTTCCAGCAAGTGTGATGTAGATAGATGATACATGCAATTATGTTACTAATTTGATGAATGATGCAAGGTAGAGTAGCTTTCCTTATGCAAGTAGATTAACTTTATTTCTCCTTCATGAAATGATAGTTAGCATCTACAAATTGAACAAATGGCAGTCACAGTCAATTTTCAATCGTACTTTCATCAACAAGTTTTCACTGTAGACAAGCAAGAGGAATGGTCTCTAAACAACCTGGTCTAATTTCATAGTTGAGGGTGGTATAAGTGGAATCTAATCTACTGTGCATATAGCACTATCACTTCTAAGTTTATACAAAATCCGGGTTGATAAATTGAATTGAGGAGCCCTTGGGAGTTGCAACACTCTTGGTGCAATACCAAGGCTTGCCACCAAATAAGCATTTTTCTAGATTGACATACAGATTGTGATGTTGTAGAGTGCTTAGGACCTATTGAATGTGTTGTGAATGCTTCGCCTGGGTTCTACTGAAGATGAGGATGTCATCCAAATATGCGACCCAAAAAGAGTTTATGAACAACTGCAAGATACCATCCATCATCATCATGAATGTTGTTGGAGTATGGCCAACCAATAAAAATGGACTTCTCTGTATTTTAAGGATGTCTTCCATACATTAGTTTGTTCAATTGGAACCTCATTGTAGCTTGACTTCATATCAATCTTAATAAAGAACTTCGCACACTTGAGTTGATTAGGAATATCATCAATTTAGGGGATTGGGATTTTTTTATAATTATTTTGTTTAGGGCTATATAATCAATATAGAGCCTCCATGTCCCATCCTTCTTGTGCACAAACGAAATTGAGCTCCTACAAGGTGAGGAGGTCAGTTGAATGTGACCCTTTTGGATGAGCTCATTAATCTAACATTTCATTTCCTCATTCTCTAGAAGAGAACATCTATATATTAGGCCATTAGGTAAAGGAGCATTATGTATCAATTCAATTGAAAAATTTACCACGTAGTGTAAAGGCACCCCATAGGTGAAGCAAATATATCTTTATATTTCTCTAAAATCTCGTCCACCTACTTATGACCAAACCATGGAGAAGAAAAACTTTGAAGTCTTAGATATTATCTGTTGACATTGTTTTACCAAGATTAAAGAAATTGTGGTAGTTGGAACTACCTATGGAACCTTGTAGAGTGGACCTCTCAGAGTAACAATAACACTATGGGGATGAGTCTCATAAATAACATGGTGTTTCCACATAGAAGGTTGTCCTAAAATAACATCACAAACTTCAAGTGGGGAAACATCCATAGTGCCTTATATTTGAAGGGCTTGATGTTGTAGGATAGTCATCATTATTGGCTGATCAGGAGATCAAGTCTCTTGTAGAAAAATGCTCAAAAATGAAGTTGCTCAGAATTGGTCCGAACCAGAACGACTAGAAAGAGCTTGGAAAAACGATCCTGTAGACGTGAAGGGCACTGAAAACCGACACCGTATGAGAAAAATATTCAACTTTGAAGTTTGCCAATTTCAGTTAAAAAATGGCCAAAATTTGACTTTATAAAAAAAATTATTTTTATTAAAAAAAGAATATTCCACAGAATATTCTGGGAATATTTCGTGGAATATTCCAAAAAATATTCCGCAAAATATTCTGCAGGCAGCCAATGAAAGGGCGCCACGTGGCCCCAAGATTCAATCGAAATGGGCATATCAAAATTGTTTTGGTCGCGATAGCAATCGACCCCGGGTCAGGGCGGACACAACCAAGCAGATTAACCATTAGACCACGGCATTGGTTCTTGTTATAACATGGCAACACAGTTATATTTAAATGTTGTGGTTTGTTTGGGCGGGCCCGAAAGGGCGCCAGCCCCGAAGGACCAACCCCCTTCTCATGGAACCTTATGGCGGAACCGTGGCATTATGTCAGTTGGCGCGGATATGTTTTATAATAAATATCACCGTTTAAACATGTGACCGTTCACATATATGCGGACCGTTACCATAAAAGTTAATGCGACGGTTCCAAAAACCCCAACGTTTCCGACGCACATGTGACCGGGATAAAAAAACACATTTAATGTCTAAGTTAACCGCCCGATAAAGTTGGAGCGCGCCACCAAGTTTGGCATTTGTCGCCATTTTTAACTGGAGTTAACTCCAGTTCTCCACATTTAGTGGAGTTTTTCTAGGTGACACTGGGCAAACTTCAGCTAGCCATAACTTTGGCTAGGGAAGTCCATTTGGGACGATTTTTTTTTTTGATTTTGGGGTATTGAAGCATTTTGGAGCTGTTGGGACAGGTTGTAGAGCCATCAGGGCACTCTATCAGTGATTTTACCAGCGATTTTGGTTGTGGAGCCACCAAGGCTTGGTGAAAGATCAGTTGTGTTGGACTATACTCATCCATTGGAGGTGAATGAATAGTCGATTTATACCGATTTCAATCCTCTGTTTCTAAATTTTCAAATAATTTTTCCTTTTGAGGCTTTCTACATAGTGTAATTCTTAATTTGAGCATTAATGAAAGAGGGAAAAGCCTATTTAGAGGCTTTTGGACCCAGCAGAGGTAGCCCAAGAGAGGGGTGAACTGCTTAAACAAATGCTTACTGTTATGTTGTGCATTTTTGTTGTTATATTTCAGATTCTGCTACATTAAACAGTAACTTTTCATAAGTACACTTTTCCCAAGCAGACTTATACAGTGAACAAAACTCATTAGTTCAACTTCAAACCACATTATTTCATTTGCAGAATACTTGAACTTGCTTATTCACACATAAAATTTTGATTAATGAATACTTTGCACATAAACAAATACTTTCATTGATCGGATCTATTTAAGTGTTTACATTATATTTCTTTAGGCAGAGCCAGTTTGTGGGCCAGAAGCTTCTGGTTTCATCATTTCTATTAAAGGTGAAATAACCAGTAAAATCCCCCACTGTCAATCTTTGTATAAGAAATACTTTGTTCACACAATTTCAGATCAGATTGGTATCAGAGCTCTAGGTTTTTCTTAAGAGTTTGTGAAATTTGTGCAAGAAGATTGTGTTATTCTGCAAAATTTGATGCTTACTAGGCTGAAATTGAAAAGAGGGGAAGGTCAATTGGTTAGAGCACAAGTTAATCCTCAACCAAGGAGGGCTAGAGTGTCATTATCTCCACCTTCCATTTCATCCTCATTAGCCTTAGAATCAGCGACAAACATGTCTTCCATAGAAGGAGAAGTACATGAGGAAATGGATCCCAAGGAAGAAGAAAGAGTCTTTAGAAAAGCTTTCTTGGACATGACTGAGATGGTTAGGATCCTATACCAGGAAAGAAATGATAGGATTGCTGGAGAAGGGTCTAGAAACCAAAGAGAAGAAGGAGATTCTTCAGGAGGAAAGAAAGACAAAGATGATTCTAAGAAAGGGAATGGAGGAAATGGTGATCCACCATCTCCATCATCATCCTCATCCTCCACATCATCCTCTTCTACTTCTGTTAATCAGTCACACAAAACAAAAAAATCTCTTAAAAATCCTTTGTTAAAGCTTGATGTGAAGTTTGAGTTGCCGATGTTTAATGGTGATGTGAATGCAGAAAAATTGGATAACTGGATTAGACAGCTGGAAGTCTATCTAAGAATTCAGAATTTGCATGATGATGACACAAAATTCCAATTAGCCTCTTTGAGAATGGATGGAGCAGCTTTGGTTTGGTGGGAAGCCAAGACCAGGGAGGAAATTAAAAAGCATGGTAAGATAACTCTAACTTGGAATGAGTTTATTACTGCTATTAAGAAACAGTTTTATCCTCTTGCTCATATTCAAAAAGCAATCATGAATTGGCAAAATTTTAGGCAACTTAAAGGTCAAAATGTGCAAGATTATACCCAAGAGTTTAGAAGGAGAGCACTTCTACTTAGAGTAGACTTACAAAGTCAAGACACCTTGTTGAAATACATAGGAGGTTTGCACAATTATCTGCAACATACTATTCTATTGTTCAATCCTACCGGCTTAGATGAAGTCTGTGTGCAGGCTACACATTTAGAAGCTAGAGGAAAGAATATTTTTGATGAGGATAGTAATTTCAAAAACAAAGGAAAGAAGAGAGTTGCTAATTCAAGAAAGGAAAAAGGAAAGTTCTTTTGCAAGAACTGTTCGAAGACAAGTCATGATGAAGATCATTGTTGGAAGCTTCATCCTGAACTGAAACCAGAAAAATTCAAGAATAAAAACAAGACCAAAGAAAAGGAGAAAATTGTAGCAACATTTGAGCAAGACTTAGGGTCAGACTCAGGAGATGAGACAAAAAGCATAGCCATGGTTTTAAAGAACATTAAGGGGAAAGAAGTGGTGCAAGACACAACTCCCAGTTCTAGCTCTTTGAATTGTCACAAAGACACTCATGAAGAAAAGAGGAGGATAGAGCTTTTCCATGTGAGGGTAATTTCAAAACATACCAAAATTGACACACTATTTGACAGTGGGTCACAAGCGAATCTTATATCTGAAGACTTGGTCAAGCGGCTTAAACTTGAGACCATTCCACATCCGAAGCCTTATCCACTTGGATGGATATGCAAGGATGCCAATTTGCAAGTCTCAAGAAAGTGCATATTGCGCTTTGCAATAACTGCACACTTTATTGACACAGTGGAACTTGATGTGGTGCCGCTTGATATCTCAGGTATTGTTTTGGGAAGTCCTTATTTATTTGACAGGAAGGCCATCTTCTATCGCCATGAAAACAAGTATCACTTGTTCAAATATGGTAAAGAGTACATTGTGAGAGCTCACAAGAAGAAGCTGGAATCTTCTTTACTCCATGCAAGTCAATTGAAAATACTGGTTAATGCAAGTCAAAGTCTAACTTTGTTAATGTTGAAACAACCAGATTTTGAGCATCCACCTTTTTATGATGTTGCTAATGATTTGTCTCAGTTTGATAACAGTTTGTCTTTGAAAGAAGATGATGTTATGTTGCACAAATTACCTTTTGGGTCAGCCAATGTAGTGAATGAAGTGTCAAAGCAAAGCAGTGCAAGCAAGGAGGACACACAATTCAGCATGGGAAAAAGTTGGTTTCAGAATGGTAGAATTCGCCATGGGAACAATTTGCAAGGTGACAGTTATTTTAAGTCTTCTGGGAAGTTTGATCAATGTAGAAAAAATTTGTTTTTTGCAGATTACAATTGTTGTTCTACAAAATTTAATCATTTTCATAATGACTTCGTCAATCTTAGCAATGGTCGATTAGTTGATTCCAGAGACAAATTATCATTTTCTCAAAACCTACATTTGATTAAATCAGGTATATTTCAGTTATCCAAGGGTGGAAGAGTGGAGAATCAGTCTCCACATCATCATTTTCAGTAGTCAGAGAGCTTTTGGGGTCCAAAAGCTTCCCATTTGGGAGGTGTCATCAGGATATCAAGTCTCTTGTAGAAAAATGCTATGAAGTTGTTCAGAATTGGTCCAAACTAGAACGACTGGAAAGAGCTCGGAAAAATGATCCTGTAGATGTGAACGACACTGAAAACCGACACCGTATGAGAAAGATATTCAGCTTTGAAGTTTGCTAATTTCAGTTAAAAAATGGCCAAAATTTGACTTTATAAAAAAATTTATTTTTATTAAAAAAAGAATATTCCACATAATATTCTGCAGGCAGCCAATGAAAGGGCAGGTAGCCAATGAAAGGGCGCCACATGGCCAGCCTGGAGGTCGCCACGTGGCCCCAAGATTCAATCGAAATGGGCATATCAAAATTGTTTTGGTCACGGCAGGAATCGACCCCGGGTCGGGGCGGACACAACCAAGCGAATTAACCATTAGACCACGACATTAGTTCTTGTTATAACATGGCAACATAGTTATATTTAAATGTTGTGGTTTGTTTGGGCGGGCCCGAAAGGGGGCTAGCCCCAAAGGACCAACCCCCTTCTCATGGAACCTTATGGCGGAACCGTGGCATTATGTCAGTTGGCACGGATATGTTTTATAATAAATATCACCGTTTAAACATGTGACCGTTCACATATATGCGGACCGTTACCATAAAAGTTAATGCGACGGTTCCAAAAACCGTTTGGCCCCAACGTTTTCGACGCGCATGTGACCGAGATCAAAAAACACATTTAATGTCTAAGTTAACCGCCCGATAAATTTGGAGCGCGCCGCCAAGTTTGGCATTTGTCTCCATTTTTAACTGGAGTTAACTCCAGTTCTCCACATTTAGTGGAGTTTTTCTAGGTGACACCGGGCAAACTTCAGTTAGCCATAACTTTGGCTAGGGAAGTCCATTTAGGACGATTTTTATTTTTATTTTGGGGTATTGAAGCATTTTGGAGCTATTGGGACAGGTTGCAGAGCCATCAGGGCGCTCTATTAGTGATTTTACCAGTGATTTTGGTTGTGGAGCCACTAGGGCCTAATGAAAGATCAGCTGTGTTGGACTATACTCATCCATTGGAGGTGAATGAATAGTCGATTTATACTGATTTCAGTCCTCTGTTTCTGAATTTGTAGCTAATTTTTCCTTTTGAGGCTTTATACACAGTGTAATTCTTAATTTTAGCATTAATGAAAGAGGGAAAACCCTAATTAGAGGCTTTTGGACCCAGCAGAGGTAGCCCAAGAGAGGGGTGAACTGCTTAAACAAATGCTTACTATTATGCTGCGCATTTTTGTTGTTATATTTCAGATTTTGCTTCATTAAACAGTAACTTTTCATAAGTACACTTTTCCCAATCAGACTTATACAGTGAACACAACTCATTAGTTTCACTTCAAACCACATTACTTCCTTTGCAGAATACTTGAACTTGCTTATTCACACATAAAATTTTGATTAATGAATACTTTGAACATAAACAAATACTTTCATTGATCAGATCTAGTTAAGTGTTTACATTATATTTCTTTAGGCAGAGCCAGTATGTGGGCCAGAAGCTTCTGGTTTCATCCTTTCTAGTAAGGGTGAAATAACCCGTAAAAGCCCCTACTGTCAATCTCTGTATAAGAAATACTTTGTTCACACAATTTCAGATCATTGGCTGACATGAATGTATCATCCCCAGCTCAATCAAGTAATGGTGTATGGTTAGATAGTGGCACCATTGGTAACTTCAATCTTTGAATGACCTCAGCTATGAACATGTTTTTGTTGGCTTTCATTGTCAATAATGAAATGTATCAAGGTACCCTTCACCCACATTCGTAATTTGAAGAGGTTCTCCTCCTCCTCAAGATCCTATGATACTTTTGGTTGGATCTTTGTGGTTGCGATGGTAGCATTGGGTTTTACATTTATTATCTACTTTCATTTCTCTCGCTCTGTACTAATATTTTAGCTAGAGTATGTTTATTTTTCTTTAAACTCAACCAATATTGATTGTTTTGAGTGACATTCATCAGGGTCGTGATAAGGGATTTTGTGGAGCTCAAACCACTTTCTAATGTCCTTATTTGAATTCCCATTATCCTTATTTGCCTATGCCTTGGGCTAGTTGTCTTGAGGTTGGATATTCTTTCTTTATCCATTATTCTACGAGTCAGGGTTTCCTTTTCTCGGCTTTTGTTGTGGTAGCTTTGAAAAATCAAACTCTTGCTTATTCCTTAAAATTTTTCTCATTTTTTATAACATATCAATTAGAAACTCCTAGTAAGGAGATGTATAGGAAATCCATCTTGTTTAGATGTATCTATGTAGGCCTTATGATCCTTTAGAACAAAGTGCATCTTGGAGTCTCTGATACCCAAATTTTAGCTCTACGTATGGAAAATATTGGTGTACTTTGGCACCATTGGTCTCTCTCTTATTGCAGCGTTGTCCAACTTATGTATTAGTCATCATGGTTCCTCACAGGGTAGAATTCCTCCGCAAGGGAATCAACAAATGCCACCCAAGTGGTTCTTACACTAAATATTACATATTTATCTTCATTGTGTCTCTCCTAGTAACCTTCCCACCAACCTTTGACACAGGAACTGGATTTGAGGAGTGCAAGGATGATTTTCTCATTGCTAGACAATTTTTGGACAAAGTAGTAGCCCTATAAAAAATTTAACCATTTATTGAAAGAATATGGATCTATCCATACTTCAAATAAAAGGATATAAAAGCTAACTTGTACCTTAAAGGGTGTCACACCTTTGAATTACCACTTGTTGAGGGTGCTTCAACCATCGCTGGTAGTTGTTAAAGGTTCTAGGTGAAATTGTCCTTCATATTGTTCCTTTGTCATACGAGTGCTTCCTTGAGAAACAACTTGATAGGATCTCTTGCTCCATCACCTCTCTTTTCTTCCACCATGGGAGGCCACTTGGGTCTGTAAGAGCAATCATTCCCAAGGGAAATTATCTCGAGACCCAACTCTTGTTCCCTGACCTCATTGGAGACATGCACTAATAAACAACAAGGAGCATATTGCTCTGATACCACTTATTTGAGTTGTGCAAGGAATGAAATGAAAGGTAGGAAAGGAAATAAAATGCACTCACAAACAAACATAGTAGTGAACACAATAATATAGTGAAAACCTAACTTTTTATTAATGAATAGAATAACAAATACTATGGAACACAAAATGGCTATATTGGTGGTAGATTATCTCTAGAGAGAGAGAGGTAACGACTATTCACGTTCGCAAAATCTATTTCAAGAGACCTACATAATGGTATTTTAACATAAATAAAGAACCCTAAAAATCTAAAACCTTGACCCTAGAATATGAAGTACTAAAAGGTTTACGACCCCAAGGTGATTAGTTGATATGTCAACTTTCTAAGGGTGCACTTTCACATATAATCTCCACTTGGGTCACATGATAGGTTTTTGGAAATAACTATCCATGAATTACAACTTTTGGCTAGGGATAGGGCATGCCATAGCAACCTTGAGCCCCTTGAATGGTAAAAAAATCACTATTTAAGGCCTCAAAATAATCTCAGAAGTTTGGGACCCAAAAGATCATAGAAAAACTTCCAAGAAGATAAAGAAGCATTAAATAAGCAGAAGAGGTGGGTGGCCACTAATATCCACCTATATCAAGATCTTTGTTGGATGTGGATGTGCGTTGAGTAAGCACATATGCACAAGGAACAAGGTATGTATGAAACCCTTGTAATTGGGAACTTGTGAGAAGGAGTCAACCAATTTGTAGAGCACATAGTGTTGTGGTGGTGTTTGCACCAAAAAATATAATTTGGAATAGAGGTCTCGAAATCAAATTTAAAGGTAGATAAATTGGCTCTAGACTAAGAATAAAGAGCATAAGTTAATTATTTAGAGAATTTATGTTGGTGAGGTGAGCACACTGTGCTTCCCTCATTTATGGATCATGTAATTATAAAAAAAAGAGCATTTAATGGGCTCAAAAGATACGTCTTTTGAAACTTGATGATGAGACTTTACCTCACTCAATGATAACTTTCCCTTTTACAAAAGTAATATGGGATGGAGCTCTAAAACTTGCAAGTGGAAGGGATAAATGATAGGGAGATACTATAGTGGATTGCTTGGATGTGTACTTAATGGAAAAAAAAAATTAAGGACCGTAAGACTCTTCTTTGTATAGTGTTTTGTGTTGCTTGGTTAGGTAGGAAGGACATGATATTCCAAAACAATGATATGCTACCCATTAAAGTCTATTATCAAATCAAGTATGCATATGAAGGAGTGTGAAAACCATGCAACAAAAAGTCTCTAGGAGTAGTTACAAGTCTAAATATTAATAAATCATAATCTTGGGGATACTTTCATGGGGGAAGTCGTGAAAATTATAAGATAAGTTAGGTTGGAGGTGTCCTTTTCTTAAAATAGGACCATAAAATAAAATTCAAAGAAACTTTAGGATCTTGAACAAGTAACTGGGCATAATTGAATGCTATTTAGATGTTGACAAGATTGATTGTTGAAAAATGAGTGGCTAAATTTCAAATAATGGAAGATTCTAAGTTTGTTATAGATGGGATTAACGGTAATAATATACAAAATATATCCATTCTCCCAATTAAGCAATGAATTAAATAACTAAGAGGAAAAATCTAAAAAAACTGAAAATCATCATATCCATAGAGGAATAAACTCCAAATTTGATGGGCTTCCTAGAGAAATACTTTCTCCCATCAAAGCACTTTCAGATTCAAATAGAGGAGCTAGGTACACAACCTCCAACCATTTGCATATCCATAGTTGGTTAGCTTTTTCCATTGAAGTGGAACACATTTAGAAAGTAGCAAAGGATTATTGCGAAGATGTTGTTCAGAGGTTGATTTATTTTTGGTGCTTTTATGTAAAACCTCTAATGACAAATTTTATAAGGATGACTATACAAATAAGGTTGATAGGAAATTTTTTTATGTGAACGATTTAAGTTTAGTTTGATGAGGCCCTTTCCGATTATTTTTAAGTGTTTACAACACATATCCATGTATACTTTGTATTGCTTATTTAAATAATAAATATATGCTTGTTTTTTTTTATCCGAAAAATAAAATAAAAATAAAAGATGATATTTAAAAAAAAAAAATGCAATTTACAATAATTTATAGTTGTTTTTAACTAGGTTGCTAGGTTATAAACAATGTATCTATTTGAAGGTTTGATTTGTAATATCTTCATTAACACAAGTTTAATAACGAATTAGTTTTGTATGGTCAAAAGTATTTTATTTTTGACAAAAAAAAGCCAATAATTTCCTAGTGGATTTAAAAATAGAATAGATCTCTTGATAAGCAACGATAATACAAAGCAGCTTTATCTTAACATTGCAACAAAACTCTAAAGTGCATCAATATATACTCTCTTGAAGTTTTTTATATCAACAAAAATGAAGTGACCAATCCCTAGTATGACAAAATTATGTAAATAAAAATCAAATGACTTTAACTTTTGGCATGACACAGATTGCATGATTGCAATAACATATTTTAGAAAAGTCTCTCGTGAGTCTCTAATGCCCCTCCCACCCCTCACATACACAAATACATAATTAAAAAAATGTCATCTAAAATAAAAGAGATACATTACATAAATCTAATGAAATAAAACTTTTGCAACTTTATAAATTTGAACTAAAAATAATCACGAAGCGAAATTCTAACTTGTAAATTTGAATAAAAGAATACAATTGATACAAGTTATTGAAAGTTATACCCTAAAAAGATTTATGAATTCCATAATGTTTCATACAACATTAAAATTCACAAAGCAAGAGGTTTTTACTTTGGATGACATTTAGTTTGGGGTTAAATGTTTAGCAAGAGGGAAAGCTAATGACATTAAAGGATACCGAGAGGAAATCCTAAAAATTGGAGCCTTTATTTTTATCCCTCTCTTCTATTGTCTTTTCGTTATAGGAATCAAGTAAGGATTCCCTAAATATTTGATTGAAAGTCTCATTATTCCTACTTTGAAAGTGGACACAAAATAGCCCTTCAAGTTACATCATGTAATGGTAAGTTCTGTTTTAGCTAAGTTGTACATAATTATTTTGAAAAAAGGAATGACGCATGGAAAAAGAGTTATGAAAAGAGTTAAAGGCAAAGATGGATTTAGAAGCTTAAGATTGATGTAGAGGAATGTTGAAATGATCAAATCAATCTCCTTTTTTGCTTTGTTGACTTTATGAAAGATTTTGATATGGTGCCTAGAAATAACCTATGAAAGATATTATAAGATGTAAAAGCTTTTTTGAGTTGAGAGCTACAATGATATGGTTATTTGAGAAAGTAATTGCTAAATTTAGGAATAATGAGTATTGGTTAGAATAAATTAATTGTAGTATAGGGATTTAAGTGGATTGTCCCTCATCCACTACCCTCCTTGACATCTATATGGAGAAGTTATAGGTAAGTTTAGAAGAATAAGGATGCATTGTAACTAATTTGGGTTGGAATAGTCATTACCCTTTTTCTTTCCATTGATTGTTTTGTTCTTTTTGTTAGAAGACATCAGAATGGAGATCAACGTGAGATGCATTTTATTAATATGACACACATATAAATACATGATCTATGACCTTTGGATTCATCCTCCAAGAGGTCTCTTAGTCTCTCGATGATTGTTCCTATTCACTTGTGAATTTTATATTCCTTCTCAAGTGAATAATACAAAATAACATAAGCATCATGGATTAGGTTTCCAATATTCCCCACCTCAATATGAAGAGGTGTATGCGAGTCTAAGCAGAGAGCCAAAATATGGAAGTGGACAATTGATAATGGTTGAATGTACTCTCTAAATTTGGCATTTTTTGTATGAACACAAACCAAATGGCTAGTAGAAGTTGATGTCTTCTACTAAATGGTGGTTTAAGGATGAACACAAACTCTGAAACTTGGCACGATGACTCGACAATTCCCTCTAGAAAAAAGTGGTTTAGGATGATCAAAAACTCTATAACTTGGCTCTAAGGCTTAATAGTTCCCATAAAATTTCCTAATTTAGTTAGAAAATGATGTATTCTAGTAATTGGAAGTGCTCTCAAATGGCGGTTTAAAGATGATCACAAACTATAGTCTAGCAAAAACTATAAGTCTTATAGTAAATGATGGTTAAAGGAAGACCATAAACCAAATCACACTCACGGAATATGGCCCTCACTCTAGCGATAACTATAACTGTTGGCTATGGATCTGGTTCAAGCATGATTGTTTTTGTTTGATTGTCGATAGTACTTCAGAACATGAAGTTTGATTATCAATCACTGATACCATCCCCCCTTATTAGAGATTAGGTGAGAATATGACAAATTTTCCATTGTAATATGTGTTAACATTTGAGAATGGATTCTTTAGTATGATAGATATATCTTCTTGGTTATTGATGATCGTTGCTAAGAAGCGATCCACCGACAATGAATCTTTACTCTTGTAGGTTTTTTATGTTTGGAAAATTTGTATGAAGGATGATTATGAATGAAACTTGCTTTGTTTATTATGACTGTATTATATACAATAGACAATATTAGAGTATTCAGTGTTTCTAATAATTCATCAATTCGAGCCATATGAAGACTAACTTAGACCTCAAAGGGTTTATTGCAACTTTGACCTTTAACAATTAGACTTGACAATTCAAACTCAGTAAATGGAATGTGTTGGCTTCTATCGAAATTGTACCCATTTACAACGTAATTCAACTTAATTTCAAAAAAATACAAGTAAACTTACAAAAATCCATGAATATCTCCTAGGTACAATGCATGAATGACCCTTCATTGATGACATGTGAATACACACACACTCATTTGGTCCTTAATCAATACCACAAATATGAACACAATTTGAGAAGATGATAGTCAAATCTGCAAGCACTGCTTGTAAAAGTTTCCCTTGCTTGCTCTGATTGAGTGAAGGAACTCTCTATATGCTTAAATAAGATGGTCAAAGTAAAGAGAAGTTATGGTGAGGAGTTATTCGATGGTGTTGACTTGTTTCCATGCCCATGATGAAGGACTCATTGAGGAGCATAATGGAGAATGAGCATGAATGCAAAAGAGTCGATTCAGAAAGGGAAGTTGACAAGAGGCCAATTGATTTGGCCATAGTATTGATATCATCAAATTACTTGCAAAATGACATATGAGGCATATAGATCCAACACGCCAACACCTTCACCCATGAAAAATTCACCTTGGTCTTGTCCCATAGTCACGAGGATCAAAAATATAATTCTATAGTCCACATTTATTCAAATTGGGCATTGTTAAGCTTTAGATTGAAAATCTTGATAAAGTTTTATCAAAGTTCATTTAGAGTCAAATTGCAATATTTTTTTCCATTTTTGAGTTGATTTATGAGTGGTTAAAGACAAATTTGTTAAGGTAATGGAAGATCGATATATTTGAGGGTGTCTTTGAGCTTCTTTTGAGTGGCGTAACACCAGGAATAGAAGAAAAACAACAATATTTCACACCCACTAAATATTAATGGTCTCTAAAGTGGGAAATATCAACACAAACTCATTTGCATTTGTTATAGCTCTTTATCAAAATTAATACAACAAATCCAAAGGAGAATAAAACCCAAAGATGTCGTAACATGAGGACAATGGGTTTTCTTGGGGAATAAGAGAAGAAAATTCACAAGTTGGGTGGTGGAATTGAATTTTAGCATGACTAATTGAAATTCAACTCGAAGAGGAATGTGTGCCTTGGTCCTCGTGAATTTTTGGAGATCTCGACTATGGCTCGAGGAAGGCCACAAACCTATGACTTTGATACCACTATTATAACACTTCCGAATAGATATCAATGTGAGATGCATTTTATTAATATGACACATATAAATGCATGATCTATAACCTTTGGTTCATCTTTCAAGCGATATCTCTAACTCCTAATGATTATTCCTATTCACTTGTGATTTTTCATATTCCTTCTCAAGCGAATAATACAAAATGTCATAACACTCACAACTCGATTTCTAGTGTTTTTTTGTAAGAGACACCTTTGATCTTGACAATCAAACAAGAATTTCCAAAACTTTTTGTTTTAGCTCTAGGTTATTAGTGAAGATCAGATAAAGGCTATGATCGTCAAATCAAAGGAAATCACTTGCCCTAATCTTATTATATGTTTAAACAACTTAAAAGAAATTAATTAATATAAGTGTCTTAGAGTATAGTTTGGCTAACCTAATTTTATGTTTAAACAATTTAAAGGAAATTAATGAATATAAGTGTCTTAAAGTATAGTTTGGTTATTAAAGAATGATATTTAAAATAATTATAACATTTTGTTAATCTTTTAAATTAAAATAATTGATTTTTAAAATTTTAAATTTATGAAAGGAAAGGAAATTAATTAATATAAATGTTTTGAAGTTTAATTTTAAATGAATGATAATTTGTTCAAATTTTGCAATGTTGATTATCTTTTTTAACATAATTATGACACTTTTTTAATTAGAATAAATAATCTTATAATTTTCAAATCTACGAAAGTGTTTAATATAGTTGAATTTGGTTTTAATTTTTTAGTTATTAATCCTCTACACTTGATATAATAACCCTTCTATCTTATCAAAGTGTGATCATCCAGGGAGATTTAAAGAATATAGACCTATTGCGTTATGCAATTTGGTATATAAAATTATCACTAAGATAATTGCCAACCGACTAAATTTTTTTTTCTCAAAGGCTTTTTCTGGGCATCAATTTGGTTTTTTGAAGGGGCGGCAGATCATGGATGCAATAGAATTAGCGCAAGAAGCTCTTCATAATATAAAGAGGAAGAAGCAAAAGGCTATTGCCTTGAAATTGGATCTAAGGAAGGCTTATGATTTTGTTAATTGGGATTTCATGAGACTTGTCTTGTTACAGGTAGGCTCAAGTATTCATATGGTAAATTGGATAATGAGTTGTATTACCACAACTTCTTTTGCTATGTTAGTCAATGGGAGTCCTTCAACTTTTTTCAAAAATTCAAGGGGCCTTCGTCAGGGCTACCTGATGTCACCACTGTTGTTTATTATGATTATGGAAGGCTTGAGTCTTGATTTGTTGAAGGAATCCAGGGAAGGGAGAATAAGTGGGTCAAAGTGGACATGATTACCAGGCTGATTCACATTTTGTTGGTTGATGATGTATTGATACTAAATTCTGGAGATCTTAAGGAGCGGGGGTTTATAAAGGGAATACTCACAAAATTTTGTAAAGTTGTTGGGCTGCAAATAAACGCTAAAAAGTTTGAAATGTACTGGCATAGCTTTGATGGAGAAGAAGTTGATAGGATGAAGAATTTTTTGGGGTATTTACGTTCTCCATTGGCAGATGAGTTTAAATACCTAGGAGTATTTCTATAGTCGGACTCTTATGTAAATAAGGATTGGAGGTGGCTATTCACAAAATTTGAAAGAAGGATTTCTCACTAGACAAATAGATGGCTGTCATTGGGAAGCTGTTTGGTTTTGATCAGATCTGTTATGGATGCATTACCATTCTTTTGGATTACTATTTTCAAAATCCCTGCTGCTATCTTGGATGGTTTGAGAAGGAGAATCTTTGCCTTTTTGTGGATCGGGGCAAAGTCGGTGGAAGGGGTACATTTATGCTCATGGGAATATCTTGCTAGGCCCATGACTTATGGGGGATGGGGCATTATGCATATACCCTCATTCAATCAAGCCATGCTTGCGAAAACTTTATGGAGAGCATTATATGATCCGAGACTATGGGGAGTGGTTATGCGCCGGAAATATTTAAAGGGTGTTCCAGTTTTGGTTTGGTTGAGGAGCTCGACTGGTCTTACATAGAGAGTTTCTTTTATTTGGCATAGTTTGCTGCTGGCATACCCTGTTCTGGTGGATTGGCTGGCATGGATGCCTAGTAAGAGCACCTCGGTTCGAATTGGTGTGGACTGTATCTTTGGCCTTGGCGCTGGCTCTTTCTTATTGAAACAACTAGTGGAATGTATAAATGGAAACATATATCATATGCTTTCGAGATCTTTGAAAAGGGCTGGGAAATCCTAAAGAGCAGTTGGGTAAATGCGGAGCTTGTTGGCACTATAGGTACGTTGGATGAAGAATGGAATGCATACACAAGTGACTTGAAGAGAGCATGACTCTTTTTATCGTGTTAGGAAGACTTACTTTGCTGGGCGTGGAATAAAAAGACAAGTGAGATCAAGGTTCGAGAGGCATATGCTGCATATGCTTCGGGATGTTGGAGGCCTGTGACTTCTTGGTGGAAATTTGCGATCTGGAGACTAAATCTTCCCTTGAAAATACGCTGCTTTGGTTGGCTACTTCTTGCTCAGAAAATTCAGACCTGGGAAAATTTGAAACTTAGAGGCTTTAGTGGACCGAGTATTTGTATTTTGTGTAGGAAGGCAGAGGAATCCATTTCTCACTTAATGTTTTCATGTCGTGTGTCATTGAAGATTTGGGATGTGATCTTATCAAAATTACAACTGAATTTCAGTTAGGCTGATGCTGATATGGAGGCGTGGATAAGCCATTGGATGAAGGTTTTCCCTTCACACAAAACCGTGCCTTTCTGGGTGGCTTGGTACATCTGGTTATTTAGAAATCACTTGGTATTTAATCAAGGGAATTTTATTGGATCGGCAAAGGTATGGGTGGCATCAAGGGTTTTGGAAAATTTCTGCATGGAGGCATAGGTCATTAGAAGGAGAAGGCGAAGTGGTCAACCCATACCCTTGGGATCAGAGGTATGTTGTTTCTTTGATGGGGCCTCTCAGGAGGGGAAGGAGTAGTGGAGCAGGTGGGGTCATCTACCTCACAAAGCAAAAAAAGATCAGATGGATGCCGAGGATCGGCGTTGGCACAAACACAAAAGCAAAGCTTATTGCGCTTTGGGCATCTCTTTTTATTACTTTTCATGAAGGTATCCAGAATCTGAAGTTAATGGGAGATTCTCAGGTTATATTGGATTGGTTTATGGGCAGGTCTGAGTTACATGTAGTGGGCCTTACATGGTGGAAAAAAAGGATTAGAGCTCTGCAATCAAAGATTCCAAAACATAACGCTGAACATATTTTAAGGGAGTCAAACTAGGAGGCAGACTTTCTATCGAAAGATTCCTTGGCTGCAGTTGAAGGTCTTCTCACTTGGTGGGAAATTTGAGATGGCAGAAAGGGACCGTCACATTCTCTAAAAATTATATAAATGATGACCCTTTTTTTTGCAAAGGATAGGATGATTTGGCCCGAAAATTAGTATTGTAGAGACATAGCAACATTTTTACATAAGAATATGGGAAAATCAGTGTAATTATCTCGGCTTAAGAGCATATTTACTTGGATGTATTTAGATTTTTGAAGATAACTTAAAATTTTTCCTGTTTTATGGAGAAATTGAGAGATCATATGCATATGATGTAATAGTGATAAAAACTATTTTATATAAATATAAAAAGGTCTTTTTTCAAAAAAAAACCCTTCCATCTTAATTGTTAAAGCATTAAAAGAAAAATGAATTAATTTAAAATTCCCGACAAATTCCAATATATCGTTCAAACTTGCGCTCATACTCATTTCACCAGACAATAACCAGCTTGCAGAGTATGTCTGAGATGGCGATAACAGCTCTCTGGCCGAGTGAGCTCTCCAACGGAATCCTGAAGGCTAATGTTATTCGCAGACTCCAGAAAGCTACTTTCTACCCTACCCAACAACGGATTTCTCTGACCAGGTGTCTGTTAATCATTCGTTTTTGCATTCACATTTCAAATCTTTTAATTTGAAAGCAGAAACTGGTAGGACGTTCGTTTGAGATTTATCCCACAAATCTGTTTTAGTTTTGTTCAATAACTGGCAAACTATAAACCCTTGACCCATCCATTGCCATTTTGATAGTAAAATTTAGTATGGTTTTCTGGGGTTCTTCACAGTTATATGGATTCATCAGTCCTGGCCAAGGGTGTGTCCTCTCCTATGTCCGTAGGATTTAAATTTAGTGACCTTAAGGAATCTAACAGAAAGTATAATACTCTGGTTTTAATCTCTGTATGTTTTGAATCATATTGTGTATAAATCGTACATACACGGTTAAAATGATGGGGTCAAACCATGCACTTTAAATAAACGTCCCTGTCTGTAGTTGATTTATATAAGTTAGTATGGATTTTTAGTGTAATGCTCAATGCCAAAGCTTGACCTGTAGTTGATTTATATAAGTTAGTATGGATTTTTAGTGTAATGCTCAATGCCAAAGCTTGACCTGTAGTTGATTTATATAAGTTAGTATGGATTTTTAGTGTAATGCTCAATGCCAAAGCTTGACTAGTGAATGGTTAGGCATGTACATGCCGTAAATATACTTATATGGACCATGTGGTAGGCTTGCCACAGTGAAGTCAAGCTATGTAAACATTAACACCGGAATATAATACATAATGGTCCAAGATGACTGTAGAGAGCATGCGAGAGTCTATGATTCCATTGGTGGGGAAGAGGAAAGGGGGCATATAATCCTCTATTGCCAAATTTCAGTGGAAGATGTCATCGTTTTTCCATCATGTGTTTTAAATGAACTTATTCACCTCCCACCACTTAGAAAGCCAATCATTGAGGTTGTTGGGGAAGTATTATCATGTAGTTTTTAGAGCATGGGCTAAGTGCAATCATTATGGGGAATAGGAGTACTTTATTCTCTTGTCAAAAAGTAAAGTCAACCATCAATCCCCAACTCTCATTGTTACTCATCGTATCATTCTCTCAGGCATTCATGCGCTACACTTCTCATGTTGTTTTCTCCATGGTCAATCATGGACCAATCTAGGAATCGACGAAGTCAACACTATGGTAGATGAATTTGCAGACATTGGATGATTGATAGATCTCGATATGTAAGCATAGAGGCTATGAAAGTTAAGAATCCTTCACTCACTATGTATTTGTTGCTCATTGGATGCTTGAGAGCCAAGTGTTATTTTTGCAAGCTATTCTTAGAAGACATTCAACAAATTGAAATCTTTCTACCTACACTCAGAAGCATTAGAAAGGATGAATATCCTTAAGGGACTGTTGAGCAGAGAAAGTGAAGATCTTACTTCTATTGTGTAGGGCAATGGAAGAGAGTGCCATGGCTGTTTGATTGCTAGAATTTCACCAGCAATATTAGAATTTCTCTATGCTCAAATTGTGCTAAGGCGCTGAATAAATGGACTAAGTAGGCAAGCATGAGTGTTAATTTATTTTCTGGTTGTGGTTCATTCGTACTCAACAGTTGGAAGCATCTTTCGTTGTGGGTGGGTGAAAAGTATTTGTCCCCTGAAATGGCCCCATCTGGTTTCTTCTCAGAATTTCACTGTTTCCAGAGGGTCCCGCTCAGCTGCTTTTCAATGGATGCGATGGAGATTAAAGGTAGCAAATAGAAGAAAAGTAGCAGGTGCATAACATTGATGGCTTCCCCACCCCCTAGCAAGCAAAGTTGTTGAGCCACGATAGTAAATGGGTTGGGTTGAGTTGAGTGAATTAGGAGCCATAGCTTGGTTCCTTTACCCTAGTGGTCTCATAATTTGGCTTGGGGTTGGCAGTTGCACTAGACGGCTATGATTGGGTGAAAAATTTCCTGTACACATCCAATTTCTTGGCCTATTGTTTGTTAAAAGATCAGTGTTCATTGTGTATGAATTTTTAATTAAAGGTTGTTTATTGTTATGGAAATATATGTATTTTGCATGATGTGTGTGTAGGTATGTTAATTTTTGATCATGGGCATTTGCTTGCCATAAATTCTTGTTATTCCATGCTTGTATATTCGTTGCATTTTATAATTTTGCACGGTTCATGCATTTAATTAATATCGTGTTTCCATAGGAGCGTTTTTCATTTGGGATTATGGTGAAATGGTCTCTTTAGGTTTGGAATCTCAATAGCCAATTTAGTGGCTACTTGTCCCATGGTTGGGAGTGGGTCACCATAGATAGGTCCCTTCAGAGATTAAACCTCACCTTATAGTGACCCATGGGGCATAGTATGCCTTGGGTCGCAAGAATATAGGAGGGAATATAATGATAACCATGGGGCTTGGCATTATGAAGGCCATAGTTCTACAAAATGTTTAGGAGTGAGATCTATATTATTTCCATGAGAGTATTCAAATGGATTTATCTTTCCTTTCAGGGGTGTATGCTATATTCTTTTTGTGGGACTAAAATCTGTGTGCTTGACTGTAAAGCATAAAACCCCTTCTTAAGATCTAGATATCGAGTTATTACATTTCTAGTGTTATATTAGTAGGCCAGACAAAACATTTCATTGTTCCCTTTCATTAACATTGTCTCCTATATATATGCCAAGGAGACCTGGTCTTACGATTATCTGGTCTTGTTTTGTACATTGTATTCATTATAAAAGGAGGCTTACCTATCAAAGTGAATTGTATTCATTATCATTTTTCAAGGCATTTGCTTTATAGCATTTGGTATCAGATTTATGATCCTAGGATTTTGCTCCTTCAATCGAGTCCTCTTGGCATTTTCATTAAACTTTTTTTCTTGGATGTTTTAGACCATGAAATTTTAGGATATCAAAGTGAAATGTCACGGTATACATGGTAATTTTTTCAAGTTTTAGTTAATTATACTTTCAGAGATATAGCCTATAAAAGACAGGGTTTGTGAGTAATCCCAAATTCATTTTTAAATGAGTATATGGGCATTTTTTCTATAACTATTTTCCTGGGAAGTTTCAGACATCAAAATTTTGTGGAAATAGACAAACAATATCATAGTAGAAGTGGTTAAAATTTTAGTTCTGGTTCCCTATACTTTCATAGATGTAGTCTATGAGCAATAGGTCCTATGAGTAATCCTAAAAGTAGTTTTAAAAGTCGCCTCAAAATTTTTGCTATCACTTTTTTTGATGAAGTCTCAGATTATGAAATTTTCAAAATTTTGAGATGTCATTCAGATTTTGACTCATTATATTTTTTGAGATATATCTTGTAGAAGTTAAAGTTTTTGACTAATCCTGAAATTAGTCTTAATCAATTCATTTTGGCACTTTTGCTATGACATTTTTCAGTGAAGTTTTAGACTGAAATTTTCAGGAGTTTAAGAAATCATATTAGGGTGCTATAGTCCGAAATTTCAGACTTAGAAGGGCTCGAGTTTTAGAGATATATCGAGACAAACGTTAGCCGTTTAGACGGTCTCCAAACTAAGGTTTTAAAGTTACATAATTTACAATTGACATAACTTTTGATTGGAAGATCCATTTTTGGGTGACTGAAAATTGTGATAAAGATGAGTACTATTATTATTTTCTCATATGGCAAAGGATTCTACAAGAAATACTACTCCTCATAAAAACTCATACATGTCATCCAAAGAAAGTGTAGACTGAGAATACAGGTTCTCCCAATTAAAGAACCAAGTTGATGAAATGAGTTTATAATGTTGAAATCAGTAGATTTATCATGTTCTGAGGAAGGTTTTAAAAAACAAATGGAAAACATAATGAATGAAAATATGGAGCACATGGAAAATAAGATAGATGAAATGGAAAAAAGATGGATGAAGATAAGAAGAATTAAAATCCACGAAGGAAGAAATACAAAATCTGTCAAGGAAGAAATACAAAAATCCATGAATTCCATGGAAAATCTTCTCTTAGAGAGACTCCCTAAAAGAGATATAGAGATCAAAGGAAATCATGAAAATAAGAAGAACATTTGTGTGGGGACTCAATCACATATAGGGAATATTTAATCACAATTGGAGAGCACGAATATTGAATCACATAATCATGATCATTCGTCTTTCTAAGATCCACAACATCAAAGGTTCAACTCGACAACTAGGAAACTACTTCATTTCAAAGATCGATACAAGGAAGTTTGATGGTAAAGATCCCATCACATGGATATTCCAGATGGAGCAATACTTTGATCTACACCAACTGTCAACCTTACAAAAGGTAACTATTGCATCCTTGTATTTAGGACAAGATCAATTTGTATGGTATCAATGGCTTTGTGAAAGGAAAAATGATTCTATTGTATCTTGGTCCATTTTTATAGAGGAAATGGGGATATTAAGAGAAATACATTATTTAGTCAATTGGTTAATCTTCAGCAAATGTCTAATTACAAAGCACTTTCAACAATTTCGAAAGATGAGTCTCAAGATAAAGAACATTCCATAGGATAATTTGTTAGACCTCTTTATGGGAACTTTAAAGAAAAACATCCAACATGAATTGCATCTCTTTGAATCTAAATCTCAAGAGCATGCTTTTAGTATGGAAATGAAAGTAAAAATGTGGCTACGAGAAGAGTGGTCACAAAAAACTATAGAGAACGTCATGCTCCCTTTCCTAACCAAGGTTGACACCTCAACAAATGGTTGAAAGAAGAGCAAAGGGACTATGTTTCATTTGTGACAACAACTACGGTAAGGGGCATGTTGCCACACAATCTAGCAGGGGTCTTGGGAGAGGTACCTAAGGGACAACTACTAGACCAAGCGACAACAATGGGACAAAGAACCATAGTGTCCCCTGCTCTTTACAAACTTTCACTGATGGGAGTAGTCTCGGTATGAGGGAAATCACCTAAAAATTAAAATGATGAGATCAATGGTAAGGTGTAATGAGATTTCTAAGGCCCATTCAAAGAGATTTATAAGGCCCATTCAAAGGAGAGGCTCAAAATGAAGGCTCAATGCTTCAAAAGAAGGTATTGGCTTGTTAATTTTTCAATATTGCTCTATGTTGTATCAGTTACTTAAGCCCAAATTAGATTTTCATTAACGGTGTATTCAGATCTATGCAATATAAGTAACCATAAACTGTAACTGAAGATAAAACAATGCATGCAATGACAAAGAAGACAATATCACAACCATGAGAGACAGAGATTGGTCCAAGACCAGAGAAAAACCCCACTATGGGGGAAACCCTTTCAAATCTTCTTCTTCTATAGATTATCTTCAAAAGATTTCAGCAGAGAGTACAATGAGCCCAGTACATGTATACAACAAAAATAATCAGATTTGATCTAGGATCAACAGATCTACAATAGCAAAACACGAAACCAATGTATCACCAATACCAAGTGATCTCAGCTGCCCAGTTCTATATCTGGATCTAAAATGCTGTCAATGACTGTTCTGATGCTAATGTGACTGCGTGACGGATGAGTGATGGCGTTGCGTAAGAAACTGATTGCGAATCAAATTAGATCTGCTCAATAATTCTTAGAGTCGCGGCCTTAACACACCCAGCTCGCGGCTTTGGGGCTCTAAGCCGCTACCACAAAGTTCTGAGCCCATGGCTTTGGGGCTCTGAGCTGCTACCACAGAGTTCTGAGCCCGCGGCTTAGGGTCTGAACACCCTGGAACCCTAGCCGCGCCCTAAAGTTGTCCAGCCAGCGACCTTACTAGCTGAGCCGCGGGCTCAACAAGCCTATCTTGCGGCTTTGGCCCAGCAGAGCCGCTACCTCAACTCTTCTTGCCTACGGCCCTAGCCCAAATACCCAGATCATAAATGTGCCTCTATCTGTGATCCCAATCCATTGCGCGAGCCTCTTGCGACGTACCTGTGCGAGCCAAAAACAAAAAATACGATCAATAACCAAAAAAACATGAAGAAGATCTCATGAGCGAATGTGTGCAAATGAACTTGGGGTCGCTTATATTTATAACTTTGCGAGGGACCGCATGTGGCTTTGACCAAATCAACATGCGGTTAGGTCGACCCATAAAATAATAAAATAAATCATAACTTAACTTCCGCTTAACCGATTATTACGATCTATAGGTCGATTTTGATCCTCTTGAAAAGAGGAATCTAATTAACTTATCATCTTAATCCTTTGAGTTGTCCAATGTGGAATTTGACCCTAGTTGCAAAAATTATTCCTCCCTCTCAACTAGGAAGAATTCCACTTTGCAATCTCTGCTTGTAGATCTCTGCATCAAGGTGTCATCACGACTCAACTCCATTTGCTGAAACTTTCTCGAATCTAGAAGAAGAAGAATCGGGAGCAATAGCTTCCACCCGCATCTAGCAACAAGATAAATCTTCTCACAGGTGAGCACATCTTTGACCCTGGAATCTCATTGGGGAGCTCAATCTCAACCCAATCCTGTCGCTTACTAATCTTCCAATCAATGACTGTCATCAGTCAAGTGGTAGAACACCTGCATCATAATCTAGCTTGGACGAGATACTCGACATACCAAGAGGTAAGGATCACATGTTTCCAAGCCTTCTCAACCGTATGATGCCAACTTGGGTATACTATGCAACGACCAAAGGTGGGGAGATACTCTACTTGTCAAAATAGACAATGATCACACACATCCCACGAGTGACAGATAGGGGAGCAACATCTACGACCCCATTGTCCAGAGTTCCCTCAACCCCAGGAGCCCTTCATCTCAATTCCCCACCGCGAGAGCTCATTGCTCAGTGTCCTCGATCAGCGCTGACCCTTATCTGGAGTGGCTACATCCATCGATCCAAGCTTTTCTCTGAAAACTAGTAACTTCCCTTTCGGCAATGCCTTAGTGAGAATATTTGCAGTCTGATCATCAGTCGCAATGTGTTGGAGTCTAACAGCTCCTCTCTGCACCATGTCACGGATGAAGTGATATCGAATCTTGATATGCTTGGAATTGTCATGAAATATAGGATTCTCTGCCAAATGAATCTCGCTCTTGTTATCAAAGTATATCACTGTAGTGTCCGACACAACTTCAGCTTGTTGTGCTAGTAGTAATGTACTCTGCTTCCGCGGTGCTCAACGCTACTGACTTCTGCTTCCTGCTCATCCGAGATATCATGGTAGAACCAAGACTAAAACAACATCCAGATGTACCCTTTCTATCGGTGACATTACCTACATAGTCAACATCAGTGTATCCATGAAGTTGGATATCTCTAGCAGAGTATCTCAAACCAAGTGTGATTGGTCCATGTAAGTATCTCAATACATGCTTGGCTGCTATCCAATGCGCATGAAGGGTCTCAGTCATGAACTGACTCAATGTGTTTACTGCATAACATATATCTGGACGGGTGTTCACCATGAACATCAAAGCCCCAATATGTCTATACTCGGATGGATTTGCTAGAACAGGTCCAGTTGTTTTACCACACAACTTCTTGAAGTTCATTTCCATCGGAGTGACCATGGTTTTGCACTCAGTCATACCAAACCTTTCCAGCATCTTTACCACATACTTTCCCCGTGAGAGAAAGATTTCGCTAGGCCTTTGCCATACCTCAAGGTCCAAAAAGTAATGCATGAGACTGAGGTCTTTCATCTCGAATTCAAAGGCTAGCTTCCTCTTGCATTCAATTATCAATGGTTCACTTCTTGTTAAGAATAAATCGTCAACATATAGAACCAGAATTAGAGGCATACCTTGAACAACCTTAAAATAGAGGTTGGGATCAACACTGCTTCTAGTGAAACCCAGTTTCATTAGATAGCTGTCAATACGAGCATACCAAGCTCAAGGAGCTTGCTTCAATCTGTACAGTGCTTTCTTCAACCCACAAATGTGTGTTGTACGAGATTCCACTTCAAATCTCTATGGTTGTTCCACATAGAATTCTTCCTATAACATACCATGGAGGAAGGCGGTATTTACATCCATCTGTTGAAGTTTCCATCCTTGACTAGCAACAAGGGCAACTATCGAGCGGATGGTTGTATATCGAGCCACAGGAGAAAATATAGCATCGTAATCTTCTCCCTCTTTCTGAGAGAAACCATGAGCTACGAACCTTGCTTTATACTTTTAGATGCTGCCATCGATTCCATGGTTTATTTTGAACAACCATTTCGAAGTCACAACAAACTTCCCATGCGGTCTCGACACAACATCCCACACATCGTTTTTCACGATCGATTTATATTCTTCGGCCATGGCATCCTTCCAAGCTTGCTCTTTGACTGCTTCTTCAAATGAGGATGGTTAAGCTTGTATCATGGTACTCATGGCTGCAACATAACCCTGATACCTGCAAGGTTCCTTCCTTTCTCTGAATGATCCATGAACAAGAATATTCCTTTCACTGTCTTGCAGAGTGTCGCGAAGCCAAAGCGGTCTTTTCCTTAAAGGAGGATCACTGGGAGGTGGATCTAATGGATCCATAGGTTCCATTGGTGTATCATCATTATCTGACTTAGGCATAGAAGTGATATCGAGAATATCCTTATCAACATCATCTTCCTTGGGAGGTAGAGGAAGATCTCTTACTTTACAAAGCGTTGCATCTTCATCGAAGATTACGTCTATGCTAATTTCAACCTTCCTTTGACCAAGAATGTATATTCTGTAAGCCTTGGAGTTTTCACAGTAACCCATAAATATACCTTTTCTACCTGTAGCTTTCAGCTCATTCCTTTTGTCTTTCAGCACATGAAAGAATACAAGGCATCCAAATATGTGAAGCTGACTGATGTCTGGCTTGTTACCTGTGAAGATTTCTTCTGGAGTCTTATTCCTCAACGCTTGATGAGGTACTCGGTTCTGAACATATACAACAACATTGGTTGCTTCAACCCATAGAAACTTAGGCACCTTCTAATCATGGAGCATAACACGAGCAACTTCCAATATCAACTGGTTCTTTATTTCAGCAAGGCCATTTTGTTCAGGTGTATAAGGTACAATAGTTTCCTTCTTGATCCCTTCCTTCTTGCAAAATTCTATAAATTCCCTTGACATGTACTCTCCTCCATTGTCAGATCTGAACACTTTGATCCTTTTCTCGGATTAATTCTCGATTAATGCTTTGAATTCTTGAAATTTGTCGAAGGCTTCATCCTTGTGATTGATGCAATATAACCATGTCTTTATGGAGTAATCGCCAATGAAGGTAATGTAATAGAGATGGCCACCAATAGAGTGCACATGCATCATACCACATATGTCTGAATGGATGAGATGGAGGATGTCACATGTCTTGTTCTTACTTGAGGGGAATGGTCCCCTTGTTTTCTTTCCACTAGCGCAACCAGGACAAACTCCTTCATGCTGAGCTTGTACATTGGGTATACCTGATACCAGTCTCTTCAATTTTAGAAGAGCATCATAATGTATATGAGCTAGCCTGTGGTGCCATAATTCACTAAGATGATTGGTGTTATGGGCCAATGCAAAGAGTGGGCTTCCTGTGACCTTGTAGAGTCCTCCAAATCTTAGTCCTAATGTGAATGCATCTTTCATATGTGAATGAGCAGGCCAAGTTAGGACTTTTCCATTGATGAAGGCAATGTTGAGATTTTGGGGTGTTAGGGTAGCATCGGATGTGCTCTAGCTCCCAAACTTTGTGTAGGGACTAGAGTACAACTAGAGTACATACGATCTCCAAGACCCATAAGGCGTTTTAAGAAATTCCATCCTGTTTAAGAGCTAATTAATTAATTAATATTTTTAATTAAGGACCCTAAGTCTAACTTAGGAAAAAAAAGATTAAAGGTAATCAATTTAAACATGTGATGAGAATGACTTAAGTGATGTGGATCAAGCATCTTCTAATCTTAGCCGTCGATTCAAGATTAGATCACGGCCGTTAAAGTTTCAATGAGAAAAGTATAAGATGAGGGCATGGGGTTAGTTGGAGAACACATAGTGGCAGAACACTGAAACCAAGCTAGAATTCTAGGGCTTGGTTTGCTAAGAATTTCAGAAGTGTTTCAATTGTAGCGAGGGGCAGTAATGGTGAGGGGGATGGTGTAGTCCCAGGGCAAGAGTGCAACGAGGGAAGAGAAGCAGTGGATCAGAGCAATGTAGAGGAAGCAACAGCTACACAGAGCAGCCATAGCCCAGCAGGGGCAGTAGGAGGCCAGGAGGGCTGACGCAGTGCTAGGAGGGCTGAAGCAGTGCCAGGAGGGCTGACGCAGTCCCAGGAGGACTGATGCTGGCCATCTAGGGCTGCACAGGGGCAACGAAACCCAGTCTAGGGTGACGTAGGCCCTTCCTGAGCAGAAAAGGGGCTGACATAGAGGGATTCAGAGCAGGGCTGGGGTTTTTGCAGACTGGAAAAGGCTAAGTTCTGTAAATCCCATTTGAGGGTGTGAATCAGTCAGTTTTTCTGTCTCCAGAACAAAGGTATAGCTGCAGTCTTTTATTTCTCTGTCGGGTTAACCAGTTTGGTGCCCATATTTGTTGTACTTAGATTTTGCTTAATAATAAAAACCCTCCAGCAGCCAGAAGATCGGTTTTCCCGCATCGGGTGTTTTCCGGGGACAGTTGTCCAAAAACTCCTTGTGTGTCACTTTGTCATTGTGCATGTTATTCAGTTTAGATCTGTATGTGTAGGCTGTTAATGTATTTACTTAGATGTTAATGCTGAAATATTTCAGATTAATAACTTAATGTAAGTAGGAGAAGTAAATTAGAAATTTAACAGTAGGGTTTGTGTTAAGCATATTCAGAAATTTTCACAGGCAATCCTCATATTTTTATCTTCTAATATAGATATAGAAATCAGATTTTTCATAAGTCCTGCCACATACATGACATCATTTAATAGTATTGATTCCCCATAGTTTAACTGAAATTTAACCGACCCAAATTCTTTTACAGGATGAGTGGAGTTATCTCCAAGAAACATCCTTAACTTAGTCTCCCTCTCTACCAGATTAGAGAGGACCTCTTTGAAACCAGAAAAGTGACGAGTGGCACCACTGTCTACTAACCAACTATCTCATGAATCCGGTGGAGAAGAACCAATAAGTGTAGAAATGAGAACATATTCATCTTTATCTACAATATTGCTTTCATACCTGGAAGCTTTTGACCTCTTTTGAGATGGACGATCTTCATCACAGTCGCTTGATGAATCTCTTCTTCTTCTCTCATCACAGTTGTTCCTTTGATTGTCTTTCCTTCGTTTATAATGGTTGTTGTTGCTGTTGTTGTATCGTGGCCTCTTTTTCTTCTCTGGACAATCACGAGCATAGTGACCTTTCTTGTGGCAGTTGAAGCATTCAATGTTAGCAAGTGATTTGTCATTTCTTCCTTTTGAGTTTTGATGAGGAAGTATTCTAGATGGGCCTCCTTTTGATCTCTTTCTCCTTCTATTTTTGTGGGAAACATAAGCAGCAAGCTCTCCTTCTTCATGTTTTTGAATCCTCCCTCTTGCTATCATTCTGGATTCTTCTTGAGTCAGCTTCCCAACAATTTCATCAAATGGCGGAAGAATGTTGCTGTTGCTGATAGTAGTAATGAAGGTTTCCCAAACCGGAGGGAGACCTCTAAGAGTCACGATAACCAGTTCTCTGTCGGGCACATTCTCTCCAACCCTCAGCAGTTGATCTTTAAGACGAGAGGTCCTCATCATGTAAGATTGAACAGTCTCACCTTTGTTCATCTTTACTTCCTTGAGTTGGTCTTTCATTGTAATAATCTCATTCAGATTGTTAACTTCATACATACCGACTATCTTGTCATACATATCTTTAGACTTCTTTAAATTCTCAACATAAGCAAGTAAATGATCTTGTAACCCATCATCTAAGATTTGCTTTGCTTTGGACTCACCTTTCTTGTACTTGTTCTTGATGATGGCAGAGGCATCTTTTGAAGGTTTGGGCATCTTTCCTTGAATGTATTCCAGCACATCGCTATTGTCAGCAATAATCTCTAATCTGACTTTCCATGCAACAAAGTTTGAAGCGTCACCCAGTTTCTCATGCTCCTTGAAGGTAGAGGAAGACATCTCGGCCTTGGCTTGTAGATCTGCTTTTTGATAGACTTGTAGATCTGCTCTCTGAAAATGCAGGCTTCACTTCTTGTCTTCTCTTGGGTTTGCCCTTTACCTTAGCTCTGAAACCATGTTAATTTTTCAATATTGCTCTATGCTGTATCAGTTACTTAAGCCCAAATTAGATTTTCATTAATAGCGTATTCAGATCTATGCAATATAAGTAACCATAAACTATAATTGAAGATAGAACAATGCATGCAACGACAAAGAAGACAATATCACAACCATGAGACACAGAGATTGGTCCAAGACCAGGGAAAAACCCCACTATGGGGGAAACCCTTTCAAATCTTCTTCTTCTATAGATTGTCTTCAAAAGATTTCAGCAGAGAGTACAATGAGCCCAGTACATGTATACAATAGAAATAAATAGATCTGATCTACGGATCAACAAATCTACAATTGCAAAACACAAAACCAATGTATCACCAATACCAAGTGATCTCTGTTGCCTAGTTCTAGATCTGGATCTAAAATATTGTTAATGACTGTTCTGATGCGAATGTGATTGTGTGACGAATGAGTGATGGTGCTGCACAAGCAACCGATTGTGAATCAAATTAGATCTGCCTAGTAATTTTCCGAGCCGCGGCCTTAACACGCTAAGTCTGTGGCTTTGGGGCTCTGAGCCGCTACCACAGAGTTTTGAGCCAACGGCTTAGGGTTTGAACACCCTAGAACCCTAGCCGTGCCTCGAAGTTGTCCAACTAGCGATGTTACCAACTAAGCCGCGACCTCAACAAGCCTAGCCAACAACTTTGGCCCAGCAGAGCCGCTACCTCAACTCTTCCTACCCGCGGCCTTGGCTCAAAATACCCAGATTTGAAATGTGCCTCTGTCTGTGATCCTGATCCACTGCACGAGCCTCTTGCGACGTATCTGTGCGAGCCAGAAACAGAAAATACGACCAATAACCAAAGCAACATGAAGAAGATCTCATGAGTGCAAATGAACTTGGGGTCACTTCTATTTATAACTTTGTGAGGCACCGCTTGGGGCTTTGACAAATCAACATGCGGTTAGGCTGACCCATAAAATAATAAAATAAATCATAACTTAACTTCCGCTTAATCGATTGGGATGATCTATAGATCGATTTTGATCCTCTTGAAAAGAGGAATCTAATTAACTTATTATCTTAATCCTCTGAGCTGTCCAATGTGGAATTTGACCCTAGTTGCAAAAATTAACATGGCTCTCCAAGAAAGACCTATGAAGAGGCCTAGACCTAGGGTTAATGATATTCAATAATGACAAAAATGCTCATTGATATGTATTTTACATAAAATACATATTGATACAAGTATATTGACAATTATGAAGAACGAACCTAGTTACAATTTCAGCACATAACGCTTGGAGAAGCAAGACATAGGAGGTTGAATTTAGTGCTTACTGCATACATCCTTGGAGGCCACTTATTACCCAGCCAAGCGTGCCAAATCTTGGGACTTAATTTCAGGTTGAAAGAGTCTCTTATGAGTAGATCAAAATCATATTTTGTTTGCAGGTTGTAGTAGTTAGTTGGAGGGGCCGAGATCTATTCTTCTAGGGGTCGAATCTATCTTATTTGTAGGCTGAGTTCCATGAACAAATCTAGAGGACGGGTTGGCTGTGGAAGGGGTCAAATTGTAGCTCTGAAATCGAGTTCTTGTAGCAACAACTTAAATTGTGTAGATCAAATACATCTCTTTGACATCGAGTTGAAGGGTTTATATATGTTGCTGCATATACCCAATGTTATTATGTGAAGGGGAGGCCGAGTATTTCGTCTTCTTGATGCCTAGATCCATAAATAGGTAGGTTGAATAGCCACATTGGAAGGATGATTGAGTTGACTGCCATAACAACACAAATCAAGCTTAGATCTGATCTTCAAAATAGGCCGAGTTGGTGTTCTTGAGTAGCCCATTTTAGGGTTTATTTGTCACCCTTAAGAAGCTGAATTTGAGTAGGATAGAGGGCTGAGTTCTAGGCCAAAAAACAGATCTGAATATCCTCATTGCCAACAGGCTGTATGTCTCCAAAACAGTGCCGAGTTCCTCTACAATAGGATCAATTAATCCCCTACAACAAGAAGATAAAGTAACAACAACTGAGATCTGTCTTCCGGTGGCTGAGTTTGATTGTCTCGTGCGGGTATAATGTGAAAATTTCAAAATTGAAATCCTGTTTTAGCAACTGGAAATTATTCTTCTAATTATTAATTAATTTAACAATTTATTTGCTACGACAAACACTGAAGAAATCACATTCCAACCTTCACAAATAAAATTGCAGAAATAATAACGCCGGAAACTAGGAAAATTCTAGCACACAAATAAAAAAATTAGCATAGTTATTTATGGACAAATGTCCCCAAAAAAACCCAATGCAAGAAAATTGGTGCATCAACTGAGGGTTTTAATTATTATGTAGTAGTGAAATTATGAGTACAATCTGGATGCACAAATTGGCAATCCAATACAAGAGAAATTGGCCACAAAAATTAGTGAGACAAATTTTGTCTCACTTGACACTGATCCAGCTCCGAAATTGGCTTTGAATGGGCTCCACAAAATCCTTGCTTTAGCCTCTGCATCACCCCTATGTAGGCACTAGAACGATTCGCCTGGAATTGCAACTGATCAAGCCGTCTGCCTAATGTAGCCTCTGAGAATGACTCACTGGCACCTTCCAGAAATCACCCGACCTCTAGCAACTAAATCGACCCTCTGTCTGGCCAAATCGAACTCTGCCTTTGAAGCTTTTGCGCTGCCTCTGTGCAACCTCACTGAGGAAACTCAACCCTCTTGTAGCTGATTCTCTGGATCTGGAAAAACTTTCCTCTGGACTCACCTGCCCCTGCCCCTCTTGTCTCTGCTTCCCTATTGAAGCTTGAACTCTCCTTGCGCTACTGGCTCTCAGGAAAATCGAATCCTCCAAGGAAACTGAACTCTTCGTGGTTGTCACAAGTGTGTTCTCCATCTACCCATCGCCTTCTTCTTATAATCCTCTGTTGGAGCACCAACGACCAAGATTAGAACTTAATTAAGGGCCAGATTAATTCCCTGTCGATTCGTGTGAGTTTCTAGATGATTCACACCTTATCTCAATTAATATTGATTAATTAACTATATTCTCTAAGTTACTATTTATGAAATATTTAAAAATTGCCTAATAATCTAATTGAACCATCTCTAGGTGGAATTTCTAGAAAAGATTTATGGGTTTACCATTTTAGAGATCTCATGTGTTTTAGCCTCTCCACAAAGTTTCGAGACGAGAACACCTCCGATGCTATAAAAGCTAACACTCCCTCCTAGCGAGGAAGGTGTTCTAGTGCTGCACCACTGTTGCTACAACACCTTGTCTCTGTATCACCCCTCTATCACGCTGCTGATGTTTGGCCGCTGCCCACCAACCACTGTACAACTTTGATGCTGCACTCGTGCTGCTGTTGACAGTGCCATACTGCTTCTAACTCTGCATTTGCACTGCAACTCCCTCTCATTTGTTGTTGCTGCTGCAACTGCAACAACTGCAACTGAGAAGCATCCAAAATACTGAATCAACTGTGTTTAGTATGATACATCTGTCTCATGAGTCTTGATTGCTACTAGCCTCTGCATTATCATTGAAGAATCTGTGCTGCTGTTGACTCTGCACTGTGCCACTCTACATTGCTGCCAACTCTGCACTGCGCTCCCTAGCACCTAACTGCTACTAGTTTGCATTGTGCAACTGTCACTCTGGAATTTGACCACATCAACTACCACTGATCCATCCTGCGACTGAATACTGTGGGCCCCCATAACCTAACAATGATCCATGAGGTGGACTCTTCAATGGAATCAGCCCAATCTCTGCAATCTTTGGGACTATAGCTCCAAGTCGCTCCAACTCTGTCCTGGAGGTATGGCTGCAAACATGGAAAACTCTTCTTCTAACCTGGAAGACAACTTGTTAATCTCTGCGGGCGCTGCTGCCTGAAACTTCTTCTTCTGCTTGTCCTTCTTCTTGAGAGGACACTGAGTACTATAGTGACCAAGCTCACCACATCGGAAGCACTTGGCCTTTGACAGGTCCTTCTTCTTCTTCTCCCCCTGCCTCTTACTGGGACTCTTAGATGTTAGGGCCACATTCTCCTCTTCATTCTTCGACCCTTTGCTGCTGTTGTCGCTGATGGTACTCTTTAACAGAGCCTGCCTCAACTCCTCCTGCTGCAAATCGGGCCACAACCCGTCCCAACTAGGCAAAGTGTCTTTGCCCAATATGCTTTGGACAAACACTTGCCAATGCTCCGAGACATTGTTTAGTGCCAGTCGTACAAGCTTTGTGGGTTGGGGTGCCTCGCCAATGGTTGCTAGCTGATCTCGAACCTCCTGAATCCTCGTGAGGAAGGGATCTATACCTTCACCCTTTTGCATCCTGATGCTCTTGAGATTCTCATGGAGAAACATCTTCCGCTACTTAGAAGAACCCTGATATAGTGTGGAGAGAGAATTCCACATCTCTTTGGCAGTACCTTTGCCAATTATGTGTGAGACTATTTGATCTCGAACTCCATCCAAGATCAACTGCTTCACCTTCACCATTTCTTTTCTGTACTCCTTGAGTTGATCGACATTCTAGGGAACTACCACCACATTATTTATGTAGGCTTTCAGGCCATATTCATCTAGAAGGAAGGACATCCTAGCCTTCCAGATGACAAAGTTGGAGGCTCCCTTCAACCTATCTTGATCTCTAAACCCAGCGGTAGCCCTCTCAGGTCAAGTCGAAAACTCCCTCTTTCCCTCTGCTTGGCTGCTGGTTCTGCTATATTCCCTCCCTTCTAGTGTGAGAAAATCTGCACTCAGCTACTGCCAATCTGCGACTGGAAAAAAAAAAACAAACTTTTGAAACTCGAAGTCCCCTGAGAGAAATTTTCCCTCTACTGTGTGTGCTTTTCTCTTCCACCTGACGTTGGTTCTGCTGCTGCTCCCTCTGACTGCTAGAATCACTATTATGGGCAAATCGACTTTTCTGCCAACCTGCAACTGAAAATTGAACCCTTGCCCAACAATTCGATTTGCCTGTTTGAGAATTTCGGTCTGCTGCTCCTTCTGAATAGCAAAATTCTCTTCTTCGCTTTTGAGCTTCCTGGGCTGATCACTCACGCTCTGATACCATGTGAAAATTTCAAAACTGAAGTCCTATTGCATCAACTTGAAATCACTCTTCTAATTGTTAAGTAATTTAACAATTTATTTGCTATGACAAATATTGAATAAATCACACTGCAACACAAATAAAATTGTGGAAATAATAGCGTTGGAAACTAAGAAAATTCTAGCACATACACATAAAAAAATTTACAGAGTTATTTTTGGACAAATGTCCTCGGAAAAACCCAATGCGGGAAAACCGATGCAACAACTGAGGGTTTTAATTATTATGTAGCAGTGAAATTCTGAGTACAATTTGGATGCACAAACTGGTAATCCACTAGAGGCTAAACTGGCCACAAAAATTAGTGAGACAAATTTTGTCTCACCCGACACTGATCTAGCTCTGAAACTGGCTCCGAATGGGCTCCACGAAACCCCTGTGTCAGCCTCTGCGTCAACCCTGCGCAAGCACTAGAACGCTCTGCCTAGAACTTGAACTGATCAAGCTGTCTGCGCAGTCCAACCTTTGAGAATGACTCGTTGGCACCTTCCGGAAATATTCCTGGCCTCCAACAACTGAATCGACCCTTTGTATGGCCAAGTTGAACTCTGCCTCTGAAGCTTCTGCGCTTCCTTTGCACAGTGTCATTGAGGAAACTTGGCCCTCTTGTAGCTGACTCTTCGGATCTGGAAAAACTTTCCTCTGGATTTACTGTCCCTGCCCCTCTTTTGACTTTGCTTCCCTACTGAAGCTCAAACTCTCCCAACACTACCGGCCATCAGGGAAATTGAACCCTCCAAGGAAATTGAACTCTCTGTGGTTCTCACAAGTGTGTTCTACATCTACCCATCAACTTTTTCTTATAATCCTCTGTTGGAGCACCAATGGCCAAGATTAGAACTTAGTCAAGGGCCCAAATTAATTCCCTGTCGATCTGTGTGAGTTTCTAGATGATTCACACCGCATCTCAGTTAATAATGATTAATTAACCATATTTCCCAAGTTTAGACTTAGGAAATATTTAAAAATTGGCTAATAATCTAATTAGACCATCTCTAGGTGGAATTTCCAGAAACGATTTCTGGGTTTTGGAGATCTCATGTGTTTTAGCCTCTCCACAAAGTTTTGAGACTAGAACACCTCCGATGCTACAAAAATTAACACAATTCCCTCCTCATTTCTCAGGCCAATTTCTTTAATTTTGAGGACAAGTTTAGTCATCTATTATAGTAGAAGAAGTGCTGCAACAATCTGTGGCCAAGGGAGCCCTCGGTGGGTGGCCCAATTGGTGATGGCCATGAAAATGAAGTGTTATGTGCAAGGATGTTCGAGATTCAATCATCCCTGATTCACTTGTGCCTGCGGAAGGGACATACGTAGGCACCTAGAGGTTATAGTGGTAGCAGTTGGAATCGACCTTGTGTCCACTGTCATGCAAGTACGAGAAGCCCAGTTGCCGATTCCTCTAGGTACAAAAAAAAATCCGTGGCCAAAGGACGAATTTCCTGCAAGGATTTATGGAGGAACAGTTGACTAAGTTGCTGTAGCAGATTGGTGCATTTCAGGGATCGATTGGTGGACCAGCAAACCCTCTTTGGAGGTAGTATATTTCCATCTCCAGCACCATCACTTCCAGCCATTGAAATAGCCAAACAGTGCCTGGTTCTAATAAAATAATTGGCCCCTACTGATCTGCTCTATATTATTAAAAAAATTGGCTGAGTTTTGCACTGCTTATTTGGAATTATTCAAGTTATTTATCAAGTAATAGGTTGTGCTAAGTTTGCAGACAAACTGCTTGTTTTATAATAAAAGGTTGGATGAGTGTCATGGAATTTGTTTTTTCAGTAAGAATTTAACAAAAATATCCGTGCATATACCTGAGTCCTAGTGTGCACATCAACTGTTTGACGAAATGACTCAACAGTAAAAGGGTTCTTTGTCTTACATCCTAAGTGTTTAACGAAATATCTGCATGAAAGGTGTTTGTAAAAAGATGTTCTGAGAACTACTGGCGGAATCTTAGTTAGGGACATTACAAAATATGCTTGAAATAAAAAAGAATGCAAATCTAAATTACAGTGTTGAACTCCTACAGCAATTCATGATGCAAATTCCCAACTATTATGTAATGGCTACGGCAAATTGTAGACTAACAAAGATCAAAGTATGGAATCATGTCAAAATGGGGCATTTTCTAAGGTATTTATACTAATTATACATGATTAATCCCCTAGGTCTGCCTACTTTAAATTCTACCTAGATTGGCTTGATTCTGGCTTGATTCTACCCAATCATACCTTAATCTACTCCCTAATGTGGGGGCCAACTGACCCTTAATTTTACTCGAAGAGGGGCTGACTTCCTCTCAAAGGGATTTGCCTTTGCACATTGATATTTTTCCTTTCTGCCTGGCATAAACTATCACAAAGGATTATAAATGCGAGACTTCCATTGTGTTTGATTATTTTCCGTGCTTTCTTTTTATGAATCAAAAACTTCTAACACAGATATTAGAATTAGTTATGCATGGTATAAAATTTGTATGGCATGAAGTCTCACGAAGTTAGAGGAACATCTCCCTTTGAGGTATGGTTGATGAGTTTGAAACACCCAAGTTTTGTTAAAAGTCAGACTTAAGCTCTTCAAAAATATTAAATTTAGTTTCTAACAGCCATGCCCTCGTTGGTTAATCCAAAACCACATACGTCATTAGTAAATAGCTTTGTGGACAAGAGCTGGGCCTGTAACACAGGTACTGTGGTTTTCAAGCTGCTTCTACCCCACTTAACTGTGGTTTTCTTGAGCATTTTCACATTTAATAAGTCTGAAATATAACCATAATTAGTAGATCCAACATGTGGCAAATTCTTTTAAATGAGTTTTGATAGATATCCTACTCATGGAAAAAAATCTACATGTGGGCAGAGACTTGCACTGTTACAACATTTAAGTAGAGATCGGTTCCCAATTCAAAACAATTTGCACCTTACCAAAAGTCCCGAGTAGGTATCCTTTTGTGGAGGCAAGTTTGGGTGCTTCTGAGGCTTGAAGCACTTTGTGGCTACCCTGCACATTCCACACGATAGACAGGTTAATCAGTGGGTGAAAAGAACCTGCAGTAGGGAAGTCATATATCAGATGATAAATAAAGTGGACTATTAAGTCTTTCCATCAGACAACAGATTAAGTGAAATTTTGATTAACAACAAACAAAAATGGAATTTACATTGGGTCTCTGGAAGTTTTATTACAATCTTATAATGAATCCACCTATCTATAACTTCATTAGCTAGAAAATCCGTAGACAGTTTGAGGTTGCTTTCCTTTGCAAAATTCAATGCTTCAATACACAATGTTTTAGAATGTATTTTGGAGATATATTATGCAATTAACTGGAAATCTGGAGTCTTCATTGTCTGTTATCTGAATTTGTTGACATATTCAAGACTGCGGCAGTTTCTGCTTCAGTTTATTGACTAATACCATCTTCTGTAACTGGTGACTGCAATTGTAAAGGGAAAATCATTTTTCAATTTCTAGCATTAGTCACCCCATATGAAAGTGGAAATGGAACTACAAGATTTGTTGTATTAGATTATGAGTTCTTCTCTGGTAACTAGATTTCAACTGTATTTATCTACGATGGTGTACGTTTTGTGGCTGGCCACTGAAGTAAAAATGACTGTTTCATATTCTAATGCCATTTAGTGCTTAAGTAAGTTTTTTGTTGTTGCATTTGTAGTTGTATCTGGATAATGTTATGGTTGCATACAATCAGATTGGTAATGCATTGAGGTCTCCAAATTGGGGATGAAATTTGATAGGAAAATATCTTCCTGCTATGTAAGTGGCACTTTGTATGGTTTACTTCTTTTTTGCGAGTTCAAAGCAATTCTCCTCGGGAAAAATTATAAAAACTAAATAACAAGCTATGAAGTTGAAAACCTTTACAAATCATGAACTTCTATTGGACAAAGAAAAATTCTGTTGCCTGTCATTTGAAGGTAGAGAGTTGGAACCCTTACGAGATGTGAATAACTATTTTTGAAGGGCTTTGAAGTTTTCAGAATAACTCTTTGCACCTAGGATGTATATACCATATTTTGACAATTCATACATACAAATGAAACAGATTAGTCAATGACATCTTTGAACTTGACAAAATTTGTGGTAGGTTGGGAAGACAATCATTATTTCATATTGATTTTTTCTCTTCCATTAAAGAGAACTGCCTATCTATATTTATTATTTACAATTTAAAAAGTGTTTCTGATTGTCTTATTTTTGAGTTTTGACTTCTCAAATTTGTGTATATGGCTTTCATTTTTCTTTCTCTAACTTATATTTAAGGTGTCCTAATGTATTGTTTTTCTTTCTACAGGATTCCAAATGGTCTTGGTATTAAAGGTTTTGGAGGTATGTATCAAAATTATCTTTTTTTTTGTAAGTTTGGAATTGGTGAGGCTACATCATGGTCATGTCCAAGAATAACACCCAACTAGAGCGGGGAATTGAACCGGTGACTTAACATCTAGGAGTGCCTTAACAGCACACTCGATCACTGTCTATCCAAGGCCCCGTGACATCAAAACTATCTTGCTAGAGATTTCCGGAATAGCACTGTGTAAATGTGTGATCCGTCCAACGTTTAAGATGGTAACACCATCCATCATCAGGGACCAAAGAGAGCCATGTGAGTAAATGAGTGTTGGAGAGCCTTTTTATAGGAATATTTTTTTTGAATTATGTATTCGTTGGATTAACGGTTAAAAATAAAAAATTTAAATAATATTTGACCAATTTTACTTTTTGAGAAGTAATGATTAAAATAGGATTTAATTAATTATGCAAAATTAACAAAATTGATAGAGAAAAATAGTAGAAATAGGAATTAGATAAATGAAATAATAGAAATAGGAGTTTATCCCGACCATATTTTGCATTTTGTGGATGTGTTTGTCCCGACCATTTTTTGCATTTTGTGGTACATTATCCAGTTGAATGTGGCCAATTATGCTTTTACTTTTTCTTTTCAGCTACATCAACCTTTGGGGCATTATTTCAGGCCCGACCCAAGGTGTGGGCAAGGTGAAGGGGAGGCTAACCCTGTGTGGACTCGTTGAAGAAATGTGGACCCAGGTGGGAAATATTATTGATGGGTGTTAAATTTGGCAACTAGGGTCAAACTCCACTTTCGACTGCTCATATGATGGAGATGATATTTTGTAGGATTCCTCTTTCTAAGAGGTGCAAGACTGATCTAAAGATCATCTTGTTTGGATGAGCAGAAGTTGGATTTTGAATTTATTCTCTCACACATGTGCAAATTGTCAAGGTCGGCCAGAATTGTAATATAGGCTCACAAGCCCCAAAAGATGTGTCTCCACCCCACATTGACGGGTATAAAAAGGAAAGACTCAATCCTCATTTGGAGATCATCTCATCACACACCTCTCCTCTCATTGGTTTGTACAGCCTCAAGAAGGCTCTCTCTCCTCTTCGCATGTGTGGATGACAACTGTGATTTTTGGGTTGTTTTTAGGGCTTCTGCAGCAGCGTTGACCAACCTTGACTTTGGGTCAACTTTGACATTTGTACTTTGATTTCTTGGGCATAATTTTGATCTTTCTAGGCCGCAGCTCGAGGCACGATTTCCAAGAATTTTGGGCAGTTTGACTATTGGGTTGACCACATAATTTGACTGCAGAGTTGACCAGTACATTGACCAGGTTTGATCGAATATTTCAGGTTTGACCGAATTTGACTGGGTTTGATCGAGCTTCATTGGAGGAGGATTTCAGTTGGTTTGAACAAATCTTCTTATTATTCTTCAAATTCAGCAGAGAGAGAAAGTACAATTTACAAATTTCCTTTAGTCAAACAACAGTCAACAGGGTTTTGTAAATTGTACTTTCTCTCTCTGTTGAATTTGAAGAATAATAAGAAGATTTGATCAAAGGGTTTTCCCCACATTGGGGTTTTTCCCTGGCATCCGCCAAAATATTGTGTCCTCTTGTCTTGCCGTGTCTTCTGGTTATTTGTTTATGTTCTATCAACATTTACTGTCAATGTAAATGTGATTGCTAAACAAGAAATTGAATTGGGCTGATAAGAAAGATTGAAGTAAATTGCTCTAGGCATAGAACATACCATTGTTATATAAAATTAACATGGTATCAGAGCTGGGGTGAAGACAAAGCCCAAGCAAGAGTGAGAAGAGAAATCACTGAAAGTTGATTACACAAGGACAAGGGTCCATGGATTCCTCATCATACTTCAAATTTGATGACAAGCTCAATGATAACTCTGATTATCATGCATGGAAAATGTCCTCGGACCTGGCATTGGAGGAACAAGACGTTATGGATTATGTGCAGGGAAATATCACTGAGCCTCCATCAAATGCATCGGCTGCCACTAAAACAAAGTACAAGAAAGGGGAAAACAAGGTGAAGAAGATCATCATGGATTCTATTCACAAGCACTTGGTTGCTTATATCTTCGAGCTGGGCACATCTAAGGAGTCGTATGATAAGTTGGTTGGCATGTTCAGGGCTAGCAATGCTAATCAAATTCTCTTTTTGAAGAACAAGTTGAAGGACATCAATATGGACAAGGGAGAGTCCATCCAATCCTACTTCATGAGGATCGCCGAAATCAAGAATGATCTCTTATCAATTGGAGAGGTCATAGCTGACCGAGAGCTCACTCTCATTACTCTTGGACGTCTTCCTCGGGCATAGTATGTATTCAATACCACTATTCTCAATAATAATATAATTCCTGATTTTTATGAATTGTTGACAAGATGCACTCAAGAGGAGACAAGCATGATAGAGAGAGACAAACTCTCAAATGGAAATGGAAGTGAACCTACTACCTTCAGCGCTCATGCAAAGAAGAATAATGCTGGTCCTAGAAATCAAGGTCAAGGAAGAGCAGGACCTAAAGCAAGGAAGGGTAGATGTTACAATTGTAACAGGTTTGGCCACTATGCTAGAGAGTGCCCCAATAAAAGGGACTCTCCCTGAGATGATGACTACAACAACAATAACAACAACTTAAGGGGAAATGGAAATCAAAGGAACAACAGGTTCAACAACAAAGGAAAGAGAAAGGCTCCCTTTGCTTGAAATGCAAATGGAAATGGGCAACCTTTCAAGAGGTCAAGGAACTCCAGGTATGATGAATCTAATGTTGTTGATAACAATAAAAATGAATATATTCTTTTATCTTCCTTCTCTGCTGCATCTCCTCCCAACACCCTGGATAACTGGTTGATTGATAGTGGTGCCTCAAGGCACTTCACTGGATATAAAGAGGCCCTATCTAATTTTATTGAAAAGGATACTAATTTGGAAATCATCCTTGGAGATATTGCCACCTATCCTGTGAAAGTGACAGGGACTATGACCCTTCATCTAAATCAAGGACAAGTCCTTCTTGCAAGATGTGTTGGATGTACCTGACTTGAAGAAGAATCTAGTGTCTATCTTAGCAATGGAAGACAAAGGATTCAAGGTGGCATTCATTGAATGAAAGGTACGCATTTGGCAGAGGAATTTCAAAGAAGCATTCACTCTTGGTTTGATCCGGATTTATGCAGGAACGCAACAGAATAGACATATAACCATAAATACAGAGATGCAGTGGAAATAACACTTCATTTCATTAATATCACAGCACTGAAATTTGCTTACATACAGAATAGAAATAAAACTAGCTAGGGCGCTGGTAGCTATCTCTGAGAAGAGATGTGGCGGCAACAGGCCTTTGAACTGAGTTACAATGAGGCTCGAGGGCCTATTTATTATTTAGAAACAATGGGAAATCCTAAACAGCCAAAACCCTAACCCTAGGAGATGAAGCGCCAAAACTATGGGCCCCGTTTGGGTAAATTGGTGTTTCAACTTCCCAGGGGTGTAATTTTGGCATACGATCTCCGTTTGACGTGTACCATACCTCGTTAGAAAGATCTATCGGAGGACTACAAATTTGGAATGAGCAACATCGGTCCATGGACCCATGTTGCTCTCCGTTTTCCCAAAAAACGTTGTTTAGGGCCTCAAAACGGCTCCGGAAGTTCAGGACCCAAAAAACTGCTAAAAATATTAAACTGTGCCGAATTTGAAAAACTGAAAGAGACAATGGTGGAGCCCCAAGTGGAATAGGCGGGTGACCACCAATATCCACCTGGATCATTCCTCCCCCCTTAGGAAGCAATGGTCCCCATTGCGTTAAGTTCCTCTATGAGATGAGGAAATTTTTGCTGAACTTGGTCCCTGGTGAACCACTTTCCTTGGTGCAAGAGTTGGCCAGCTTTGACAACCCGATATAGTTGGATCTTCTGTTGGCGAGTGGTATTGATTTCCATGTCCATGATACAATATGCGTTGGCCTGTTCCATGCAGTCTGGGTTTAACTCTGTTGGTGTGAGTTGTTCTGCAATGTCCAAGGTGTCCAGTAGAGGTGGACAGTAAGGATGAAGGAGATCCACATTGAAGACTGGGTGCAGATAAAGGAATGGTGGAATACTGAGCTCGAAGGCATTGTTCCCTACAACCTTGGTGATGGTGACAGCCCGTATCGGAGTGGGTGAAGCTTACGGTGGGGTCCAATGAGGTGCTCCTTCTGCAAATGTAGCCATACTTTGTCGCCCACTTGGAAGTTGTGTGGCACTCGGTGTTGATCATGGTGTTGCTTGTACTTGGCATTGGCTCCGTCCAATATATCATGAACCTGTTGGCGGATGTGTTGAATGTGCTCGATGAAGCTACTTGCTTTGTCAACTTCTGCATCGGACATGAGCCGAATCGCGCCGAGCAGCTCCTCGCAATGGCATGGCTACATCAATGGGACATGTTGGCCGGAATCCTAAGCCCACCTGGAAGGGGCTGTGGTTGATTGAGCCATGGAGAACCCGATTATAACTATTTTGTACATAGGGAAGGCTCTTGTCCCATGTGCATGGATGATTGGAATTGTACATGTGCAGAATGTGTACAATCATTCTGTTGACAATCTCTATCTGGCCATCTGTTTGGGGATGGAAAGCCGTGGACTTGGTGAGCTTGGTGTCCAGCATTGACTAGAGGTTGGACCAAAATGTGCTGAGGAACTTGCTATCCCGATCTGATATGATAGACTGTGGGATCCCAAAGCGCACCCACACTTGTTCAAAGAAGAGTTTAGTAGTGGCTTCTGTTGTGATATTCTTCTTTATGTGCCGCCATAATGGCCATACCCGAGAATCACGCACAACCACGAACACACAAGCCATTTCCCCGCTTAGTAGAGGTCGGGGCTCGACATGTAATCCATGGAGATGGATTCCCAAGGTTGACTAGGGGTAGGTAGCAGAGTATAGAGCCCTTGCTTCTTGATGGTTAGTTTGGCAATGGCACAAGCAATGCAGGATCTGATGTACTTCCTGACATCCTGTCGAAGTTCGGCCTATAGAAATACTTCTGCAGTACTGCTACTATTTTCTCGACCCCAAAATTCCCAGTGACTCGACTGTAGTGTGCTTCCCATATCATCTTTGCACGCTCGCTTGAAGGAACACAAAGGTGTCCCATGTGACATAAAAGTGCATCTTGGAGGTGAAAATTTGGAACTTGCGTACCCCCCAAGAGTGCCTTGTAAGTTTGGCCGAATTCTGGGTCACTCTCATAGAGAAGCGGCCAATCAGAAGTCTTGTGCCCACAAGAGTTGAGCACAGTGGTGAGCACCACGATCGGTGGTCGGCTGAGGAAGTCTGCAACATGATTGGTGCTACCCTTCTTGTACTTGATGTTCAAATGAAACTGTTGCAGATATGTGGACCACTTCTGATGGCGATCATTCTGCAACTTCCCTTGTGTCTGTATGAACTGCAGGGGGCGGTGGTCTGTGTGGATGATTGTTTCCTTCCCCAAAATGTAATGCTTCCATTGTCGACAAGCTTGCACAATGGAATACATTTCTTTGTCATAAGTGGGATACTTGCGAACTGTGTCAGACAATGTCTCACTGTGAAATGCCATTGGATGTCCCTGTTGAGTAAGAACTGCCCCAATAGCATAGTCAGAGGCATCTGTCTCGATCTCAAATGGCTGTTGCAAGTCTGGTAAAGTGAGCACTGGGGCAGAACAGAGGTGGTTTTTCAGTTCTGTGAACGCCTTCTGTTGAGGTTCCGACCAAAAAAAATTTGCTCTCGCTCCTCCCTTGGTAACTTGACTCAAGGGCCAAGTGATATGAGAGAATCCCAACACGAACCTCCGATAGAAATTAGCAAGACCCAGAAAGCTGCGAAGCTCTGTAATAGTGGTTGGGGCTGGCCAATCCCGAATGACTTGTATCTTGGCTGGATCCACATGCACCCCCTTTCATCAATAATGTATCCCAGATATTGAACCTGGGTCATGCCAAAAGTGCACTTCTCCAAATTGGCACACAACTTGTGTTGCCGCAATGTTTGGAGGACTTGTCGGATGTGGTGAAGGTGTTCTTCCCAAGTCTGGCTGAAGATCAGAATGTCATCCAAGTACACCACCACAAATGAGTTGGTGAATGGCCGCAAGATGTCATCCATCATCCTCATGAAGGTGGCGGGAGCATTCGTCAACCCGAAAGGCATGACCAGCCATTCGAAAAGGTCTTCCTTGGCTTTGAAGGCAGTCTTCCACACATCGGAGGGTTCAATTGGTACCTGGTGATACCCAGACTTCAGGTCGATCTTGCTGAAATATTTTGCACCTTTGAGTTGGTCCAGAAGGTCATCAATCCGTGGGATTGGGTACCTATTCCGGACAGTGATCTTGTTCAGCGCCCGATAGTCAATACAGAGTCTCCGCGTCCCATCCTTCTTCTGTACCAACACGATCGGGCTCCCACAGGGCGATGAACTTGGTCTGATGTGACCTTTCTGCAACAGCTCCTGAATCTGTCTCTTGATTTCATCATTCTCCAGAACAGAGCGCCGATAGATCGGTCCATTCGGTAGCGGCGCACCGGGGGTCAGATCAATCGGGTGCTTGACCTGACAGTGCAGAGGAACCCCTGTGGGTGAGGTGAATATGTCCCCGTACTCCTCCACAACCTTATCCATTTGTTGTTGTTGTGCAGAGGAGCCCTGTCTGGAGGTCGTGGCCAGAGTCTTCTTCTTGCCCTGGGGGCGGATCATCAGGAAAACAAATTTCCTAGTTTGGGAAATGAGCTTACTGCATTGTTTTGCGGTAACCAAAGAGATAGCGGCAGGAGGTGGTACCTCTGGTATCCTGTACAAATTATTTCCCAAAGTAACAATAACAACACGAGGTCGAGACTCATACACAGCATGACGCTTCCACAAGTATGGTTGTCCTAATAATACATCAGAAACATCAATAGGAGCAACGTCACATAGTACCTCATCCGTGAAGGGCTTGATGCTATAGGGAAGACGACACTGCCGGCTGACGCGGAGATCTCGTCCTTGGTGAAGCCACCCGATGGTGTATGGATGTGGGTGAGCTGTGGTCGGCAAGCCCAACCGCTTCACGGCGTCTGCTGAAATGAGGTTCTTTTGGCTCCCATTGTCGACAATTAACTGTACATGGGAGCCCTTTACCCACATCTGGGAGTGGAAGAGGCGTTCCTCCTCCTCTGGATCTTCCGGTTCCTCCTTCTGGACCTTTGTAGTGGCAACAGTGGCGTTGGGCTCCGCATCAATAATCTGTTTCCCTTTTTCATTCCCTTTTTCAGGTTCTGATTCGGAGTCGGAGCATGCATCTGACTCAGAAGCCCTCATCTTGGCCACTAGCGACTGCTTGGCTCGACACTCACTTGTGTTGTGAGTGGAGCTCTTATGGAACTCACACCACTTTCCCGTGTCCTTCTTTGGCTTTGCGGTGCTGTTATTTTCTTGTGGCTTTGACGGGTTGTCTTTAGCTGCCATGCCTTGGCTCTCTCCTTTGTTCTACGGTTTGGAAGCACCTTTCCCTTGCTTTTGATTCGCGGATCCAAAGTCTCGCTTCTTCTGTTTGAATTTCTGCTCAATCTTGGCAGCATACCGGTATGTCGTACCAAGCGAGGAGATGTCGAGGAACTCCATTTCCTCCTGAATGTATCTGTGCAGACAGTTGCGATACTTTAGCACCAAATGTTTCTCTGAATCTTTGATACCCAACTTTGTGCACAGGGTATGGAACAGATTCGTCAGCTCGTGCACATCTTGATCCCTTTGTTGTCGCAGCGTGGTCCATTGTATGTACTTGTCCTCATAGCTTCCCACGGGATAGTACTGTTCCTTGACGGTGTCTCGGAAAGAATTCCAAGTTGGTACGGCCGAGAACAGAGAGGGTTCTGTCTGGTCCTTGTTCTCATAGTAGGTTTCCCACCAGTCCTTAACATGGGGGGTAGCTTTGAGGAGTGCAAAAATAATCTTCTCCCGGTCTGAAAAGTCATGAACCGAGAAATATCCTTCTAACGGATTCAACCATCTATCTACGGCATCTGTGTCTATTTGACCCTCAAATATTGGAATGTCAAAATTTACTTGTACCTTAAAAGGAGTCGCGCCTCCAGAGTGGCTGCTGGATGCAGATGCGCCGCCGGTGGGTAGCCGTTGAAGGATCTGAGCAAAGTTATCCATCATCGCGTTCCTCTGTTTTTCGAGGGCCTCCTCGAGCAATATTTTGATAGGATCTCCTGCTCCCTCGTCTTTCTTTTCGTCCCCCATGGGCGTTCGTCGAGGTTTGCGAGGCTGATCTTGCAAAGGTTCCACCAGATCTTGCCCTAGCTCCTTATACCCCGACCTCGTTGGGGACATGCAAAGAAGGATCGAGAAAAAGCAGACCGCTCTGATACCACTGATCCGGATTTATGCAGGAACGCAACAGAATAAACACATAACCATAAATACAGAGATGCAGCGGAAATAACACTTCATTTCATTAATATCAAAGAACTGAAATTTTCTTACAGACAGAATGGAAATAAAACTAGCTAAGGCGCTGGTAGCTATCTCTGAGAAGAGATGTGGCGGCTACAGGCCTCTGAACTGAGTTACAATGAGGCTCGAGGGCCTATTTATTATTTAGAAACAATGGAAAATCCTAAACAGCCAAAACCCTAACCCTAGGAGATGAAGCGCCAAAACTATGGGCCCCGTTTGGGTAAATTGGTGTTTCAACTTCCCAGGGGCGTAACTTTGGCATACGATCTCCGTTTGACGTGTACCATACCTCGTTAGAAAGATCTATCTGAGGACTACAAATTTGGAACGAGCAACATCGGTCCATGGACCCATGTTGCTCTCCGTTTTCCCAAAAAAACGTCGTTTAGGGCCTTAAAACGACTCCGGAAGTTCAGGACCCGAAAAACTACTAGAAATAGTAAACTGTGCCGAAACTGAAAAACTGAAAGAGACAATGGTGGAGCCCCAAGTGGAATAGGCGGGTGATCACCAATATCCACCTGGATCATGGTTTCAGGGTTGATACACTCTATTAGGTTGGAGGAAGTCCATTGGGAGCCATGGCAACACAACTCTTCAATCCGAAGTTCGAACTATGGCACCGGAGGTTTGCTCACCTTCATTATAAAGCTCTTCTCGAAGCAAGGAAGGTGGTCATAGGTATGCCTGATTTCAAAGATGATCATGAAGGTGTATGTCAGGGTTATGCTGAAGGAAAACATACAAGGGGACCATTCCCCTCAAGTGACTCCAAGGCTATTGATGTTCTACAATTGATTCATTCTGATCTATCTAGTATGTTACCTGTAACATCCTTGGGAGGATGCCTGTATTATGTTACCTTTATAGATGACTTCTCCCGCAAGACTTGGATATACTTCTTGAAGAAAAAGGACGAAGTATTCAAATGGTTCTGCACCTTCAAGGCCTTGGTTGAAAATCAAATAGGGAAGAAGATAAAAATTTTGAGGACTGATAGTGGAGTTGAATATGAATCAAATGAGTTTAATGATTATTGCAGGGAGGCAGGCATTAAGAGGGAGACCACTACTGCATATACTCTCGAACAAAATGGAGTTGCCGAAAGGAAGAATCAAACCATTCTTGAAGCTGCCTGTGCCATGCTTCATGACCAAGGTCTTCCAAAGTTCCTATGGGGAGAACCTGCCAACGCCGCTGTGTAAGTTCAAAATAGATGCCCACATCAAGCATTGGACTCCAAAACTCCTGAAGAAGTCTTCTTTGGTAAGAAACCTGATGTTTTTCATTTTAGAATTTTTGGAAGTCCCGTATATTTTCATGTGCCAAAAGAAAAGAGGAGCAAATTGGATGCTTTTGGAAAGAAGGGAATGTTTGTGGGCTGCAGTGAAAACTTTAAGGCATATAGAATCTATGTGTCTAGTCAGAGAAGTGGAGATATGTCATGATGTCACCTTTGATGAAGATGCTGCCTTTAGGAAGCTTAGAGATCTTCCTATCTCAAAGGAAGACAAAGAAGAAGAAGCAGGAAAGCTGGAAGAATCGAAGGATGAACATATGCCCTATGTTGAAGGTCCGATGGATCCTATAGATCCACCTCCTAGTGAGCCCACTTATTCAAATAAAAGAAGACCCTCATGGCTTAGAGACACTCTTGAAGATGTCGAGAGACATATTACTCCAAGGGGAACATTCCGTGAAAGTAAGAAGTCGAATAGGTACCAAGGGTACTTAGTAGCCATGAGCACCATTGTCCAATCTGAGCCTGGAACGTTTGAAGAAGCCATGAAGCACCAAGTTTAGAAGGATGCAATGAACGAAGAATATGAGTCGATCATGAAAAATGATGTCTAGGATGTGGTTCCTAGACCACTGGACAAATCTGTTGTCACCTCGAAATGGCTCTACAAGATCAAGCATGGAGCTGATGGAAGTGCTGAAAAATACAAGGCAAGTTTCGTTGCTCGAGGCTTGTCGCAGAAACAAGGAATAGATTATGATGAAATATTTGCACCTGTTGCTCGCTACACCACCATCTGTTCGATTATTGCCCTTGCTGCATCGCAAGGATGGAGTCTACATCAGATGGATGTCAAGACTGACTTCCTACATCGATCGATCAAGGAAGAGGTCTATGTGGAACAACCTTTGGGGTTCGAAGTTAGAGATAGAGATACACACGTATGTAGGTTGAGGAAATCCCTTTTTGGGTTGAAGAAAGCCCCCAAGGCTTGGTATGAGGGGATCGATAGCTATTTGATGAAGCTGGGCTTTACTCGAAGTGATGCTGATCCAAACCTTTACTTTAAGGTTGATAATGACAAGCCTCTCATTCTGGTTCTCTATGTGGACGATCTCTTCCTGACAGGTGCAAACCCTCTTATTCATCAATGTAAGAGGGAGTTGGCTTCTGAGTTCGAGATGAAGGACCTAGGACTGATGCACTACTTCCTAGGCCTGGAGGTCTGGCAAAAGCCAGGTGAGATTTTCCTTTTTCAAGGAAAATATATTGTGAAGCTGCTGGAAAGATTTGGGATGGTGGACTGCAAGTCCGTGACTATTCTGATGGAACTCAACTTTAAGAAGTTGTGTGGAAGTGTTGTTGGGCCCGATTTGGGAAATCCTACCGAGTATCGTCAACTCGTAAGGGCCCTGATTTTCTTAGTGAACTCCCATCCGGATATATGTTTTGCAGTGAACATGTTGAGTCAATATATGGTCGAGCCTCATCACATTCACTGGATTGCTGCCAAGAATCTCTTGAGATATCTCCTGGGCACAATCAATCATGGACTGAGATACACTGCCGAGAATGTGAGGCTCCATGGATATATCGATGCTGACTGGGCAAGCAGTGTGGTGAATCGTGAAAGCACATCTGGATGTTGCTTCACTCTAGGTTTTGCTTCGATCTCCTAGATGAGCAGGAAGCGGGAATTGGTTGCTTTGAGCACCGCCGAGGCCTAATACATTGCAACAAGTATGGCTTGTTTGAAGCTGTTTGGTTGAGGAAGCTCTTCAGTGAGCTGTTTGGGCATGTGCTGGATACCACCGTGATCCATTGCGACAACCAAAGTGGGATTCGATTTTCAGAGAAACCCATGTTCCACGACTGCTCCAAGCATATTGATATCAGGTACCACTTCATTCGGGATATGGTACAACGAGGCGCCGTAAGGCTCCATGACATTGGGACTGATGAGGAGGTCGCAGATATTCTCACGAAGCCCCTGGGGAAGGTCAAATTCTTAACCTTTCGTGAGAAGCTTGGAATCGTGGACAAACCCTCTTATGACGGTTCCGCTTGAGTTGGACTTTGAGCTCTGGGAGCTCCATGGGGCTTGGGGATAGATTCTTGGAGCTATAAGCAACCACAGGGCAAGGTTCTCCTTTCCTTGTTGGTGTGCTGTTTCCCCACCATTATGATATTGAGCTGATACACCCTCTCTTGCTCTATGCCCCACATACATCCTACCTATGTAGTTCAGGACTCCTGGGAAGTACCTCTCATCTGGCCATTGAGTTCGGAAATGAGGATAGAGACAATAGCATTAATGATGGATGCATTGTGTATTTCCATACTCTCTATGTCTAGGATGGTTTGTGTCCAACACCTTGATCTGGGATAAAGTCTGATTGAGGTTTTTACCTCTAAACTGACTTCGGGTCAGTGGATAGTGGCAAGGTTTTGTGACTCACTCTCGATCAAATCTTCTTCATTATTTCTTCATGGTTCAGCAGAGCAGAGTATAGGGACAACATGATGACACATGATGACAGGATGGTTCATGATGGTACAGGATGACAGGATTGCATAGGTTGACAGAAGGATTGACGAGTGGAGTTCTCCCTTGTTGAGAGGGAGTGTTAAATTTGGCAACTAGGGCCAAACTCCACTTTGGATTGCTCATACAATGGAGATGATATTTTTGTTGGATTCCTCTTTTCGAGAGGTGCAAGATTGATCTAAAGATCATCTTGTTTGGATGAGCAGAAGTTGGATTTTGAATTTATTCTCTCACACATGTGCAAATTGTCAAGGTCGGCCAGAATTGTAATGTAGGCTCACAAGCCCCAAAAGATGTGTCTCCACCCTCATTGATGGATATAAAAAGGAGAGACTCAATCATCATTGGGAGATCATCTCATCACACACATCTCTACTCTCTCATTGGTTCGTACAAGCTCAAGAAGGCTCTCTCTCCTCTTCACACATGTGGACAACAACTGTGATTTTTGGACTGTTTTTAGGGCTTATGTAGCAGTGTTGACCAGCGTTGACTTTGGTTCAACTTTGACATTTTGATTTTGACTTCTTGGGCATATTTTCTATCTTGCTAGGCCGTAGCTTGAGGCACGATTCCCAGGAATTTTATGTAGTTTGACTTTTGGGTTGACCGCTACTTTGACCGCATAGTTGACCAGTGTGTTGACTAGGTTTGACTGAATATTTCAAGATTGTTTTGGGTTTACTGTGACTGATTTTGGAGGCCGAGTTTGACTGGGTTTGACCGAGCTTCATTGGAGGAAGATTTCAGTGGGTTTGACCAACGTTGACTTTGCTGGCCAGGGCATCCTGTTGACTGCTATTTGACTAAAGGAAATTTGGAAATTGTACTCTTTGTTGAATTTGAAGAATAATAAGAAGATTTGATCAAAAGGTTTTCCTCACATTAGGGTTTTTCCCTAGCATCTGCCAAAATATTGTGTCCTCTTGTCTTGGTTTGTCTTCTGGTTATTTGTTTATGTTTTATCAACATTTACTGTCAATGTTAATGTGATTGCTAAACAAGAAATTGAATTGGGTTAATAAGAAAGATTGAATAAAACAACTCGAAGCATAGAACATACCATTGTTATCTAAAATTAACAATGGGGTTATAATAAACGGAAGGGGAGTGATATATGTGGATGGGGAAGCAGGACCACGCACTCGAAATCCTGGTTTCCCATGTAGTACCACCCCAAAACCCAAAGTCCAGTAAAAGAGATCCCTCAGGACTAAGATCTAAGGATAACATCCAAAAGAGATCTATGGGATAGAATCACAGAAGTAGCCTACTCTTTCCGCCAAATTCCCCCATTAATCCATGCCCGGAAGTGTCCATGATAAGCAAACTACATTACTCAATTACCAAATGACAAGGCATACCTTTAGGTTTGGGAGGCCCACCTCCAAACATATGATCATGACAGATGGGTGAGGGATGACATGGATGGCTCAGGTGGCGGAGAAATGGTATGACGAGCTATTTGGTGGCTCCAAGGGGTTGTTGGCTGCTAGCTTAGGACCATCTTGGAGAAAATTTTCTCTTAAGGATATCACCCACAAAATGGTGGGTAACACATAGCAAAACAAATATTTGGCCTAGTGTTGACTAGATACATCAAGGAACCTATCAGCTGCCCATACAGTGTGGTATATGTTAGGGTCCTATAATCCATAAGATCACAAGGTGATTGCATATTTTCTCTCAATCATATGAAATTGTAAATAATATTTCATGTTGCAAATGATTTACCCAAAAAAAATATAAATAAAAAAGAAAGAAAAAATGAAAAGAGGGTATTTGAAAAGAAAAAATAGAATTAAAAAAAACAAAAGAAAAGAAAAACAAAGAAAGAATAGAAAATGATGATGAAAGAACCCCATGAAAAAAAGAAAAATAAATATGAAAATGATGCAAATTCAAATGCCACTACCAGATAAATAGTTTGTTTTTAAGAATAAATAGAATGTTAATGTTATGTGCAACTTGTTTAAAATGCCACAACACCGAGTCATTGTTTAGATCATACAACGTAATCATGATCAAACAAGTTTCAATTTCTATTAATTCGATTAGAGAATAAGTTAGCCAAACTGTGTAATCTTGGCTAATGTTAGTTAGGTAGATGAATAAGTTGATCCAATTGTTAAAGCTGGATCAATAAAAAATGAACAGATAGGATTAGAATAGGTGTTTTTCCCCTCAAAGAAAATAAAACAAGCGTCTGCACATCTAAATGCACACTTTGATTGGTCAAAATTAGTCTTAGGTTAGGAAAAATTTAAGTTAAAAAAGGGGTCAAAGGATAAAAAAATGGGTTGATTTTACATAAAGGGCTCTTATCCTAGGTTTAGTCTCATCAATGCGCTTTTATTCGAAGTTTGGGATCATTATGATTTTTATCCAAAGGTCTGCAAATGTTTTTTATCCCATGTATTGGGCCTATGTATACTATCCGCAAGCGACAAAAAGGCTTTTGTCGTATATGGTTAAGTTGCGCGCTCCAATCGGCGGCTCGATCATCACCTAGTCAGATCAATGATCGACAAGGCTTTTCGACCCCCCTTGCCTATCCTGGTTTTATCGGGGGAGGGGGGGGAGGGGGGTCCAAAAAGCGATTTCCTCCTCGCTGATCCCACCCCTACGTGTTGGTCCCTTGCCAGTTCGCACCCCTCCTCACAAACTGCTTACTACTTTGACACCCCTCCGAAAATTGCCAACCCTCCGTCTTTTCCCACTAGCACTTCTTGCGCGTTCCCCTCCACTCCTATCCTGACACCTGGGCATGTCCGTTACACAATAAATGTTTCTTGGGATAATCGTTTGAATTCAATAATGGCTTCGCTGATCCAGGTGGATATCGGTGGCCACCCACCTATTTCATTTGGATCCACACCATCATTTCTTGCAGCTTTTCACTTTCAGCACAACTTACTATTTTTAGCAGGTTTTCGGGTCCTACACTCTCGGAGCAGTTTTGGGGCCTTAATGATCCAGGTGGACATTGGTGGCCACCCACCTATTCCATTTGAACCCCCACCATCAGTTCTTTCAATTTTTAAGTTGCAGCACAACTTACTATTTTTAGCAGTTTTTCGGGTCATGAACTTCCAGAGCCGTTTTGAGGCCCTAAACGACGTTTTTTGGGCATCGTTTGTTCGGCGAAAATGATTCTGTTCCGGAATTCATATTCGTGGCAACATTTGTAGTCCTCGGATAGATCTTTCTAACAATGTATCATATGCGTCAAATAGAGATCGTATGCCGAAGTTACGTCCTCGGGAAGTTGAACCACCAATTTACCCAAATGGGGCCCATAGTTTTGGCGCTTCATCTCCTAGGGTTATGTTTTTGGACGTTTAGAGTTCTCCATTGTTTCTCAATAATAAATAGGTCCTCGAGCCTCATCGTAACACAGTTCAGAGGTTTGTAGCCGCCACATCTCTTCTCAGAGATTCACTACCAGCACCCTAGCTAGTTTATTTCCATTATGTTTGTAAGCATATTTCTATTATTTTATATTAATGAAATGAAGCATTATTTCCACTACATCTCTATATTTATGGTTATTTATGTATTCTGTTGCGTTCCTGCATAAATCCGGATCATCCGCGCCTCTAACGGGACTATGCCATTACCATAAAACCCCCTCTGCGCACCATTTTCACTCCATTTCCTCACAAATCGTTCGCTCTGTGTTATTTTTGAAATTGTGTTGACACAATAAGCTTCCACAACCGACAAAGAAACCAGTTGAGCACATGAGAAAAGACATTGTTGCCACCTATAGTCGACTGTCAACAAATCCCTGGTAATCTCCCATTGTCAGTTTTCCCTTTCTTGCAATTTGAATAGTTAAAATGCCTCTAAAGAAGAAAAATAATGATAATCCAATCAACCCAATGCTCTCTCCCATAGTCGATATTAACCATATTCCTCTTGCAGACATGGATTATAAAATCACAGAGACCAAATGCGAATTTGATCTCTTCGAGTTATACTGTTGGTTCGAGGACAATTTCATTCATCAAACTGATGAAATTGGACTTTGGGAGTCCAATTTACCCTTCTATATTTTTTTTCTCAGGCCTATCATTTACCTGATTTCATTAGAAAGTGCCATGCCTGCTATTTGCCCAATTAGAGAGCTGTTGTGGCCCCAAGTGGGGAAGTTTTGTTCACCATCACCCCTGAAACAATAAATCAAATGATATGGTCCCTCAGACAGAATCTAGCAACCCTGTTTCAGTAGAAGATTTGAATGACCTATACCAAAAATTAGATTTCTCCAAGAGGGCCAAAATTTTTGAATTTTTTCTACCTAAAAATGCCCAATTGCCCAAGAATAATCCACCTTATGCTGCATCCATGTTTCCTGATCAAGCCAAGTAAATTATTTCTGTTTTTTCATGTCTGTTAGGATATTATTCTACTGAATGGATAGATGAGCCTATCCTAGATTTCCTGTTAATTTCCTCTACTGATCAAAAACCCTCTGTTGTGTTTAATTTTCGTCAATTTATTACTGATAGCATACATGGACAATTCCTAAAGTTACCATGCTCCCATGCTCATTGCAGAAGTTAGATGAAGAAGGAAACCCACAGTCAGTGATTTTATGGACTTCTTTGGTGAGGAAAGATTCAGATGAGTACACCTTCAAAGATTACATAGAGCAGTTCATTCATCCAACCCCTAGTTTGTTGACCAGCAATGTAGAGTCAAGAATTAGTGATGAGATTAAGAAAATTTTGCACATAACTGAGCAAGCCAAAATAGGAGATTGGTACCTCTATCAGAACTACACAGATTTAAGAGTGTATGGGTGTGAGATACCACTATACAAATTGCCTAAATACCTCCCAATGAGAGTATTTTCTCTAGAATACATAAGACAAATGATTAATGCTGATGAGATACATTTTGTTTTTGCCAAAAAGAAGTCTCAATTCAGAATAAAGAAATTGGTTGGTCCCTTTATTTGTAACAACAGGACAACTGGTGAAGAAGCATATAAGCTCCTGAAACAAATGAATTTCACTTTGAGCTTCACATGGTCTTATGACCCATTTGGACTAGTCTCTAAGCTAAGCATGGAACAAAAAATCACTCCTTATGTGCACACACAGAGGCTAGAGATTGAAAGGTACATGAATCAGTTGGAATGGGCAGAGAACACCTTACAGGAAGTAGAGGAGCAAATCATGTCCACCTCTGCTTCACAGACTCCTACTCCTCAAGAGAAGATAGGGAAGAGACAAAGAGAGGAAGGATCCCCTTTAGTTGCAGGGAGCTCAACAAAGGAATTTAAAATAATCTACAGAAAGAGAGCTAAAAGGAGTCCTAAGACAGATTTGGAAAAAGAAGCAGAACAACAAGCCACCATAGTCATCAAAGATCCACTTTCTTCTGCACAATCAGGTAGCAAATTCACAGGGTCCCCAACACCATCATCAGTGTCACAAGACCATCAGGACCTAGCCCAAACATCTGGGCTAATTCATGGAGATAAAGAGAAAAGCAATTTTGACAAATACAAAGAGATAAATCTCAAGAATGAGATCCTTAAAGGTAACACCTACACTCAATTTTGGAAACAAACTGCTAGTGCTCAAAGCAAGCTTCTATCAGCCTTTGATACAGAGAAGGGAAGAATGCAAATGGCATTCTTACAAGCTCAGATTCCACATCCAAAGACAACTGCTGACTACAAGAAGACCTCCTTTGAATTTAATACAAAGGACATTCATCCCATCGATCAGATGGAGATGCATAAGCAAATAGGAGAAATGATATTTTCCACTTTGACTAACACTTCAAATGCTTCTAAGTTGTAGGTGTCTCTTACTGATGTTGAATCTTAGCAGAAGATTGAAAAAAATTTGATCTTTGGCAAAGGATACCAAAATAAAATCATTAGAACAAGTCATAAAGACGGGGTATGATCCAGAGAATGTCAAAGCAGCGGAAGAATTGATCAAGAAGAAAAACGCTGATATTGCAGCACTTAGATAGTAACTAAAGATGCCAGCAATCGAGGACCCACAGACAAAAGAAATAGGAGAGTTAGAGAGCCAGAAGGAAGACATGCTCAAGTTGATCATGGAGCAGAACACACAAATTAGAAATATGGAGACAGAGATGGATAATTTAATCAAAGAAAAGGATTAAAATGCACAGTTGGCCATGGTTCCTTTGGATGCAGTGCCCCTCACAGCAATACCAACTACAGGTACTTCTACATCAACAACACCTCCAACCCAACCTACAGATGCTGCAAGCAAACTTATAAAAGCAATGGAAGATATATCAATACAAAATGAAGAAATCAAGAGGTTGCAGGGACAAATAAAGTGCTTACAAGAGCAGCAGAACAAAAGTGAGGCCTCACACATGGTTGAGGCACAAAGGTCCCAAACATTGATGGAAAGGATACAACTAATGGGAAAAGAGACAACAATGGGCCAAACCTTGGCCCAAGCAAAAGAGAACATATGGACAAACATCCTTAACTCAATGAATGAAATTTGGCCTCCCATACAAATCATTTTTGAATAAAAGGAGGTTATACAGAAAGCTACAACAACCATTGAAGACATCAAAGAAAAGTTGGGTGATAAGCCCACTGAAGCCACTGATATTATTAGATTTCTGATTTTCTAAGAATAATTATGAGCTAGAGGAAGTGGGAATTGAAGACAAAATTGAAACAATACTTGAGGTCAAGAAGGTTTTGACCAAAAAGAACCTTGTTCTACAACTGGAAGAAAAATGTCAGGGGCTAGAAATTGGTGTCAATAGGTTTGTAGTGCTGAACAAAAAGGGACTGCCTAGTTTATTTGTGATAAATGATAAATTGGTCACTCAGGAGGACTACAACAAGAAATTGAAAGATTTGGCCAAGGACAACTCCAAGTTTGCAGGTATAAAGGGCAACATAATATGAAAAGCCTTTCTTGAGGCACTGGAGAATGATTTAACCATACAACATGAGGTAAATCGCATTTTTGTCATCAAGCCTACTTTTTCCAAGTACACTGAAGTAGATGAGATCTACAGGAGGGTGTCTAAGTTGTCTACTCAAAATGAAGAAAGATGGGATAAGTTATGTAAGTTACTAGATTAAGTGAGTAACTCTATCTTCAGTCAAAGGATCAACACCGCAACAAGGATCAAAGTGACAGATCACCAACAACTTCCTTCAAATCAGGGCCAACTTTCGAACAATTCCATCTTGCCCTGTTAGTTTGTCATAAGAAATATAATTTGTTTTAGATTTGCCTAAAATATATCCTGATTAGTTATGACAGGACTTTTGTAAATAATTGTATAAATACTTCAGATTTTGAAGTATTGAGGGTTGATTTTTGCATTTCAGAAGATATTGTACTTTTCCATTTGATGGGATGATCAACAATAAAAGGACTATTCCACAGGATTCATGTGTTGCCCTATTTGGTGAAGCGCTTCTCTCACTGTCTATGTTTTTATTTCTTTGTTTCGATATTTATGTGTTCTTAAAATCTGAATTAACAAAATTTGTTGAAAGATACACTTTGATTCTCGCTGTGGATAATTTAAATGTTTTCCTATGATATTAAGTTAAAGAATTCTTAACTAATCTTTTCCTTAATTGAACCTATTTGATTTCTTCTATTACACTTCATTTAAATCTGAAGGATCCAGTTAGTTCAGCTACCTTGCCTCGTGAAAACCCTTTGAAAATCTGAGACATGTCCATGTTAAGTTGTAGACTCCATAGCCCAATGGAAGTTTAGGCATTTAATCGACCAAACCAATTAAAACAAATCTCAAACAATCAGACAAACAATTGAACATTCATAGCTAGCCTAATATCATAAATACAACAAAGTTAAATTTGACAGAGAGATCCCTCTCTGAGTTTAGGAAGGCTAGATCCTAAACTCCAAAGTGGTTTTGTGGTTACCTCTGTGGTTTCTTCCACAACCTTGGAAATTACAGAGTGATAACATCGTGGCGACTCCACTGGAGACAAACACATTGTGATCTTTCTGCAAATTCATTTCTCTGGTTAAAGAAATTTATTTCAAGAAAACTAATGTTTTAACTTTTGAAATAAAATTTCAAAGGTTGTGCACCTTTGTAAATAATAGTGTGTGTGTGTTTAAAATTTTTAGTTTTGGCTCCTAAAAGAATTTATACCAGATCTCATCCTGATCCAGAACCTATAAAGATAGTGGATGACCCTGAAAAATTGCTTAGAAAAAGAAGTCTTGCTGATAGTCAAGGAAGTAGTAGTCCTCCCCCTAGGGCAAACTCTCTCCCAGAGAAATTTGTCGCCATATAGGATATTGAGTTTGATTTTCCATTTGAGCATAGCTTGTTTAGAAATAAGTGTGAGAGTTTTGTTGAAGAAACGGTGTTTGATCAATCAATTCTGCAGCCCTTCACTTCTGAAAGTCAACCTATTGAACCAGAATCTGATTTGCAAATTCTCCAAAGCTTTGAAAAATTACATGATCTAGTATTAGACCTTGGTCAAGATGTGCATGAAGCTTACATTCAACAATCCGTTGAACTCTCTGCATTAACAATAGCAACATCTTCTGCTTATTTTCAATCAGTTCATCCTACATCAATTAGCCCCACGTCCTCTATAATCTCCACTACTTCTCGATTAACATCTTAGGCAGTGCTCCAACCTATAGTAGGAACTCTTACACCTACACCACTCATACCCTCATCTATCGTTCATCCCCAAATCCCAATCATGGCAGCAAGGTATGCTCCCTTGGTTTTCGCTGCACCTTTGCGCAATATGCCCCAGGAATATCAAACTAGAGTCCCTCCGTTTGATGGTACTGGACCCATCACTGCTCAACAACATGTTGACAGAATTAATGATTATTCTGATCTTCAAGAAGTTGATGAGGAAGATGTCAAAATGAGACTGTTTGCTCAAAGTCTAACCGAGGAAGTTAGAAAATGGTTCAAGGCCTTAGCACCAACCAATATTAATGATCTCATTGCTTTTCACCAATCATTCCTCAACAGATGGGAGATAAAGAAAAACCCCCTTCAGATCCTATCAGAATATGAGAACATTAGAAGGGCCCTTGGAGAGAGTGTGCAGGATTACTGCACTAGATTTAACAATGTTTACAATGCAATTCCAACAAACATTTAGCCCCCTCAAGGTTTTGCCCTAATTAAATTCCTGGATGGTTTCGATGCTGACATGTCTTACCAATTAAGAGAAAGAAATCCTGCAACCTTGGAAGAGATGCAAAGATATGTTGTCAATGTAGACGCAAATTTGTTAGGCAAGAGAGCTAGGATTAGGATTGAGAGAAGAGTAACCATAAAAGAGGAATCATCAACCTCCTCTGCTAATGCTAAGATAGATTCCCTAGTTAGAACTATGGAAAGAATGATGGAAAGAATGAACATTACTGATAGGGCCCCTCCTAGAGAAAACCAACCTAGTCCTCAAATCAGAAATCTCAATTTTAGGAGGAACCCACCACAAATTAAACAAAGAGAACAAAAGGGACCAGACCAACAAGTCAGGCCTCCATTTCAATAAAACTATGCTGATGAGGAGGGTGAAACAGTTGAAGACCTAGACGATACTCAAATAAACTTAATGGGGATAAATGATGATGATTGTGTTTCTTACTCAAGAAGAACAAGAACTTTTTATGCTTTCACAAACAGAAGTTGATTCTGAAGAATCAGATGACTATAAACAAGGCTTTGAAAACACTATCATGGAAGTTCACAAGCAGTATAACCTTAGAAGAAAATAGCAGACAACCCTGCCAAGAAAGCTGTTGAAACTCAAGGTAAAAAGACAGCTGATAATCTTGCAAAGAAAAGTTCTGAGATTCCTCCTAAAAAGACTCCAGAAAATCCAACCAAAAATATATTTGATACTGCTTCAAAAACAACTCAAACAGATGTTCCATCCACTAGCCAGCAAAAAGACACTACCCAAAGGGATGTTGCTGAAAAGCAAGATGTCCTAACCTCAAACAAAATTCAAACAACATTCGGCATTGAACATGAATTAGCAAAGCTTAAGATTCCCATTCCATTAACAAAGCTTATGAATAAGAATGTATATATGTCCCAAGTAATGAAAGCTCTGAATTTAGGGGAAGGGGAAGATACAGTCAATTTGAAAGATGACCAACCTGAACTTTTGTTTGGACTTGAAGTAGATGGAAAACATCAAGAAGGAGGTGTACCTCCATTCTATATTAGTCTGAACATTCATGACAAAATTTTGCATAATGCCATGCTAGACTCACGAGCCTCACACAACCTTATGCCTAAGGCTGTCATGGAAAAACTAGGACTTGAAATCACAAGACCATACAAAGATCTGTATTCTTTTGATTCAAGTAAAGTAAAATGCTTAGGTCTCGTTACAAGAGCTTGGTGATGGACATAGTTGTTGCAGACATACCCCCTAAGTATGTCATGTTATTGTCTCGTTCATGGGGAGCTAAGTTGCAAGGAACCCTACAGATGGACATGACCTTTGCTACCATCCCAGTGTTTGGTCAACAACGGAGGTTATATAGGGAGACACTAATGAAGTTCATGGTTAGTAGCTAAGAGAAACCCCACAATTATCCTTTATACTCTGTCCACTCAGACCTTGACTCTTTCATTCTGTATAATGATGGGGATATGGAAGAACACATTGCCAACTTAGAAACTGATCTTTGTGAAATCACGGAAAACAAAACAACAACAGTGGAACATAATACACAAGATGAACCTCTTTGGAATATGTACTTTGATGGAGCTGTTAGTAAAGAGGGATCAGGGGTAGGAGTATGGGATTCAAACTCAGGAACTCACCATGCAGAGGGACATTCGTATAGGCTAAACTTTCAGGCTACAAATAATATAGCTGAATTTGAAGCATCGATACTAGGGTTATAGTTGTTGAAAAAACTTGTTGCTAAAAGAATTTCCATTCATGGAGGTTTTGAACTGATAATAAAACAAATCAAGGGAGAATATTCTGCTAAACATGCTAGATTAAGAGTCTATAGAAATGTTTTCCTATATTTTTTGGAATGTTTTGAAGAATATGACTTATCAGTAATCCCAAAAAATTAGAATATTTTGGCTTGTTAAACACCATGTTGAAGCACACACATGGTGTATGAGGAAGATGAGCACACACACACAAGAGACTCAACACAATGAAGGATAAGCGTGAGGCTTTCTTTATTTTCCATTATACAAAGATGTACATTTATAGTACAATGGTGTGACTCTTGGTTTCATATTCCAAGGTCACTTGGACTCCATTGTGACTTTTCGCATTCCACACCTACCCATGTAGGATTAGGTGTTCCAACATCCCCCCTAATCCGAAGGGGTATGTGTGAGTCCAAGAAAAGAGTTGTAATACAAATCTGCAAAGTATACATGGCAGCACTTGGGCTGAATCAACTCTCTGAAATGTTGGAAAAAAGAGGTGGTTTTAGGATGACCACGAACACTGGAACGCAAAACTTGTTGCAGTTCCCAGAACTCTTCCAGCGGCAGAAAGTGAAACCTGCTAGAGGGTGTCCCTCATAAGGAGACCTTGACCTAAAAAGAAGGGGAGGTCTCTGCACCGTGGTGGTTTTAGGTTGTCTGAAAAGCAAAGATGATAGTTTTAGGTTATCCACCAACCGAAAATGATGGTTTTAGGTTATCCACCAACCAAAGATGATGGTTTTAGGTTATCCACCAGCGAAAATGATGGTTTTAGGTTATCCACCAATCGAAGGTATATGCGTGGCGTCGTGTCTGCAGTACATCTGCGAATGCGGAATGACGAATTGTGGATTTGGAAGGCTTGTGACTGCGGCTACAACTCGAACCTTGGAATGAGAGATTGTAGCTCGAGCTACAAAACGTCTGTCGTCGAAGCTTGTACACCGTACATTTTCCCCATCGGGGACGAGGGTGAGATGATGTGGCTCAGCGCAAGTTTGTTCAATATCCATGAACAAGTTCTAACATGTGTCGTAAACATCTTCTTGGCTGCTGATGCCCATTGCCAAGAAGCGATCCATCCAAGATGAATCTTGGTTCTTGCAGGAGGCTTGTGTCTGAAGCATCTGTCTGAAGAATGGGTGTGCCGACCACAGTGCTTGCATGGATGAAGATCAAAACAGTGATCTTTCATATGGCCAACTCGATCACAATGTTGGCATTTCTCAATCTGTGATTGTTGTTGTGGAGCAAGATCTGGAACAGCTGCAGGTGAACTGTCATACAAGAATCCGGCACTCTGAAATCTGATGGGCGTTGTGTAGTCTGGAATATGAAAGGACACATCCTTGTCATATCCAAGACCAGTTCGGTGCTTGTTGTAGACAAGCTCTTCCCAAGGTCTGATGATGGGCTTAGGAAGTGCAAGCTGAGCTGCTGCATCTGCATGTACATCTGCTGAATGTGAGTCATCTTTGTCTTCTTTCTTCTGATGAGAGTCCTTCACAATGTTCTGAACAGAAACAGGTTCAGAATGGTGACTCTTTTGCTGAAGTTCTTCTTGTTGGAGCTGAGATTCCAACTGCAAAAACTCGATCTTTTCATGTGCATCTTGCAAACAACTTTGAATTTTACAAAGAGCATCCTTGCTCATTTTTATCACATCATCAACATTTGAATGAATGAGGTCATTCAACAACATTAATGCCTCATTGATTTTAGCCATTTTCAACAACTTAGGCTCAAAAATGAAAGGGTGTCGGCTTCAACCGAAAATGCACCCGTTTACAATGTGATGCAACAAGAAATACAAATGACTCCAAGGAATTCTCAAAGTACAAAGTGTGCTCCTCAAATGATGGAGGGCAATCAACAATCCAACAACTCAAATACTGATTCCAACTATGGATGAAGAGGCAAATTCCACTCAAAATACAATGTTAGCTCAATACATATTTCTGCAAAATATTTGTAAAGGTGCAGCTGAAAACACGTGCAAGAATCTTTTTATGGCAGCTGAATTTTCTTCTTCAAATAGTTGTTTTGAATGATGGCAAACTTGTCTTCAAATGTCAAATTCTTCAAAAAATCACCCTCTTAATAAGCCACAATTCATAAAATGTCAAATCTGCAAATTTCTCTGTCATTCAGTCAATCTTCTTCATATGTCGAATCTTCTTTTACTGCTGTTCTTATTCTCTTATTCCTCTCTCTGCTGTTTTTTTTTTTTAATTAAAAATTAATTAAAAAAAAGTGGGAATAATTAAAAATGTGGGGAAATTTAAAAAAATGAGGGAAGGGATTTTAAAATATGGGAAGGTGAATATTAAAATGGAGGGAAATTAATTTAAAAAAGGAGGGGAGGGGGGGCACTTATCATATGAAATGGGTGGCAGATACATAAAAATCGATTTTGAAAAAGCAAAGGGCGGTTTTGTATGGGTGATGGGGCGGTATTAAATTAAATGGGTGGTATTTTATATGAAGGGTTGTATTAAGTAATGGAGGGGCGGTATTTTATATGAGAGGGCAGTATTTAATTTAAAAAAAAACGAAATTGTGAAGGGCTGTGGGCGGGAAAGGCGTAAAGGCCGTGGGATAGAGCGCATGGAGGGAGTGTAATGCAGGGAGCCGCTGGCCGTGGAGGAGGTAAGAGAGAGTATGGTTGCAGAGTGAGTGAAGCGTTGTAGCAGGTATGGTCGACCAGCGCATGAGTATAGAGGAGTGGATTCCGCTGTGGAGCAGCCGTATGGTTTGATGTTGGAATGTGAAAGGCCGCGTGAGTTGAGAGAAGGATAGGAGGGACGCGGCAGAGGTGAGGGTGTATGCGTTAGTGTTGAGTGTAATGAGAGGGCGGAGGTTGTCTGCACACAGATATTGCAGATAGGAGGGAGCGGATTAAGCTGGCGCGTATGGTGAGTGTGATACCAAGTGTGTTTGCAGCGTTGAGGGAAGGGCGTAACTTATGCAGAAGGGAGGGCACGTGGAAGCAGCGATGTAGTTGATTGGAAGGCCGACCGTGCAAAGGGAGGGGTATTGTGGGTATGGGAGATATGGAGCGATGGTGTATCCGCGTGGGTTGAGCTGTAGAGGCGTAGGGAAGGCGTAAGTGAGAAGGGATGGTGTGGGAGGTGAGCGCTGTTTGTTGAGATGAGTGCAGGCTGTGGGTAAGGGGGTATGAGATAGCGCAGGGCGTTGAGAGAAGTGAGGGTAGCAGAGTATTTATTTATTTATTTTTAATACAGCAGAGAGGAGTAAAGCTTGCAAAAATTGCAGAACAGTGAAAGTTTCCAGCAGTGAAACACAAAAGCAATTTGTAGAACTTGCCAATAAAACCCAGAGATTTTTCTAATAGCCCAGCAGCAGAAGAATATTTCCAGCAGTATACAAACTCAGAATTTATCTTCAAAAAAAAACCTTCTCAGCAGCTCAAAAATGCAGAATTTAAAAAATGTTCAGAAATCTTTTCACTAAAAACTCATAGACTTCTTCAGAAATCCCAATTTAAACAAATTCCAGCAGCTCTTTAAATGCGGAATTTAAAATGCAGAGATTGCAGAAAAAATAAACCTTCAGATGTGCAGTGCTGCGTGCTGCTCTTCTTCAAAACAAATGCTGAATGCTGGGATTTTAAATGCTGCTCTTCTCCAAGATAAAACTTCTGAATGCTGCAAAATCACTGAATGCTGCTCCTCCTTAAAACCAATGCCGGAATGCTGCAAAATGTCTACAAAAACTCTCTAAATGCTGCAAAAATGTCAACAATTTTGCAGATATGCAAAGGCCATAAACACAAATGGCTCACTCAATTTGGAGCAGGGCCAGCAATCACCCGCTCTGATACCATGTTAAACACCATGTTGAAGCACACACATGGTGTATGAGGAAGATGAGCACACACACACAAGAGACTCAACACAATGAAGGATAAGCGTGAGGCTTTCTTTATTTTCCATTATACAAAGATGTACATTTATAGTACAATGGTGTGACTCTTGGTTTCATATTCCAAGGCCACTTGGACTCCATTGTGACTTTTCATATTCCACACCTACCCATAGAGGATTAGGTGTTCCAACATGGCTGATGGTCTGGCCACTTCTGCTAGTACCTACAAAATCCCTTTCCATCCCAGTCATCAATACATAGTGGAGGTAAAACACAGGCCAACTGTCCCAGACAATGTTAGATATTGGCAAGTTTTTGGGAATGATCAACAAATTGAATTTTTTTTGCAATCCAAGGATGAATTTGAAGAAGCCAACATTGATGTAGATTGTGAGTTGGAAAATAAAGTAGATGTAAAGTTTGATTTAGAAAACCAGTTAGGAAACCATGTACATAAAGATGTAAATAAAGTAGAATTACCAAAGATAGATCAAGAAACAGAGGAACTAGAAATACTCCAATTGAAAGATAATGCTTTACCCAGAGGGTTAGTTCCCTTAGAAGAACTGTTTGACTTTAACGATGTAGCTAAGAAACCCAAAATTGAACCCACAGGAGCTGAAGTGGAACACTGCAACATAGGAAATGAACAATACCCAAAGATGGTAAAACTGTCTAAATCATTGCCTTCTGCTGAAAAACAGAAATATATTAGTCTGTTCTAAGAATTTATTGATGTTTTTGCTTGGAGTTATGAAGACTTAAAATCTTATGACACCAGCATTATACAACACAAAATTCCTATCAAAGAAGATCAGAAACCTTTTAAACAAAAACTAAGAAGGATAAACCCAATGTTGATGCCTTTAATTGAAAAAGAGGTTAAGAAAATGTGTGATGCTAAGATTATAGTACCTTGAGGTACTCTATGTGGGTGTCCAATTTAGTACCAACCAGGAAGAAGACAGGTGAAATCAGACTTTGTGTAGATTTCATGAATCTTAATAAAGTATCTTTGAAAGACAATTACCCCTTACCTAAGATGAATCATATTTTACAAAAGTTAGTTGGCTCCAGTAGGATTTCTCTTTTAGATGGTTTTTCTGGTTATAACCAGGTTTTTGTCTACCCTGATGACCAAGATACGACATCATTTACTACTCCATGGGGTACCTTCATGTATGTGAAGATGCCTTTTGGATTAATGAATGTTGGAGCTACATTTCAGAGAGCAATGGACATTGCTTTTGTTGATGAAATTGGTAGATTCATAGTCATATATCTTGATGACATCACTTTTCTCAAAAGCAGATGAAGAGCATTTTCTATATTTGAGGAGAGTATTTGAGAAGTGTAGGAAGTTTGGCATTTCCCTTAACCCAAAGAAAACACTATTTGGCTTAGAGGAAGGCAAACTTCTGAGGCATATCATTTCCAAAGAGGGAATAAGAATTGATCCCAGCAGGATTGAGGCCATTTTAAAGATAAGTCATCCTAGGAATGTGAAAGAGCTTCAATCATTTATTGGTAAAATAAACTTTCTAAGAAGATTTATCCCTAACTTGGCAGAACCCCTTAGGAACATAACAAACATGTTAAGAAAATAAACAAAATTAAAATGGAGTATTGAGGCTAAATAGTGATTTGACCAAGTAAAACAAGCCCTAACAAAAGCCCCTGTGTTATTCATTCCCGACTTCACAAAATATTTCATAATATTTTCATTTGCATCTGAACACACTGTTGCATCAATCCTCTTACAAAAAAAACAATCAAGGACATGAACAACCCATTGCTTTCTTTAGCAGGGCTCTAAGAGATGCTACATTAAAATACAATATAATGGAAAATCAAGCATTTGCTTTAATAAAAGCCATTAAGGATTTCAGAGTGTATATTCTTCATTCTCACATAATCGCTTTTGTTCCAAATTCTGTGGTCAAAGATATCCTGACTCAAAATGGACTTGATAAGAAGGGTAAGTGGATTGCCGTTATCCTTGAATATGATATTGAAATTAAACCTACCAAGCTCATTAAAGGTCAGGGATTAGCTAATTTAATGGCTGAGTCTAATTTTCATGCTTTGGATATTAATTTTGTCGCTGCACTGGATGACCAAGAAGAGCAGGTAACTCCACAAATGGATGAGGCTTTTACAACTTCTCCCTGGTATGCAGACCTCATTTTTGTATTATTAAATTTACAAGCTCCTCTTGGTTTGACTAAAACAAAAGCTAGATTTCTCAAGTTAAAGGCTATGAAATTTTGTATCTTAGACATTAATTTGTATTGGAAAGATGTTGGTGGAATTCTACTAAACTGTTTGTTGAAGGATGAAGTAGATAAATCATGCATGAATTTCATGAAGGAGACTGTGGTGGACATTTGTATTGGAAAACCACTGCCAATAAGATCCTAAGAGCTGGTTTTTACTGGCCAACACTCTTTGCTGATGTCCATAAAAGAGATAATTCCTGTTACAGGTGCCAAATTTTTGAAGGCAAGAGGAAACTACTGCCTTTACCCTTGAAACACATATCTGTTGAAATTCCTTTCCAACAATGGGGTTTGGATTTCACTGGAGAAATCCATCCACCATCCTCAGCTCAACACAAATGGACCCTCACAGCCATTGACTATTTCACTAAATGGATTGAAGCCATACCCTCAAGACAAGCAACACATGCTGTGATCATCAAATTTTTAGAAGCTAATATACTGTCAAGATTTGGATGTCCCAGGAAAATTATCACAGACAATGCAACAACTTTTAAGTCAAATAAAATGGTGGACTTCTGCAGCAAGTATCAGAGCACTCTAGGACATTCAACTGCTTATTACCCTCAAGGGAATGGATTAGCTGAATCCTCAAATAAGAGTTTAGTCAATATCATTAAAAAACTGCTGGAAGACAACAAGAAGCCATGGCACAATAAGCTGGTAAATGCACTGTGGGCTGACAGACTCACCACTGAGAAATCAATTGGCATGTCCCCATACCAATTAGTTTATGCAATGGACGCTGTTTTTCCAACTTCTTTAGGTGTCCCAGTTATGAAAATGATGCAAGAGTTGTAGGTGGAATCCAATGATACTCAGAGAAGGATAAATTAGACCATACAATTGCAGCAATCCAGGGAAGAAGTGTACAACAAAATACAAGTCATCGAGGAGAATGTCAAGAAAATTTATGATAGAAGGACCAAGGCTGATGATTTTCGGTTAGGAGACAATGTTTCAAAATGGGATTTAAGAAGAGAAGAGAAAGGTAAGCGTGGTAACTTTGACAACCTATGGAAAGGACCTTATATTATCCATACCTACAGGGGTCATAATGCATTTTTCCTCAAAGAATTGGATGGAACAGAGCTACCTGGTGGACCTGTGAATGGCAGGATGTTGAAACATTATTTTTCACAGGAATAGAAGTGTTTCTTGATAAAATCATTGTCTTAGATATCATTTTTGGGATTCAACTACGTTAAGTAAGTCATTCAACTATGACCATTTCCATGAGAGGTAGTCGTAACTGACTAATTTCTCATGATTTTTGAATAGTCCACTTAGCACTCATTGCATCGGGTGATGCTCACAGGGGTGAAGAAGTGGGATTGAAACTAGTGAAATGAATCACATGGCATCAATCATCACTTCCACACACCGGTAACGGGACTTCACGAGAGGTCACCCATCCAGGAACTCCTCTAGCTCAAGCGCGTTTAACTATGGAGTTTTCCCATAATCAAGCCCATAGCTTGCTACCCCATTGCAGAACCTTAGCAAGTATTGTGCCTCATGAACCATTCCAAGTAGAGCTCCCTTTACTCTTTGTATTTTAAGTAGAGGGGTTTACACGGTGCATTATATTAAGATGTCATTTTTTGGGATTCAAGCTAACGTTAAGTAATATCCATTCCAACTATGACCATTTCCATGAGAGGTAGTCGTAAGCGGCTGAACGTTTCTCTTAGAGTTTTTGAATAGTCCACTTAGCACTCATTGCATCGGGTGATGCTCACAGGGGTGAAGAAATGGGATTGAAACTAGTGAAATGAATCACATAGCGTCAATCATCACTTCCGGGGCTTGCACCCGGTAACCAGGACTTCTCGGGAGGTCACCCATCCCAAAACTCCTCTGGCTCAAGCGCGCTTAACTGTGGAGTTTTCCCCATAATCAAGCCCACTTAGCTTGCTACTATCCCATTTGCAAAACCTTAGCAAACTAAGTGGGTTTTAATTGTTTTGATTGGGTGACCTATTGTCAGAAGTTGAAGCCCACCGAGAAGGCCCTACGCTCCTGATTAATGTGCCACCATAACTACTACAACTCAAAAAGAAATCAGATGCAAAAAAGTGCTGAAAGCAGAACATTCAAGGCTACTGGTGAAAGGTTCTTGGCACGTCACAGAGAGAATGCCATCCCAATCCGGAGCCACTGTTAGGGTCCTATAATCCTTAGGATCACAAGGTGATTGAATATTTTCTCTCAGTCATATGAAATTGTAAATAATATTGCATGTTGCAAATGATTTCAAAAAAAAAATATAAATAATAAAGAAAGAAAAAATGAAAAGAGAGTATTTGAAAAGAAAAAATAGAATAAAGAAAAACAAAGAAAAGAAAAACATAAAAAGAATAAAAAATGATGATGAAAGAACCCCATGAGAAAAAGAAAAATAAATATGAAGGTGATGCAAATTCAAATGTTACTACAAGATAAATAGTTTGTTTTCAAGAATAAATAGAATGTTGTGTGCAACTTGTTTAAAATGCCACAACCTTGAGTCATTGTTTAGATCGTACAGTGTAATCATGATCAAACAAGTTTCAATTTCTATTAATTAGATTAGAGAATAAGTTAGCCAAACTGTGTAATCTTGGCTAATGATAGTTAGGTAGATGAATAAGTTGATCCAATTGTTTATGCTGGATCAATAAAATATGAATAGATAGGATTAGAATGTGTTTTTCCCTCAAAGAAAATAAAACAAGGGTCTGCACACCTAAATGCACCCTTTGACTGGTCAAAATTAGTCTTAGGTTGGGAAAAAATTAAGTTAAAAAGGGGTCAAAGGCTTAAAAATGGGTTGATTTTACATAAAGGGCTCTTATCCTAGGTTTAGGCTCATCAATGCGCTTTTACCCTAAGTTTGGGATCATTATGATTATTATCCAAAGGTTACAGTGCAAATGTTTTGTATCCTAAGTGTTGGGCCTATGTATACTGTCCGGAAGCGACAAAAAGGCTTTTGTTGTATATGGTTAAGTTGCGTGCTCCAATCGGCGGCTCGATCATCACCTCGTTAGATCAACGACTGACAAGGCTTTTTGCCCCCTGCCTATCCTGACTTTATCGGCGGAGTGGGTGTCCGAAAAGTGGTTTCCTCCTCGTTGGTCCCACCCCTACATGTCAGCCCCTCGCCATTTCGCACCCCCTCCCCCCCCTCACAAACTGCTTAGTACTTTGAACCCCCTCCGAAAACCGCCAACCCTTCGTCTTTTACTGCTAGTGTTTCCCGCGCGTTCACTCCTATCCTGACACCTGGCCATGTCTGTTACACAATTAATGTTTCCTGGGATAACCATTTGAATTGAATAACGACTCCGCGCCTCTTACGGGACTATGCCATTACCATAAAACCCCCTTTGCGCACCATTTTCAGTCCATTTCCTCACAAACCGTTCACTTTGTCTTATTTTCGAAATTGTGCTGACATAGTAAACTTCCATAGCCGCCAAAGAAACCAATTGAGCACGGGAAAAAGACATTGTTGCCACCTATAGCCGACTGTCAGCAAATCACTGGTAATCTCCCACTGTCAGTTTTACCTTTCCTGCAATTTGAATAGTTAAAATGCCTCCAAAGAAAAAAAATAATGATAATCCAATCAACCCAATGCTCCCTCCCACAGTCAATCTTGACCATATTCCCCTTGTAGACAAGGATTATAAAATCACAGAAACCAAATGCGAATTTGATTTCTTCGAGTTATACTGTTGGTTCGAGGACAATTTCATCGATCAAACTGATGAAATTGGACTCTGGGAGTCCAATTTACCCTTCTATATTTTTCCTCAGACCTATCATTTACTTGATTTCATTAGAAAGTGCCATGCCTGCTATTTGCTCAATCAGAGAGATGTTGTGGTCCCAAGTGGGGAAGTTTTGTTCACCATCACCCTTGAAACAATAAGTTAGATGATGCAGGTCTTTTAGACAAAATCTAGCACCCCTTTTTCAGTAGAAGCTTTGAATGACTTGTACCAAAAATTAGATTTCTCCAAGGGGGCCAAATTTTTTGAATTTTTTCTACCTGAAAATGCCCAATTGTCCAAGAAGAATCCACCTTATGCTGCATCCATGTTTCCTGACCAAGCCAAGCAAATTATTTCTGTTCTTTCATGTCTGTTAGGATATTATTTTGATGAATGGATAGATGAGCCTATCCTGGGTTTCCTGTCAATTTTCTCTACTGATCAAAAACCCTATGTTGTGTTTAATTTTAGTCAATTTATTACTGACAACATACATGAACAATTCCTAAAGTTACCAACTGAAGGAACATTCAAGTATGCCTCAATTCTTGCCTACATGTTCATATGTTATCAGGCAGACAGGTTCCCATGCTCACTACAGAAGTTAGATGAAGAAGGAAACTCACAATCAGTAATTTTCTGGACTGCTTTGGTGAGGAAAGATTCAAATGAGTACGCCTTCAAAGATTACATAGAACAGTTCATTCATCCAGTGATGAGTCCGTTGAACAACAATGCAGAGTCAAGAATCAGTGATGAGATTAAGAAAATTTTGCACCTAATTGAGCAAGCTAAAATAGGAGATTGTTTCCTTTATCAAAAATACATAGAAATAAGAATGTATGGGTGTGAGCTGCCACCAGACAAACTGCCTAAATACCTCCCAATGAGAGTATCTGCTTTATAGTACATAAGACAAATGATTAATGCTGACGAGATACATTTTGTTTCAGCCAAAAAGAAGTCTCAGTTCAGAATAAAGACATTGTTGGTCCCTTTATTTGTAACAACAGGGCAGCTGGTGAAGATGCAGATAAGCTCCCGAAAAAACTGAATTTCACTTTGAGCTTCACATGGTCTTATGACCCATTTGGCCTAGTCTCTAAGCTAAGGGTGGAAGAGAAAACCACTCCTTATGTGCACACATAGAGGCCAGAGATTGAAAGGTACATGAATTAGTTGGAATGGACAGAGAACACCTTACAGGAAGCAGAGGAGCAACTCATGGCCACCTCTACTTCACAGACTCATACTCCTCAAGAGAAGACAGGGAAGAGACAAAGAGAGGAAGGATCCCCTTCAGTTGCAGGGAGCTTAACAAAGGAATTTAAAATAATCTACAGAAAGAGAGCTAAAAGGAGTCCTAAGACAGATTTGGAAAAAGAAGCAGAACAGCAAGCCACCATAGTCATCAAAGATCCACTTTCTTCTGCACAATCAGGTAGCAAATTCACAGGGTCCCCAACAACATCATCAGTGTCACATGACCATCAGGGCCCAACCCAAACATCTGGGCTAATTCATGGAGATAAAGATAAAAGTATTTTTGACAAATACAAAGAGATAAAGCTCAGGAATGAGATCCTTAAAGGCAACACCTACACTCAATTTTGGAAACAAACTGACAATGCTCAAAGCAGGCTTCTATCAACCTTTGATACAGAGAAGGGAAGAATGCAAATGTCATTCTTACAAGCTCAGATTCCACATCCAAAGACAACCGCTGAATACAAGAAGACCTCCTTTGAATTTGATACAAAGGACATTCATCCCACCGATCAGATGGAGATGCATAAGCACACAGGAGAAATGATATTTTTTTCTTTGACTAACACTTCAATGAATGCTTCTAAGTTGCAGGTGTCTCTTACTAATGTTCAATCTCAGCCGAAGATTGAAAAGATTTCATCTCTGGCAAAGGATACCAGAATAAAATCATTAGAAGAACTAGTCATAAATATGGGGTATGATCCAGAGAATGTCAAAGCAACTGAAGAGTTGATCAAGAAGAAAAATGCTGATATTGCAGCACATAGAAAGCAGCTAGAGATGCCAGCAACCGAGGACCCACAAACAAAAGAAATAGGAGAGTCGGAGAGCTAGAAGGAAGACATGCTCAAGTTGATCATGGAGCAGAACATACAAATTAGAAATATGGAGACGGAGATGGATAAATTAATCAAAGAAAAGGAACAAAATGCACAGTTGGCCATGGTTCCTTTGGATGCAGTGCCCCACACAACAATACCAACTACAGGTACTTCTACATCAACAAGACCTCTAACTAGCCCATAGATGCTACAGGAAAATTTATAAAAGCAATGGAAGATATGTCAATACAAAATGAAGAAATCAAGAGGCTGGAGGGACAGATAAAGGCCTTAAAGGAGTAGAAGAACAGAAGTGAGGCCTCACACATGGCTGAGGCACAAAGGTCCCAAAGGTTAATGGAAAGGATACAACTAACGGGAAAAGAGACAGCCATGGGCCAAACCTTGGCCCAAGCAAAAGAGAACATATGGACACACATCCTTAACTCAATGAATGAAATTTGGCCTTTCGTACAAATCATTTTTGAACAAAAGTAGTTGATACAGAAAGCTACAACAGCCATTGAAGACATCAAAGAAAAACTGGGCGATAAGCCCACTAAAGCCACTGATATTATCAGATTTCTGAATTCTAAGAATAAATATGAGCTGGAGGAAGTGGGAATTGAAGACAAAACTGAAACAGTACTTGAGGGCAAGAAGGTTTTGACCAAAAAGAACCTCGTACTACAACTGGAAGAAAAATATCAGGGGCTGGAAATTGGTGTCAACAGGTTTGAAGTGCTGAACAGAAAGGCACTGCTTAGTTTATTTGTGATAAATGATAACTTGATCACTCAAATGGACTGCAACAAGAAATTGAAAGATGTGGCCAAGGACAACTCCAAGTTTGCAGGTGTAAAGGGCAACATAACAGGAAAAGCCTTTCTTGAGGCATCGGAGAATGATTTAACCATACAACATGAGTTAAATCTAATTTTCGTCATCAAGCCTACTTTTTCCTAGTACATTGAAGTAGATGAGATCTACAAGAGGGTGACTAAGTTGTCTATTTGGAATGAAGAAAGGTGGGATAAGTTATGTGGGTTACTAGATTAAGTGAGTAACTCTATCTTCAGTTTAAGGATCAACAATGCAACAAGGATCAAAATGACAGATCAACAACAACTTCCTTCAAATCAGGGCCAACTTTCGAACATTTCCAACTTGCCCTATTAGTTTGTAATAAGAGATATAATTTGTTTTAGATTTGCCTAAAATATATCCTGATCAGTTATGACAGGACTTTTGTAAATAATTGTATAAATACTTAAGATTTCGAAGTATTGAGGGTTGATTTTTGCATTCCAAAAGCTATTGTACTTTTCGATTTGATGTGTTGATCTGCAATAAAGGGACTATTTCACAGGATTTATGTGTTGGACTATTTGGTGAAGTACTTCTCTCACTGTCTATGTGTTTATTTCTTTGTTCCCATACTTACGTGTTCTTAAATCTGAATTATTTTACAGAAAGATGATGTACAAAATTTGTTGAAATATACACTCTGATTCTGGCTATGGATAATTTAAATATTTTCGTCTGATATTAAGCAAAAGAATTGTTAACTGCTCTTTTTCTTAATTGAACCTATTTCATTTCTTCTATTACACTTAATTTAAAATCTGAAGGATTCAGTTAGTTCAGCTACCTTGCCCTATGAAAACCCTTTGAAAATCTGAGACATGTCCATGTTAAGTTGTATATTCCATAGCCCTTTGGAAGTTTAGGCATTTAATCAACCAAACCAATTAAAACAAATCTCAAACAATCAAACAAACAATTGAGCATTCTTAGCGAGCCTAATATCATAAATACAACAAAGTTAATTTTGACAGAGAGATCCCTCTCTGAGTTTAGGAAGGCTCCTAAACTCTAAAGTGATTTTGTGGTTACCTCTATGGTTTCTTCCACAACCTCAGAAATTGCAGAGTGATAACAGTATCCACCAACCCACCTTTAGAAGCAGTCAACTTCTTCAAGTTAATGATCATCGATGTAGATATAGGCTTGAGATTTGCCATCCTAAACCTCCTCAAGATCTCAACTACATACTTGCCTTGCCCTAGGAAGATCTCTTTTGCCTACTGCCACACCTCCAATCCCAAAAAGCAGTGCGTCAAGGTGATGTCCTTCATCTTGAACTTCGAAGCAAGATCCTCCTTGCACATCACTATGAGCTTCTTCAACCCTGTGAGGGAGAGATCCTCCACAAAACGTACCAAGATGAGTGGTTCACCCTCAATGAGTACATTGTACAGGTTGGGGTCTTCCTCACTCTTGGTGAAGCCCATGCCTAGAAGATATCCATTGATATTGGCATACCATGCGCACAGATCCTACTTCAACCCATAAAGGCCCTTCTTCCACATGCATACATGGCACTCCCTTCCATGCTTCTCAAAGACCTAAGGTTTCTCAATATACACCTCCTCCTCAATCACCTTGTTGAAGAATGTAGTCTTCACATCCATATGATGTATTCTCCACCCCATCTCTGAAGTGTTGAGATTTTGGGTAGCATTGGATGTGCTCTAGCTCCAAAACTTTGTGGAGGGGCTAGAACACATGAGATCTCCAAGACCCAGAAATCATTTGGAGAAATTCCACCCGGTGTGAAAGTTATTCAAATAATTAAGTTATTTAGTGGGGACCCTAAGTCTAACTTAGGGAAATAAAAAATTAAAGTGAATTAATTTAAACATGTGGGTGAGAATGTTCTAAGTAACATGGATCAAGTCTTTTCTAATCTTAGTCGTTGATTATAGATTAGATCATGGCCGTTGATTTCTCAACGAGAAAAGTATTAAAGGAAGGCTTGGGGTCAGTTGGAGAACACACAGAGTGGTAGCACTTGAGCTAAGTCGAAATTCTAGGGTGCGATTTGCTGAGAATTTTCGAGTGAGCTTGCAGTGCTTGAGAGGGGTAGATCGACGAGGGATTATTTTGATCCGAGGTCGAGAATACAAAGGCAGAGAGACATATCCGTACCAGACAACGCAAAGATCATCAGGAGGGACGCAACTCAACCAGGTTGATGCAGAGGCAGTGCAGAGGCTGACGCAGGGCCTTCAGGGTGACAAAGAGGCAACACTGAGCCCAGAAGAGTGACGCAGGGGCAGCCTGTGTTGCTACACTGGGCAGGAGAAGCTGACGCAGAGGCTGGAGGAGAAGCACTGGGGTTCTAGTGGGCCAGAAAGGGCTTGTATTCAATATTTTTCAGAGTGCTTCCTTGGCTTAATCAACCATATTTTATGTCTCCGAGTGATGGGTACATCCGCCGTGAAATTCTCTATTGGGCAAACGGAAACCATTACTAGTGCCCTTGATTGTATTCAGATATTATGCTTAATAAACAAACCCTCTAAGAGCTGTTGCACCGGTTTTCCCGCATTGGGTTTTTCCGGGGACATTGTCCAAAAAATACTGTCCTTTGTCATGTGTGCGTTATGCTTAAGTAAATGATCTATATGTATGTGTAGGTTGCAGTTGTGTTTACTTTGATATTTTACTGAATATTTCAGAAAATAAGTTGTTAATTAATTAAACAAGTAGGAGAAGTAAATCAAGATACTGCAGTAGGGTTTCTATATTTAGAATTTTTCACATGGTATCAGAGCGATTGCAGATCAAGCTGAAGCCATCAACGTAGGGCTGAAGTTTTTTTTGCTGCAGGAGGGCAGCTGAAGTTGCACAGATTCAGAAAGAGGCAACCTAGCACCAGAGGGACAATGCAGAGGCCCTGTGGGGGTGACGCAAAGGCTGACGCAGGCCTAAGAGGGTGACATAAAGCCTGTCAAGCTCACGCTGAGGTTGATGCAAGCCCAAGAGGGTGACGTAGTCCAAGAGGGAGTGAAGCTGTGCTGGTTCTCATGGCTGGAAGTGCAGTTTTTTGATCTTCGAAGTTGCTGGTGGGGCATTGTTTCTGTCGGTGCAGAACAATGCCTAGCAGGGTTGACAAAGTAATGGGAAACAATTCCTCAGCATATTTTTCTAGCCAAGAAATCTGAGATTCGATCAAATGGAGTGATCGTAGAGGGCTGATTCGACAGAATTGGTGAAGGATTTCCAGGAGGAAATCATTTGTCAGAGGGAACATATTCTCTAGAGGGTTTTTATCGCCAAGAAATCTAGATCCGGTCTTTTGCTGAGTGTAGAAGTAGTAGAAGGGAAAAGAGCACTTGCTTCGACAGTTTGAGCAGAGATGGCCCCGTATGGACTGAGAGATTAGGATAGGTTAGACGGTGTGTCTAACTTTACCATTTGGAAAGCTAGAATCTTGATATTCCTTGAGGAATATGGCATCAAAGACCATGCCGAGAACGTCTTGGCTATGTCGACCGATGCTGATGCTCTAAAGAATTTTAATGAAAATCAGGCGTAGGCTAAACGTTTGATCATGGATGGAGTGAAAGATCACGTGGTTCTGCATATTGCTGAGAAGAAGACGACAAACGAGGTGTGGACAACATTAACCACATTGTATCAAGGTAGCTTCGTCCAGAGGAAGATGCTTTTGGAGAATAAGATGCAAATGTTTAGATGCATAAGGGAGAGGAGATCGATCCTTTCCTCTTTAGATTGCAGACTATCCGAGACCAACTGATTGCCATGGGGGCAACTCTTGATGATGGACTCATGGTGAGGACTGCTTTGAATGCAGTCGCCGATGAGTGGGAGACCTTTGTCCAAAGCATTTTGGGCAGAGCACAACTTCCAAACTAGGGGGACATGTGGGCAATCCTTTGACAGGAGGAGATTAGGAGAATAACCAAGAGGGAATTCAGCAGCGAAGGAGTCAAGATTAAGAAAGAGGAGGAGGAAGATGCAACCCTAACATCTAAGGGACAGAGGCAGCTAGGGAATAAGAAGAAGGACCTATCCAAGGTCTGGTACTTTAGAGGTGGCGAATTGGGACACTTCGCCAATACTTGTCCTAAGAAGAAGGGCAAGGAAGATTAAGATTCCAAGGAAGCAACAACGAAAGGGGATGATGACAACGATGATGATGTGGCCATGAGTGCTCATGTACCTCGAGATAAGAGGTGGGGCGACATAGATCTGTAGAGTGAGCTACAGATGGTGGACAACGAGATCCTTGAGGTGCCCGAACTCTTAGATCACATACGAGCTACGAGAGCCTAAAGACAGTAGTAGGATGACTAGAGTCAGTGGATGCAGAGGATCATGGAGAGGCACAGGGTAGTGCTGAGACACTGAAGACTGGAGCAGCGCAGAGGAGAGGCAACAACAACGTGGAAGCAACAACGCAAAGGATGATGGGATTTCAGCAGCGCAGAGGCAGTGCTTACGCAGTGCAGAGCAACAGACAACACAGAGCTTCAGAGGGGTAGCGTAGGGCAGCAACAGAGGGTGCTTCAATGATCAGATGCAACCAGACTGACTTGTCTTTCAGTTGTTGGGTGATGTCCTTTAGTTGCTTCTCAGCAAATGAGTTGCAGTGCAACAGTTAGCAGTGGTAGTGCTATAGGCAGCATGATGCAGCAAGTTGAGAGGGAGCTGCAGTATAGATGTGGCAGTGTCAGTGGCAGTGACATGGGCAGCAATACAGAAAGCAACAACGCAGAGGATGGAGGGCAGCAGGCCAAGCATCAACAATGCAGGGGACCGATGCCAAAGATTAGAGTAACGTTTCTGGAGTGAAGTGTTGCTAGAGCACATTCCTTGCTAATATGGAGTGTTGAGCTAGAGCATGCTCCTCATCGTCTCTCAGGGACTGTTCGACCCATCTTAGCCTTCTCCTAGTAGAGCTCGAAAGGAACATCTCGCTCCTCCAGATTTACACACTGTGTCCTTTCTGCTAGTGTTGCTGGTCCTTGCTCAGCCTTAGGTGCCTCTTGCTCTCATTCCTCTACCCCTGGTGGCTCTCTCTCATGATACCTGCCAAAAGGTCCAACACATCAATTCTTACATCCCGACTGAATACAAATTTCCTCTATCTTGGAATGTAGACTTGTTAGGCCTTTGAGACGTCCCTGTAGCCCACAAATATTCCCTTTTCTAAGAAGGGCTCTAGCTTAGTCCTTTTCTCTGTAGGAACATGGACATACACTGGAATATCGAAGATGCACAAATGGATGACATTCAGTTTGACCCTTGCAAACATCTCCTTAGGGGTCACGTTCTCCAATATCCTATAAGGAACTCCTGTTTTGCACATAAACAACGATATTGTAGGCATACGCCCACAAAAACATGGGCAATTCTTGGTCATAAATCATTTCCCTCACTACCTCCATTATGGTCCTCTTCTTCCTATTGGTAATCCCATTTTGTTGAGGGTTGTAAGGTACTGTGAGCTTCTTCTTGATTCCCATTACTTCACAAAATTCCTTGAACTCATTGGAGGTATATTCGCCCCCATTGTCCGATCTCATAAGCTTAATCTTCTTCCTGGTCCGATTCTCCACAAGAGCTTTGAATTCTTGAAATCGACTGAAGACCTCACCCTTGGTCTTCAGGAAGTAGACCCAAGTCTTTCTAGAAAAACCATCTATGAATATCTCAAAGTACAAAGACTTTTTGATCCACTCCACAAACATAGGACCACAAATGTTTAAGTGCACCAAGTCTAGTACTCCCTTAGAATTGATCTTGTTGTGAGGAAACATGTTCTTACCCTGCTTTCCAAGTGCACACCCTTTGCACACTCCTTCCTGCACCACCCCGATCTCCGGAAAAACTTGTAACCATTCTCCATAACATTTGAAGAGCCCTGTAGTGTAGGTGTCCCATCCTCCTGTGCCAAATATCACTCTGGCTATCACTCTCGAGTCTCATGTACAAGAGCATTCATCAACTATCCTCTCAATAGTTAGAGATTCTTATGCTTTCTCCTAATTACTCACCGCTTGCTGGGATTTGGTCCTTTTGGCCCAACAACCACTTCACCTCCCATGAAGCTAACTTCTAGTCCTTTGTCTTCTATGTCTGAAATTGAAAGGAGATTCTTATCTAAACCCGATACGTACGACACCTCATTGACCTCCATGATACCTCATGAGTCCATTCGAAACTCAATATTGTCTATACCCTCTACTGCATACTTGGTGTTATCACTAAGCTCTACATGTATATCTTTGTGCTCCTTGGTCATGTTGGTGAAGATGTCTTGAGATCTTGTCATGTGATGAGTTGCTCCATTGTTCACAAACCAGACACCTCTCGTGACAGTTTCAGAAAGGCACGACACCAAGTTGAAGCTCTTCGTGAACTTTTCAGCCAACTCATCCATCTATGTAATGGTTGCCATGGCTGTCTTTCCCTTGCTCTTCTTCCTGTTTGGACACCACTGGCAAAATGCCTGAACTTGTGACATGCAAAGCACTTGACTTTGCCCATGTCCTTCCCCTTTTTACCCTGTGAAGGTCCACCTCTATTTTGGTTCTACTTGGCCTTCCCTTTTCCCTTCTTTGCTTGTGCAGCAAGAGCAAGCTCCACTTTCTCCTTACCACTCCTTTGCTATACTGTGGTTAATGAGTTCTCCCTGATTTCCTTTTGGATGAAATCATCCCACAATTGGCTCCAATTAGGAAGTTGTTGTGTAGCCAGGATCCCATCCACAAAGGTGGTCCAATGCTTGGTGCATCCTTTTAGAGCTACTTTCACATTCTCTGAATCATTCAAAACCTGTCCAACAACTGAAATCTCATCACGAGGTTGTTGGATCCTTGTGAGGTAAGATGTTACGGTCTCATACTTGTTCATGTTGATGTTGTTCAATTTTTCCCGTAACACCATCTTCTTGTTTTCGTTTGTGCTTTGATAAAGACTGGTTAGGGCTACCCACATTTGACATGGCATGCCCTTCCCTGATATGTGAGGAATTCTGTGATCATTCACACCATCCAAAATTATACCTATCACTTTCACATCCTTCTAATTGTGCTCATTTTCTAGGTTTGGATATGAAGGAACATGGATATCCATGTTCACAAAATTCCACAAACCATTCATTTTTAAAAGTATGGTTATCTGTTCCTCGTTGGGACTGAAGCTAATGACCCAATCTAACCTGTTTTTATATCGCAAACAACTCAATGATGCCACCTCACAAATCAACTTTGGCCACAAAACCCCAACTGCAAAATTAAAAATAATTCTGCTGCCATAAAAAGAAAAAATTCGCTGTTGCAATCCCTAGTGATATTCTATCTCTCCTTCAAAGTTTTCTAGAGCTCTGATACCATGTTAAATCTCTTAATATTGGCCCATATTTTTTTTCTCACAACAATTTTTATTCCCAACAACTTATTTATTTTAGCAAATAAATTCTGAATTATTGAAAAATAAAATCGTTGGTATTTTTAACTCTAGAAAATCAAATATGCAGCGAAAATGAAATAGAGAGATCAATCGCACATTACAATTGATAAACACCCACGACATTTCTCCTTCATCTATTAATCTAGAAAATTAGGGTTTCAACCCATAGAGAATTTACAAAGAAAAATACGGTGACTAGAACCTGCAACTCGACTCCACTGGAATAATTTGGCCCAAGAAAATTTGGCCAATTGGAAACTAGCCACCGAAAAAATTTGGCCTGGAGAAAATCTACCCACCTCTCACCAGTAAATTGCACCTATGCCTTGTCCTCGCTCAACCCCTGCGCACTCACAAAACGACCCTGGCCAATTGGCCTCCCCAACAGCTGTGCCAATTTGACCTCTCCAATCTCCTACAAATCGGCCTCCTGGAAACACTCCCAAAATTACCCTTGTATTCTCCTTCTTTCTCCTTAGTCTAATTGAGCCTCTTGCTCTAGAGAACTCGCTCTCTCCTTGAGAAATTCGCTTTCCCAAAAATGTTGTAGCGGCCTCTCCTCTTTGTCTGTGTCATCACCTCTCCATTAGGCTTAAATTGATAATCTTCATTAAGCCCAAGTCCCTAACCCAAATCTCCTTCTAGAAGATCTAGGAGATCAATAGTTGAGAATATTTCTTAGTCACTTAAATAATTTTATTATTTATTGTTAGAAAATGACTTAATAGTCCATAATAATTAATTGACTTTAATTTTGTACTTTTCCTAAGTTAGACTTAGGAAAGAAGACATAAATACCTAAAGAAGTAATAAATCATCTCCTACATGGCAAGATACCAAGCCTATGTAAAAGACCTTTTGAAGCTATTACAAACTTAACTGATATAGGGTGCCAGTACTAGTGACAGATGACAATCAACCTAAAGAATGGAAATTAATATCAAGGGCAGATGGAAAATAACAAGTATTGTTTACTTCAAGTACGCTATATCAATCCGTAACTCCTATTTGTGCCTCTCCTAAACAATGGAAAGAAAAGGCCTTAGGGGAGGTCACACTCGACTAGGGTCAAGGGATAATCTCCTAGGTGAAGTGTGGGAACAAGAGTACAATTATGAAAGGCCAATCCTCTAGCTTAGATTGTGCTGCATATTAGAATGCCCTTAGCATTAAATGAAAGCACGTGATTATAGAAATGGTTAGTGTACCTTCTGATAGATAACTCATCTTCCTTGAAAAAGTATGCTAGATGGGAGAGAGCATTGACTGTAGCATAGGTTGAGAGCTCTAAAGTAAAGCCATCTATAGATCATCATAGGGTTGCTGGCTGGCTGGCTGACCAAAGGTGAGAAAATATTTCTCCTATGGTTTACCCACTTGTTGTGGGTAATAGAGCTCATGCCTAGGTTTCTCTAGATTATGCAGTAGAGATTGAGCACATGGCCCTATTATCGCTTGCCGCCTACACCTACATACAAGTTAGTGAGAAAAGCCTTTAACCCCACAAGGTGTGGTTGGTGGCAAGGAACTCAGGGAAGAGGCTGTCACACTAATCCAGACTCTCTCCGTTTAAGCTATCTCCTAGGTTAGCTATGGGGGTGGTCTCTAAAGAAAAACTAAGTTAAATATGTGAGTTTTCTAGGAGAGTTGTTAGAGTTAAATAGATTACTTCTTCAAATTTATAAGCAAAAACGTGACATGAGCAATAACCATCAATACATAAGATAAGCATGAAACATATGAGAAACCAGTGCCTTAAGAGTATTGCTCTTAAAATGAAATTGTATTTACTTAAATGAAGTGAACTGTTTTCAAATGGAAAACAAAATTAATCCTGAAAAGTGAAACAAAAAACTGTTTGCACAAGATATTATAAATGTAAGATACGAGAATGCTTTTAAGATATATAAATTGGTGAATGAAAACTTGTGAAGATATTTTTCCAAAACACAAGCAATTAGTAATCTATTTTGAAGAATGTAAATGAAATGATAGAAAAACTCAAATGTTAGATCAAGATAACAACATGCAATTAGCCTTGTAACATGAAATAAGAGTACTTGAAAAGAAAATGAGACTCATTAACCATTCATGAGCATGATGATCATTAAACATGAAAGAGAGTTTGCTGAAGTAGACAATGTTCCAAGTACAAGAAAATTAAACTAAACTTGTTGCAAAAGAGATTACAATACTTGCATGAAAGGGAATGCTTCTTGAAGATTGGAAATGATGTTGCATGTGAGACTCTAAACCATCAAGAAAACAAAAATTTAGAACTTGCAAGTAAGGTAAATGTGATGAAAAATGTTCTTGGTTTATTTTATTAATTAGTTCTAAAGCAAGGTTACAATTCAACTCTTCAATCCTTAGACCTCACCCTCGCCCAAAGATATGGATCTCACAGTGAGTCAATAGAGGAGTAGAGGGTCCCTAAAATGTCTATTCAACCAACTTATGTTGGAGGTAAAATTTTAGTGATGCTTGGGGCATGTAAGATCAACTTCAATTTCAACTTCAACTTAAAATTAAATTAACATGAAAATGAAAATTCAACTTCAACTTGAACTATATTTGCTTATCATGAAATAAAATGTAGTTTTACTTGATGCATCAAACTTAAGATTGTAGAGTGTGCTCAATGGTGAAGCATCAACAAATTTTAAGTATGATTTCAAACTAAATAAACTAAAGTAAAGATGCTTGCATATAATTTTTTTTGAATTTGCTATGAAAGTAAATGCTCTTAAAACTTGTAGCAAATCAAAGTGAATAGCTAGTGAAATGAATGAAATGCATGGTTGTGTTAATTGACTAATTAAATGAGATGTATGCAATTTAAAGAGATCAACAAATCACGCTACAAGTCCTCTCCAAAATGGAGAAATTGGGATGCCAATGGGTAAAACCCACACTCCCAAAATTAGAAATTTTATTGGTTCTTAGACTTACTCTTGATGAGAAATTTCTGCAATATAAAGACTCAATAGAAATCAAATCTTTACAAGTGAAGAAGAGAGACTAAGCCTCCTCAATGCTCACAACCAAAAGAAAGAGAAGAAGTCACAAAAGGAACCAGGCCTTCCTCAAACAAGCTCCTCAACTGCCCACAACCAAAGGAGAAAGAGAGAGTCCTCTTCGTTTGACATTAGAGCTCAAAGGTCTTGCAACAATTTGTTAGTAGTTTCTTGAAGGTGAATCCCACAAGTTGCTACAAGAAAACAAGTTAGAAAAAGAAGGTTACAAAAAACCAACCAAGTGTTAGACAAAGAAAATCACAAAATATTGCACAATAATTTATAATGGGCTAAGCCAAAGAGGATGAGTAAACTCTCTTCTTTGTCTAGCCATGCTTAAGCTCTTTAAATAACAAAATATGATCCAATGAAGAACAATGAAAAGTAAAATATTTTTATATGATTGCATGCATACAAACTATGTCCAAACGAATCCCTGCAAAACAATTTTTTCGTAAAATAAACTATGAAAATCCAAATAAAAAATGAGAGTTCTCTTGAAGGTGCTTCAAGAGTGGGTTGGTCTCCCAAAGACTTCCCCTCACGCTTGATTTAAAAAGAATTCTTCTACAATACTTAAGTCACACATTATTCCATGTAGATTTAGATAAACAAACAATGAATTGAAACTTCTAGAAATTTATCTGAAAATAAACTAGAACTTTCAACCTCTAGAGCCTACTTTCAAATCAAATGCGAATACAAGATAGCTGTGCACTAGCAAATTCACAAGAATACATGGAAAATGAAATAACTCAAAGCATAGAAAAGATTATACCAATAGTTCTCAATGCACCATCCTCCAAAGGAAGAACACCCATGAATGGACCTCCAAAGTCTTTTTATTGATATTCTTGAAAAGTGTACAAAGTAGCAACGCTTCCGCAAGCACAATAGCTCATATCCAATATGCAATATGAGAGCCCATGCCTCCATTATATAGAAAGTTGGGAGCAATTTCCAATGAAGAACCAAGTGCCAAGTAGTGAGAGGGAGGAGATCACAAGGCAAATTCGAATTTGATAAGTGGAACTCCATTGCCAAGTGTAAAAATCGGATTATGGCAAGTGGACGTCATTTTCTTCTTCCCTTATGTGCCAAATTCCAATTTTATGATGGAAAGACAAATGTATATGGGTGGTAACCAATATGGGGACAATTTCCCATAAAAATTTCCACCATATATTCTCGCAAATCCTCCTAAATGTGCGTTAACTTCACAAATTCGAATTTCCAAGTAAACAACTCTCATTTAATGCCATAAATTCAATTTTATTTGAGCACATGTCTTTTCCTTGATTTTATGAGTCCACTTCACTTTGTGACTTCACTTTAACTCCTCCATAATTTTTTACTTCATTTCCACCTCATTTAGTATGCGTGGATATTTATTTTTCTCCATTTATTTAATTTCTGGCTTAATTAAATGCCAAATTTCCCACTAAACTTAGGAAAAGTGGGTTTTGAGGGTCATAGTAGAAAGTTGAGGGTGAGAGGTGTAATTTTGATTACTCATATCCCATACAACTTCTCTGGGCAACACTTATTACAATTTAATTAAATTTTCGACTTGCGGGAAATCTAAAAAATTAAAAAAATCACTACCTGGACCTAACCAAATTCTACGAAATTTGTTGTGTGATCTTATATCGTAATATACATTGACTTTAGACACTAAGACTCACCCAAGGTCTCAACATCAAGTCGTACTCCAACTTTGGGGTAAAATTAGAGGAAAAAACTCAATTAATCAATAAGTCCTGATAGGGAGATGATAATTAACTGAGTAAAAAAAACCTCCCACAATAATACTCACTTGTTGGCAAGGTCCCAAGCTACCTAGGCCTGTTACAGACTCAATACTGACTCAAATTCATCATTACTAACATTACTTATTACAATTCCTTGTAGGGCGTGGAATCTGGGTACAAGAGAAAATGATGAGAAGTAGAAGTAGAGTTTAAAAACTCTGGTGATATGATGATATCTGATGGTACACATGTCCTTTGGTTCATCCTTGGGCATGGAGTCTTCATATAATCATTAGGTGCCACTCCAGTGGTCAACAGACCCAATATAGGTGTGTATATCTACATACTTTGTGTAAAATCTAGGTGTGCATTTCTATACATTGTGTAGAATGAGAACTTTGAAAGTGCATAGACCATATTTGATATGTTTTTGCTCTTCACTTTCCTCTTTCCTTTTTCCATTGTCCAACCTTCTTTCAATCTTTATCTTAGACCTTGGCTCTTCTTCCCAATGACTTGAACATAACTGCTAGTGGAATCTTGTTTGGTTGTACTTTTTCTGATTTTCATTTTATACTATTCGGTGATAACTAATTAGGAAGTCTATTATGTTCTTTTGCAGTTTTAGCTTGTAAAGAGGAGAGGCAGTTAAGAATGCCATTAGCAGCAAAATTTTCAAGCATTGATTCTCAAGAAAGTGATGCAGGAATGAATCGAAAGTCTGAAGAGGATGATGATGGACGAAATCCTCCGGTTCTTACAATTGTAGCAGGCATTGTGGTTTTCCTTTTATTTTGTTGGGTTTTAGGATCAATAGTATTGTCGATAGTTCATCTGTTCTGGAAATGACCTTAACCTTCATCTTTGAAGTATTTGATTTGTGTTATTAGAGTAGATTTCTGGTTATTTTAGGTGTACCTTCATGTATATCTAGTTTTTTTTTTTCTATTGTCTTTTCTATGCTTTTGTGTTGTAATTTTAAATATAATTTCAAGAACAATTTCATTAGTTTTCCTTAAAATGAGATTGAAAATAAGAATACTTTAAAAAATCAATATCAAAATTTTTTCATTAGTTTTCCTTAAAATGAGATTGAAAATAAGAATACTTTAAAAAATCAATATCAAAATTTTTGAAAAACTGTTGATCTTGCTACTAATAAACAGTATAATATTGTCTTAATCCAATGTGTTGGGGGGAGATTATATACAACAGATTTACATTCACCTTTTCTCACAAAGAAGTTCTACAAGTCTATTGTAACTATGTCCCATCCCCACAAGTATATAGAAGAGTATGATCTTTAATATTTCCCTCCCCAAAATGCACTCTATGCATTGCTGAGAATGAAATAGTACAGAAATAAAGGAAACAACTGGAATATCTCATGGATGACCGCGTTCAAGTATTTTCTTAACAATTGTCTCTCCGAAAGGCTGAGCTTAAATGGTAAAATATTACAGCAAGCTACTGGAATATCTTGGTCATAATATTCATCAAGTTACATCATAATTATATTAAAAATACGCCGTTGAAAGTTTTTAATAAAGGATAGAAGAGAACATGACTGGCTGCAAGCAACATACCACATAATTGTAAACACAATTTACTGATAGGTAGCTCTTTGGTGACAAGCCTTGAACGGCCTTTTGTGCAAACCCCAGGGAACCAGATTCAGGTTTTTAATTTTTGTAGTATTCATATTTGTAGTGCAAATGGAAACATTTGCATTACAATCTTGAGTTCTATTGCAAAGCACTTTAAAACTTAATGATGGATGCCCATTCCTGCTGTGAGTGTAGAATCTAGATGTAAAATATGTTTCATTGAAAATAAAGAAACATTTATGTCAAGATCATGATGTTCAGGTGCCAACGAGTGGCGCATTGGAATCCCTGACCTACATAGGTAAAGAGCGCTGGCATATTTGCATTGGCTCCAAGCAACAAATGATTTACATCTTTCCTAAACATGTCAATCTTGGCTGAAACATGGAGAGCCAAACCTGGTGATCATGTAGAAACTTCTCTCAAATTGAACAAAGGTGGCACTTAATGAAATGTTTGTTGAAAATTTAGTGGTGGAAGGTCTTCTGGGTTGTGCCTTAGCCAATGAAGACCACAAATTTTCCTTTCTCTAGCCCGAGTGCGAGTTCATGAGATAGATTTCAGTTACGATGAGTTGATTTCCAGTTTACTGGAATGGTCATCAAGTTTTCATGCGTAGTGTTGGAACTTCAGTTGAGTGGAGTCTTCTTCAGTTAGACTACAGGACGAGGTGGCAGTGACAAGTTTAGTTAGAACGAGTTAAGACTTCAGTGTTGATTGGAGAGAGAACAAGTTAAGACTTCAGTGTTGATTGGAGAGAGAATGAGTTGAGTTCTCAGTTAACTCGCAAATACAACTGAAGGAAACTCGAGTGAACTGATAATTGAACTAGGCCTCCTTGCATGGTTCAAATTCTATCTATAAAGAGAAGGATGAAGGCACAAATTCACAGATCATTCTTTGTGTGTGGAGTGTGCATAATTGAGGAACAGTTGTGCGCTAGGATTTCGGAGGCCAAGTGTGCTAGGAAATAGGAGCTAGTGCATCAAAGAAATAGGGCTCAAGTGTGCAAGGAAATAGGAGCCTAGTGCGCAATGATTGTGGAGCAGGGATCAAGATTCTCAAGGCAGGTCGAGACTATTTCTCAGAGATAGATTGCTGGCTGCAGTAGCAGCGTGAATTGTAATAGATCTATATTGCTCAAAGAACAATCAATAAAATACCACAACAAAGAAAGCAGGTTTTTCCTTTTGGGTTTCCTAGGTAAAACAAGCATGTCAATTTTGTGTGCATGTGTTTTTATCTCTGGTGTTTTTCTGGTGCTTATAGATTGTTAAGAAACTCTCTATCTTGGTGAAAGTAAATTTGGTTTCAGTTTTCAGTTTCCTTGTTTTCAGTAATTAATCTAAGTAGTTCCAGAGTTTAAGAAAATTAACAATGTTGCAGAACAATTACGTCTCCACAAGAAAAATAATCCCATCAATTTGATGATGTCCCACATGCTTCTGCCAGATTGTTGGATCATCCACTCCAAACAGAACTCTCTTCCAATGGAGGAGAGACACAAAGACCATACCAACTTCAACAACTATCTAGCCCAAATATTTTGGGAACTGAACATTTCCACAACACATGCTTAAGCATTTCAGTGTTGTGACAGGCCACACAACATCCATCAATAAAACCAGAGTGATGCAACCAGTACCTGACTGCGAGATTATTATGGAGAGCAATCTCCCCAGTACATGTGTCTTAAAGAAAAGTAATGCTTCAAATTCCTTAACACCTCCTGATCCAACTAGCTTCAGAATCATTGGCATTCCGTTTTATATTTAGATGCTTTGTTATTGAGCAAAATGAGTGAACCTCAACATAGAGTTCCCTAGAGCAATAAATCATGAAAGGCCTCTAATAAAACTGTTGGATAAGGTTGTCATTGATGTCAATATGATGTCTAGCATTGTTGAAGCCAGCACCATGTATATGATTCCCTAGCAGACCAATGGATGAAGAAATAGCATCTACCAAACATTATGATGAAAAGCTGGCAAGCCCTAGATGTTTAATGAGATGCTTGATATGCCCTAGCCTTGTTGGAGCATACCCTAAGTCTATGCATGAATGAAGCCGTAAACCTATGAATGCATAAACGAAATCCTAAATGCATATGCCAGATACATGAATGAATATTTGTAGATGCCTAATCTAGAAGCTCTAACATAAGAAACGCTAGATATGCCTTTGTTCATGCCACATGACGTTTATGACATATATGCCAAATACCTTTTTGCTGCATGGAAGAAACCCTAAATAAAAATAGAAATAACTTCTTGAAAATATAATTGCACCAGCTTGCAGAGGGCTTCTACCTCTTTCCAATTAGTACTCACACGCCTCCAAACTCCTTGTCGTTGAGGAGAATTCAATTTTTGAAGTTTAAAAAATACATTATTTTTCAACCTCTTAAGCCTACTCATGTCGGCCTTCTTCACACAGGTTGACTCTCCAACTGTCTTGACGGCTCAGGCTAAGGAATAAGTATATATACAAACCTAGAACAATTTGTTGGTGCATCTATTTTGGTTCAGACAAGAGAAGAAATGCAGAAGAGCGAGTTCACAATTCAAGGAGAAAAATAGAAAAATTACATTGGATTTTTTGGACAACTTTGGATTGGTTTGCCTAGATTGTTTCTCGGCCCTGTGGAAGGAAGTTTTCTCGGCCTCCTCACTTCTTTTGCAGACCTACTCACACATTTGATAACACTTCTTTGGACCTGTGGTAACCACCTATTTGGTATTGTGATGATACTCTGTTCGGATTAGTCATAAAACCAGACCTGTGGTGATCATTCGGACCCGAGGTATACTCTTTTGCGGACCTGTGGTGGCATTTGCAGACCTACAACTAAGGATGAACTCACACATCCCTGAACCTATGGTGACATTCTTTTGGATCTGTGGTGGCATTCTTTTGAAGACAAATTCGGACCTGTAGTGACACCTTGCAGACACAATATTGGGACTGTTGCAGATCTTTGTTGGAGACACAATATTGGGATAATTTTACGGTGAAGTCTTTCTTGCAGACTTTGGCTGGAGGGACAATATTGAGATTGTTTTTACAGTGAAGTCTTTTTGCAGACATTGGTTGGAGGCACAGTATTGAGATTATTTTTACAGTGAGTCCTTGCAGATCTTGATTGGAAGCACAGTATTGGCATTGTTTTGCATCCTTTTTGAAAACAAATTTTGAAGAATTTTGGACCTGAAAGTTATCCTTGGAGCAATTAAAGACACTATCTCTTGATTGGAGTTTGAGTTTGAACAAGTGTGAAGTACCCTTGGCGGAGCTTTGTTTTTTGAATAAGATCTTGAAGCCCTATTGGTGTAGCTCTTTTGTAGAAGATTGATGTGATATGTGTTGATTTTTGGTAGCATCGGATGTGCTTTGGCCTCAAGAATTTGCAGGGAGGCTAGTACATATGCATTCCACAATACCCAAAAATCGTTTTGGGAAATTTCACTTGGAGACAGTTTAGTTAAAATAATTAATTATTTTTAATGGATGCCTAAGTCTAAACTTAGGAAATTAAAATAATCAAAGGGTATTAATTAAACTGGGTGTGAATCTTCTAGAAAAAGACAGGGATCGTGTCAAGATGATTTGAGCCATTGATTAGGAAGTAATCTAGGCTGTTGATTGTTCAATGAGAATATTATAAGAAGGAGCTCGATGGGCATTTGGAAGACACATCGAATTAGAGATCTAGAGATCGATTTCTCAAGAGAGTAGCGTAGCAGTTGCCGGAGGAAGATCGAGGAGATTTCTTGCAGTGAGGGGCAGGGATAGTGACCGGTGGAAGTTTTCCTGATCCGGTGAATACAAAGCAGAGGAGGTAGAGAGAGATCCAGAGAGGCAACGCAGAGCCATGCTAGAGAATGCAAAGTCACGCTGAGGCAACACAGATACTAAGAGGAGATCTGCAATTTTGTTGAGGAGCAATCCTGATCTAGTGCTGGGGGCTGGGGTGTGAGACCGAAGGGTTAGAGATCATAGCATCCATCCAACAAATTGATCAGCCAAGGGAGTGATGCAGTCCCTACGAGTTGTGATGCAGAGGCAGCGTAGTGACTGCGTAGAGGCAGCTTAGGGCTAGCCATTTAGAAGCTGGATCAGTGTCGGTTCGCCAGTGATAGTGTGAGGTTATTTCTCACTAACTTTCTGCCAATAATTTTCTCTGTATCAGATAGCCAGTAAGGCATCCAATATTGTATTCAGAAACTACTGCATAATATACAAACCCTCAGCTGCTGCACCGGTTTTCCCACATTGGGTTTTTCCGGGGGCATTGTCCAAAAATAACGGTGTCGTATGTGTGTGTTATTTCTTTCCCATGCTGTATTCTGTTTCCGCAATATTTTTATATTTGTGAAGATTGCAGTGTGTTAGTTTCGTTATTTTCTGTAGCAAATAGTAAATAATTTTGTTCAACTATATAACAAAATAGAACAAACTTAACCAGTTGTTGTAGAAGGATTCCAATCGTGGAATTTTCACATGGTATTAGAGCGTAGGTGAAGCAGAGAAGAGCTTAGAAGCACAGCTAAAGAGGGAGCTTGAAGAGATGCGACGGCTTGCGCAGTCCAGTGCTAGGAGGGCAAGATTCTGAAGGAAAATATCTCTCTGAGTGAGTCGATAGAGAGGAAGATTTTTTGGATTGAGATTTGTAAGCCATAGAGGGAGTAGCGCAACAGCTTGAGTGCAGAGCAAATCTTTAGCTGGGACGCAAATTTTCTGCAACAGTTGCTAGTGCAGAGAAACGTCAGAAGGGAAGAAGAGCCACTAAGGGAATTCCGACCTTAGAGAATTTCTTGCCCAGAAATTCTAATTTACCACGCTAAAGAAACATTAACCGAGAGAGGTTTTGCTCACTCTAGCAAGGAGTGCGTAGAGCCAGTCAGTAGCTGCGCAGAGAGTTAGAGGCAAACTTCGACATTTTTTGGGTGTGATGGCAGCAACCGGGCTGAGAGATGAGAATCGATTGGAGGGTGCCTCCAACTATGTGACTTGGAAGGCAAGGATCTCTTTCCTTACGGATGAGCACGATATCAAAGCCTTCATCGATAATGTGGTAGCTTTCCCTACAAATTTGGATCCATTGAAAGCCTACAAGAAGGATATGGCAAAGGCCAAGAGACTGATACTCGATGGGGTTCGAGATCACATTGTTTCTCACATATCTGGCAACGGGACAACCAAAGAGATGTGGGATGCTTTGGCTATGTTGTATCAAGGGTCTTCCGAGCAATGAAAGATGTACTTGGAGGAAAAGATGAGATCCACGAGGATGCAGAAGGGGGAGCGCATAGATCCTTTCCTTTTGAAGCTTCAGGAAGTTCAGGATGTGCTGGCCGCTGTAGGTTCAACGCCTCAGGCTACAGAGATGGTGAGATTGGCCCTGAATTTCGTCTCAGAAGAATGGCAAGTCTTCGTCCATAGTATTTTGGGCAGAGAAAGATTGTCAGATTGGGAAGGGATGTGGGCTGCTCTTCAACAAGAGTAGATGAGGCGTGTCTTGGTAAAGAGAAAACTAGATGGCAGCAGTAGCAGTGGGACGAAGCCCAAGGAGGAAGAGAAAAATGCAACCCTTGCATCAAAGGGGCAACAGGTCAGCGGAGGCGATAGAAGGACGTCTCGAAGATCAAATGTTTAAGGTTTGTTGAGCTTGGTCACTACGCTACGTAATGGTCCTCTTAGAAAGAAGGACAAGTAAGAGAAACATGATCAGCAGGCTGCACTAGCAGAGATCGAGGAGGAGTTTGCCATGATTACCCGCATACCTCCAGGGGAGAGGTGGGGTGATCTAGTAATGTAGTTCCAGAGAGCTGCAATGGGCATGATCCTTAAGGAGTCCACCTTTTGGATCAATACCTTGCTATGGGAGCCCATATCAGAAGTAGCAGGATGGACCAATATTAGTTGGTGCAAAGGAGTGTTAGAGTGATAGTTGCAGTGGCTAGGAGCGTTAGAGACTGAGCAACGCAGAGCAAAGTTGGCAGCAGTGCAGTTGGCACAGTGCAGAGTCAGCAGCAATGCAGAGGCTTTAGAGGGTCAGTGCAGAGACTAGCAACAACTAAAACTCCAGTGACATATGAATCATGCTAAACACATTTAGTTTAGTATTTTGGATGTTTTTCTTTTGCAATAGTAGCAGAGTTGTAGTGCAGATGCAATTGGCAACAACATGCAGAGTCAGCAACAACACAGATGCAACATTTGTGCAGTAGTTGGTGGGCAGTGATGTCAGACGTCAACAACGCAGAGGAAGATGATACAGAGTCAGGGTGATGCTTCAGTAGGTTGCATTACGAGAGCACATTCCTTGCTAAGAGGGAGTGTTTATTTCTGGTGGCATCGAATGTGCTCTAGCCTCAAGAATTTGTAGGGAGGCTAGGACATATGCATTCCACAATACCCAAAAATCATTTTGGGAAATTCCACCCGGAGACAATTTAATTAAAATAATTAATTATTTTTAATGGATGCCTAAGTCTAAACTTAGGAAATTAAAATAATTAATTATTTTTAATGGATGCCTAAGTCTAAACTTAGGAAATTAAAATAATTAAAGGGTATTAATTAAACTTACTGTGAATCTTCTAGGAAAAGACATAGATCGAGTCAAGCTGATATGAGCCATTGATTAGGAATTAATCTGGGCCATTGATTGTTCAACGAGAAGATTATAAGAAGAAGTTCGATGGGCATTTGGAAGACACATTGAATTGGAGATCTAAAGATCGATTTCTCAAGAGAGCAGCGCAACAGTTGTCGGAGGAGATTTCTTGCAATGAGGGGCAGGGATAGGGACCGGTGGAAGTTTTCCTGATCCGGTGAATACAATGTAGAGGAGGCAGAGAGAGATCCAGCGAGGCAGCGCAGAGCCACGCTGGACAATGCAGAGCCATGCTGAGGCAGCGCAAAGACTGAGAGGAGATTCGTAGTTCCGTTAAGGAGCAATCCTCATTTAGTGCCGGGAGCTGGGGTGTGAGACTAGAGGGTCAGACATCAGAGCATCCAACCAATGGATCGATCAACTAAGGGAGTGACGCAGTACCTACGAGTTGTGACACAAAGGCAACGCAGTGATTGCGCAAAGACTGCTTGGGGCTAGCCATTCAGACGCTGGATCAGTGTCGGTTCGCCAGTGATAGTGTGAGGTTATTTCTCACTAACTTTTTGCCAATTATTTTCTCTGTATTCGATAGCCAGTAAGGCATCCAAGATTGTATTCAGAAACTACCGCATAATAATACAAACCCTCAGCTGCTACACCAGTTTTCTCACATTGGGTTTTTCCGGGGACAGTGTCCAAAAATAACCATGTTGTATGTGTGTGTTATTTCTATCCTACGCTGTTTTTACTATTTTTTTTTTGCAACATTTTTATATTTGTCAATACTGCAGTGTGTTAGTTTCGTTATTTACCTTAGCAAACAATAATTTTTTTCTTTTTTCTTTATATGTTCAATTATATAACAAAATAGAAGAAACTTAAACAGTTGTTGTAGAAGGATTCCAATCGTGGAATTTTCACAACATGAAGAGTGTTGGAGATTCTTCCTGAAGTTGTTGAAGCTGACCTTGATCCTTGAAGCAATTTTGGAAAAGATGTTATAGACCCTTTGAAGAAGCCATTGAGAAATTGAAATATTGTTGAAGCAATGTTTGAGGCATCGTTGAAGCCCATTGAAGACATCTTGTAGACATTTTGAAGCTAATCTTGTAGACCACTTGAAGACATCTTTGGCGTCTTATTAAAGAAAATCATTCAAGGCTTGTTGTAGAAGATATTGGAAGCCTTGAAGAACTATTGAACCCACCTTGAAAAACAAAAGTAGAGGGTTGGAGCCCTAGAGGATTGGAATCTTCAAGAATACTAGGTTGGAGCCTGAGCCAATAGAGAGGATTGGAGTCCTCAAGAAGAGCAAGTTGTTGCTTGGCGAAGTAAAGGTTGGAGCCTGGTTGATTTGAAGATTGGAGTCTTCATCTAGGGTTGGAGTCCTGAAAAATTATTGTACAAATTGGATTTTGATTATTGTAAAAAAGGATTGGAGTCCTTGTTGTTCTTATTAATAAAGTTGTTCTTTTGTTATACATTTTGTTTTTTGTTTGTAAGTGATCTTAACCGGCATAAAAATAACAATTGTAAAAGAAATACTGATTCGGTCCCCCTCTTAGTATTTAAAAAAAAAACCATAACTTGTTCTTCCAAATGAGTCCATAAATATCGATATTCAAATTAAACCAACGACTTTATGGAATTCCCTAACATGATGTGATAAGGTCAGGACAATTCACAACTTGAAGCTGATGACGTTAATTAAGTTGTTTCCATGGTCGCCATTATTCTCACAATTCACACCATGTATGAAATCATTTCTTTGTTAGGGTTTTCTTGTAAAAGAATATTGCGTATCACTATAAAATATTCATACGGTGCATGGAAGCAAATCTCATCCTCAATGATTGTTTGCAACTGCTTGGATGCCAACTTCCAAGCAGATGGAGCAAATATTTCAATGCTTTCTTTCGGGAAGCATGGTCAAAAATGTGATTTGCCATATATTTCTTATTGAAAAAGGAAGGTAGGATTGGGTGGATTATATTTGTGCCCAAGAAGTTGTATTAGTAGGTAAATCTATTTGCATGGATGGCAATACACCTTGACAAATACATGTGCAAAAATGTCTTTAGAATGTGTTAATGACATCGCTAGTCCTTCTGGAATTTGATTTACATTTTATGTGTTTAAATTGAATCAATGGTATTGCATTATTTGTTTCATCTTTCTACACTAACATGGATCCACAACAAAATTTCTTGAATGAATATTGTATTGCATATAGCTTCTAGTTTGCATAGAATACTTTCAAAAGTAAAGTTGTGTCTGTTCTTTAAAGGAAAGAGTTGTGTTAGCCAGGATACAAAGTTGTCTTTGCATTTTAAGGAACTATGTTCATCTTTCCTAAAATATGAAGGATCTCCAATGTTTTACTTAGAATCTGGCTAAACTGGTTTGTGTGCAACATTTCTATCAAAGATGAAGTAGCATGTTTTCTTCCATATGAGTGAACAATGTTGTTATCCCAATGACACCTCTTCCACTAGTGTAAGAGGTTGATTTCCTTTGTTAAGGGTCATTTTAAAATCTATATCCATATCACAACACTAAACGGACTTGGTCAAAAGACATGCTTTAGAGTGTTTTTTGGGTTCCGTTACTGCACAATCTAGCAGGGCCCTAAGGGGCAAAACCTATGGGACAACTACTAGACTAACTGACAACAATGGGACAATGGTCCACTGTCACCACAGCCAAGGTCCCCTGCTTGTTATAGACGTTCACCAATGGGAGGAGTCCCGATATGATTGTGATCACCTATAATAGATATTCTAGGTTTGAAGGTTCAAGGTGATGGAGCTAGAGCTCATTCGAAGAGAGGCTCAATAAAGGTACAAGGCTTCAAAGAAGAAATCTGCTCTCTAATAAAAACCCTAGCAAAGAAGGCACAAGACCTAGGGTTTTGAGGTTTCTCGATGGTAATAGGTATTCACAAGGTCAAGGCCTGAGAGAAGAAAGGGATTTGTATGATTTATTCGAATGAATACTAAGCTCATACAACTCTCAAAGAAGTCCCCAAGGTGAGAGAGAAAGACCTAGGTTTTCCCTCTTGGAGTAGCACCTACGGAAAGAGATTCTATGGATGAAACTCGGGTGGATGCCCACCAAAATTGGAGCATAGGTAGCCTAGAACCTGAGCTTGATGTTTGGACCCTCAAATTCTCGAAAATTCACCTCCCTAAAATTTCACTACAAGCCTTAAAATTCCACCCTACCTTTAGGGGACCGCAGTTTAGGACAAGAAACTAGGGTGATGGCCATAATGATAAGGGGTAGAGATCATGTTTGGCTTTTTCCCACATGATATAATGACCCGACTATCTTTTGCACTTTGTAATATTCTTTTATTTTATTTCTTGCTTGTTGCCATTATATGCCTTCAACTTTCTTTTAGTTGCATTAATATCCGGGGAAACATTTTCAGGCTCGACCCAAACATGTGGACAAGGGGAGCGGGTGTGCCAGTGCCTTGTCGACCCAATGGCCATGTGGACCCAGAGAGGGAAGATAATGAAATAGGGCTTGTAATGTGCAGAGGAGAGTGAGAAATATGAAACGGAAAAACGAGACCACGCTACCAAAATCGGGGTTTCCCAGGTAGTGCCATTCCTAAAGCTATAGGCCAATAGGGGAGATCCCATGGGTCTAGGATTGAGGATTAAACCCCCATTTAAGGTGAGGGAACAAGACCCTGGTCAAAACCCTTCCTTCTTCTAGGTCATCCAATAATCCATGCCTAAGATGCCTAATGAAAAACAAGTAGAAGCAACTGATTGCACAATGAAAAACATACCTTCCGGGTTGGATTTCCCACCTTTGAACATATGCTCTTGACAAATGGGTGTGGGGACATATGACCTATTCAGGGAGCAGAGATCAAATGGCACAATACATCGATTACATCGATGGCTGATGGGGGGTGCTAGATTTCGACTAAAGAGTTGTCTAGGAGAAAATTTCTCTTATGGGGTCACACACTTTTGGTGGGTAACATGTTCCAAATGTATCTTGCTTTTCATATCATCATGTGTAGGTTATTTTGTCCTTCAACACCAAACTTTAATGGCTAGCATATCCTTGTAAGTGGGGAAGGTGAATGCCAAAGGGAATTAGGGGTGGATACATTATAGAAATGGAGGAGCTGTGATCTTTTTTTTGTATTTTTTTTGCTCATGTTTATTGAGAGGGGTTGTGAAACTTAAAAGAATAGAGAGTGAAATTGTTCTTTCTTAATGGATTAGAAAGGATTCTTGAAGTGGTGTTTGTTTTCCTGATTGAGTCCATTATTTGTATGCCATCCAAATGTTTTATACAAATTTGCACTCCAATATATGAAATTAGGCGTGTTTTCAAAAACTAGGGATTTAGGTTGATGCCTTCGATTTTCTTATCTAGTTGACTCAAGTTTCCTTTGTTGCTACAAGTTTAGGCTTCGTATGTTGCTATACACAACAACTTGTGAAAATTCGTGACCCGAATCCTATTGTAGCAACTGATATTAATTTTTCTAATTGTTAATTCTATTCAACAATTTATCTATTGTTTCTTACAACAAATATCGAATTAAATACGCTGCGACCTTCACAAATAAATTGCAGAAGAAATAAAACACTGGAAGAAAATGCTAGCACACACATAAAATAACACAGTTATTTTTGGATGAAAGTCCCCGGAAAAACCCAACTTGGGAAAACCGGTGTAACAACTGAGGGTTTTATTATTTTGTAGTAGTGAAATCTGAGTACAAACTATGGATGCCCAAATTGGCAATCCAAACAGAGAAAAATTGTCAAGAAAAACTAGTGAGGAAATTCCTCACTCCACAGACGAATCCGACACTGACCTCAGCTTTAGATTGAGCCGTCCCTAAATGCCTCTGCGAAGTCTCTGCCTCACTCTACGCAGTCACTGCGTCCCTCCAGCTCAGAACTGTGTGACCTCTAACTGTCTCGTCAGTTGCTGTATGGGAAACTGATTCTCCCGATCTCTGGAACCTCTGCCCAACGTCTGACACTTGATCTCGCCTTCTCCCCAACAAAATGGAATTTGCCTCTAGAGGGAACTGTGTTGCTTCATTGTGGCACTCTCTGCCTCTCTGCAAATGTACTCACCGCATCTGGAAATCTTCCTCCGGCTTCACTATCTCTGCCCCTCTCTCACTGCTTCGATCTCACTTAATCACTTCCGACAACACACAACTACTACTGTGGATATTGATTTCCAAGTAAAATCGAATGCTCAATTGATTTGATGTCTCTTCTCCAAGCTCCATCGAGTTCTTCTAACAATCCTCCGTTGAGACTTCAATGACCACGATTAAATCTTAATTGATGGCTAGGATTAACTAGAAATCGATCCATGCACTTTTCTAGAACATTCTCACCATGGCTTAATTAATTCTGTTTAATTAATCATATTTCCTAAGTTTAGACTTAGGAAATATTAAAAACATACTAATTAATTTAATTAAGTCGTCTCTAGGTGGAATTTCCAGAAACGATTTATGGGTATTGGAGAATACATGTATTTTAGCCTCTCTGTGAAACCTCGTAGCTAGAACACATCCGATGCTACAAAAACTAACACTCCCTCGTAGTGAGGAATGTGTTCTAGTAGTGTTGCTCCTCTAACAATACTCTGGTTTTGCACCATCTCCTGTCACGACGCACGCTGTTGATGTCTGGCTACTGCTGCCCACCAACCACTGCGCAACTTTGATATGCACTACATCTGTGCTGCTGCTGACCCTGCTGAATTACTGCCAACACTGCATCTGCACTGCAACTCTGTTGCTGCTGCTACTGCAACATCTACAACTCCCTCTCATCTGTTGTTGCTGCAAATGCAACATCCGCAATTGAGAACTATCCAAGATACCAAACCAACTACGTTCAGTATGATGCACTTGTCACCCGAGTCCTGATTGCTACTAGTCTCTGTGCTGCTACTGACTCTGCAAATGTGCCAACTGCACTGCTCTGCCCAGTCTCTAACTGCTACTAGCTACTGCATCTGTCGCATTGGCATCTCACTGCACCGTCACTGGTCCATCCTGCTACTGCGTACTATGGGCTCTTGTAGCAAGGTACTGATTCAAGAGGTGGACCTCCTCAAGAATCCTGCCCATCTGTAGCTCTCTGGGGCTACGAAACCAAGTCACCCCACCTCACTCCTGGAGGTATATCGACTAACATGGTGAAATATGATCTACTGATATTGCTGCTGCTACTGCTCTGCTGATGCTTCTGCGCTACTGCTGCAACTATTGCAATAATGAGTCTGATCTCCTTAGATCCTGAAGTACTAGCGTCCATAGGGCTACTCACTCTGAAACTAGACTCCCTCTGAGTCTCGATCTCCCTATGGGAAATCTCTCTGCTCCTTCCTTGCAACTCGCATTGTCCTCTTGTATTGGAAACTGGACTACGTAGCTCTACACTGGGAATCTTATGGCTGGAACTGCGCCTGCATACTACAACTCGGAAATTCACACTGGCTATGTCACTACAACTAGTTCGCAACTGTCTCTCGGGTATTGACTGCAACTAGCCTTGCAACTGTCTAATGATAGATTGCGTCTGTTGACACTGAACCTGCTACTATGTTACTGTGGGCTCCTGTAGCAAAGGTGATGGTCCCGCTGCAATAACTGCAACTGATCTGACTGATCACCTTGTTGCAACCGCACTGGACGTACCCATCTGGCACACTGGAGTCTCATACTCCCCCACCTCCTGGATTTGGTGCCCAACTCTCTCCTTTTGAGCATAGTCCTTGGATGGGACCCTTCCTTTCTTTGCAACTCACACTTCATCCGACACTTATTTCCGGCAACTAGAAGTCGAACTGTTGTCCAGATTTGCATTATGACTAAGTCGCATAGCCTCCTCTAGTAATCTCGTACGATCATCCTTGCAAAGTTGCAAAATATGTGAAACTCAAAACTGGAGAAAATAAACCCGAAAATCTCCCTCTTTCCCGCTGCTCGGCTATTGGATTTGCTACTCGCACTCCCTTCTGGAGTGAGAAGATTTGCTCACAACTACTGCCAATTTGCAACTGGAAAAAATTAGATCTCTAAATCTCGAGATCCCTTGAGACAAATTATCCCTCTGTGTGTTCTTCTTCCACCCGATGCTAGTTTTGCTCTAGCAAACTACTGCAAAACTACTATGTTCAGCTAGAAATATGCTCTGCAAGAAAATGTTGGATGCTTCCTCTGCCTCTGGAATTCCTCGATCTGAAGAAATCAAGTTTTTCTGTCGCTTTCTCAGAGAAATTGTTTTTCATCAAGAAATACGACCTCTTGGCCAAGGTGACTACGTTGCATCTGGGGTTTCGATCAGCCTGAACAACGAAACTCCTCCTTTCTTCACTACTGAGCTCTCTGTCTTATCATCTGCGCTCTAATACCATGTGAAAATTTGGTGACCCAAATCCTATTGCAATAACTGATATTAATTCTTCTAATTGTTAATTCTATTCAACAATTTATCTGTTGTTTCCTACGAAAAATATCGAATTAAATACACTGCAACCTTCATAAATAAACTGCGGAAGAAATAAAACGTTGGAAGAAAATGCTAGCACACACACATAAAATAACACAGTTATTTTTGGACGAAAGTCCCCGGAAAAACCAACTTGGGAAAACTGGTGTAGCGAATGAGGGTTTCATTATTGTGGAATAGTGAAATCTGAATACAAACTATGGATGCCCAAACTAGCAATCCGAACAGAGAAAAAATGGCAAGAAAAAATAGTGAGTAAATTCCTCACTCCACAGACGAATCCGACACTGACCTCAGTTCGAGATTGAGCTGTCCCTAATTGCCTTTGTGTAGTCTCTGCATCACTCTACGTAGTCACTGTGTCCCTCCAGCTCGGAACTGCGTCACCTCTCACTGTCTCGTCAACTGTTGTCTGGGAAACTGATTCTCTCGACCTTTGGAACCCTACCTAGTTTCTGGAACTGAACCTCGCCTTCTCCCCAACAAAACAGAATTTTCCTCTAGAGGGCACTGTGCTGCCTCTCTGCAAATGTACTTGCCGGATCTGGAAATCTTCCTTCGGCTTCACTATCTTTGCCCCTCTCTCACTGCTTTGATCTCACCAAATCACTTCCGGCAACACACAACTGCTACTCTGGAAATCGATTTCCCAGTAAAATCGAATGCTCAACTGGTTTGGTGTCTCTTCTCCAAGCCCCATTGATTTCTTCTTATAATCCTCCGTTGAGACTTCAACGACCACGATTAAATCTTAATCGATGGCTAGGATTAATTAGAAATCGATCCATGCACTTTTTTAGAACATTCTCACCATGACTTAATTAATTTTGTTTAATTAATCATATTTCCTAAGTTTAGACTAATTAAAAACTGACTTAGGAAATATTAAAAACCTATGTTGCTAGGAAACGTGGGTGCGGGTGCGGGTGCGGGTGCGGGGACGGGGACGGGGACGGGGACGACATTTTTTGAAACAGGGTGCGTGGGTTCGTCTGAGTATTTTTATATTAATATATATTATAAATTATAATTTATATATCATATATAATACTATATTTTATAAATTAAATTTATAAATTATAAATTTAATGACACTAGTAATTTATAAACTTGGATAATATACAATGCTACATGGCTAATATACAACCAAATCGCCATATAAAATAAAAAATTACTCCGACTGATTCAGATTCATAGAGCAGCAAAAACAAAGAGAATTCAAAATCACAAAATGGATTTTTAAGCATATGATGGTGCTTTGTAATTCATAACCACGTTTATTCCTCCAAGATTCATATTTCAAATGTTGTATATATTGACGTTCTGCTTCATTGAAATATAAGGAGTCTTGGCTGCTTCATTAAGGTCTTATGACTCTAATTAGTTAGCAATCCCTCTACAACTCGTGGAAGAAATTATGAACGGTAATAACTTTCGATGGGTTTTAATTGTAGGCCTACTTCAAATAGCTAAGTAAATTTTAGAAAGTAATTGTTTTAGTGGGAGTCTAACAAACTGCCTGTCAGCAGGATGGGTTGCTCTAACTGATCTTTGCAAATCTGTGTCCCCAGGATTACTGACTTTTTGTTATGAGTCAAGCAGTTCACTCTCCATTGAATTAGCTGAAATTTGGAAGGACTTGGTGTAGAAGTAAATGCTATTTTGAAAGCCTGCAAACCAGGGAGCAAGTTTTAATTCCTATCCAATATTTGTATGTTTGAGTCCTGTATGTTTCGCCGTCGAGAGGAGGGCCGCACTGTGAGGGCGGAATCCAGATGAATGCTGCCGCTGTGTCGTCGATAACTTGTGCAATGTGAATGCTGAATGGTTAGGTCGAATGGTTAGTAACTTAGTAACTTAGGTTTAAGTTTGACGTTTGTATTTTTAATTTTTAATCTTTTTAAATTTTAGTTGTAGTTTGATCATAATATGTTTTAAAAAAAATCAAAATAGTTCAATTTTAATTTTAATTTATCGTTTGAACTTTGAATCATGAATGTTTTAAAATTTAGAAAAAAAATAAAAAATAAAATAGTTTTTATAATTTATTTTATTAAATTATAATTTATTTTTAATATTTATTAAAATTTAATTAAATTTTTTAATTTTTAATCATTTAAAAAAATTTATATATTTGAAAAAATTGTTCATGAAGAACCCTGAAGAACCCGAAATTCGGGTTCTAAGTACCCAAACGATGGGTTCTTCATACCAAAAGAACCCAAGAACCCGATTTTTTTTTTTTGAAGAACCCGGTTCTTCTGAGAAGAACCCGGTTCGTTTGGGTTCTTCTGAGAAGAACCCGTACCCGAATTCGGTACTTGGGTGCGGGAACTCGGTGCGGGTTCGGGAACCGCACCCCCGGGTGCGGGAACCCGTGCAACGTAGTTAAAAACAGACTAATTAATTTAATTAAGCCGTCCCTAGGTGGAATTTCCGGAAACGATTTTTGGGTATTGGAGAATACATTTATTCTAGCCTCTCTACCAAATCTCATGGCTAGAACACATCCGACGCTATAAAAAATAACACAACTCTCCTTAGGCATCAAACCTGTGAGCTTGAGTGACTAAGGTGAGAGCCATGGTCGCAGAGAAGGCATGAATTGAGATGCATGATTAGTGAAAGTACCACTTGTTGAGGATATGAGAATAAAACATGTGGCTAATGAAGTGTTGGAAGGTAAGGGCTAGTTTGAGGCCTTGTTGGCGATTTGTACTAGAGGATGCATAGTGCAATTTGCAACAGTAAGGAGCTAACCTTTTTGATACAAACTATCGATCCTATTGACAAGACAAACTTGCACCTCTATTATGGATCTTCTCTTGCAAACTACCTTTACAACCACAACCCCTAAAGTAAACATATTCGATTAAGTTACAACCCTCCCACTGTATAAATACTTTGATACAATATACATAGGAGTATATGTTATTCTAGTTGTATTTTAGAAGTGCTTATTATGTTCAATTAATATAGCAAACACAAAATCACCTAGATGAGCATTATAATTAGAATCAAGCATGACATTGCTAGCATTCGAATCCTTGTGGATCACTTTTTGCTCACACTCTTGATGCAAATAGAGAAAAAACACAAGCAACTCCACTTACAATCTTGCCATCTATGATACCAGTCCAAAATGTCGTGCTTGGAATCTTCCTCGAAAATCAACTTATCAAGGCTACTATTGGCCATCAAGTCATAGATCAATCACATTTCTCCATCTTTGTGGCACCAACCCAACAACCTCACAAGATTATTGTTGCGAAGCCTATTGATAATGTGATTTTTTCCATGAAATCTTGCTCACCTTGATTAGAATTCCGTGAAATGCATTTGACATCAGTAAGGTTTTTATTAGACAAAATCTCTCTATACATGGCGCTAAGATTTCCTTAAGCCAACAAGCATTTCCAATCAAAATTATATGTAGCACACTCAACATCATCCAATGTAAACTTTATAACGTCTGAATCTGTTAAGGATCTCTTTGGAGCACGTATGGACTTTCAATTTTGGGGCCCTTACCATCATAAAACCCTTGCAACAACTAACCCTATTATTACAATAAAACTAGGGAGCATCACTATGAGACCCGTGATAGTCCTTCCATGGTTCTCGAACCCAATATTTTTCACATTGAGGTTCCATGATAGAATAGAATTAAGTTCATTAGATCACCTATTGACCTCGAGAACCCAACATAGATTTCATCCTTTAGATATTACACAAATCAAATTCAGTAGAAAGAAGAGGGTTTGAGGGATTCGATACATTACCATTTTCAATATACCTTCTCATCCATTTTTGAACTCTTATTGTACTAAACTTATGCAACAATGTTTGACTAGCTCTTGAGACTAACATTACAAAGAATGACATAAGTCTTTGTGATGTTTTCTTTCGTGTTCACATCGATTCTTTTGATGTGACTATCATTTGGGTCATTGGCATTGCTCTTTTTGGTATTGAACTCCATTGTAACCAATTTGTTGTGTGAATCACTATTCTTCATAGAGTTGAAAAGTCTCAGATATCACACTTAACTATTCTTAGGGATATTATTTTACCCTTTGATTATAATTAATGCAAGGCCTCTGCTACTTTATCCATTCTCGATACTATATTTAGAACAAATTTATAATTGAATGACCCCAAAACGCCTTGTCATGAGGACTTCTTCCATATCTTGAAGTCTTGTTTCAATGAAACTCACTTTGATTCATGGGAGAGAAATCTACCTCGGGGTTCCTTGTATCAGGAGTTACTTGCAATGCTCCAAATTTTATATTGTCATCATACATCCAATTGTGATGTGTTAGTTTGTTGAAGGAAGAGAGCACATAGCTTTGAGGACCATAGGCAACCAATTCTATAACAATGAATTTGACATAAACTAACATAAATACAATGCTGTTGAGGCCCATCTGTGAATTTTTATTGAGCTCTGCTGGATTTTTTTTTTTTTGAAGGGTAACCCTAGAGTCAAAGGGCATGATATAAAGCATCAATGACCGATGGGTTTTACAAAACAAATGGTTTTGGATGACTTGGCTTGACAACAATTTTTTTTGAAAGGTGTTGCCCCCTTAATAGATGCATTCAACATAATTATTTAATTACTAATAATTTGGAGAGAGTTGTTTTTCATTTTTTTATCACATTTTGTTAATCCTTGTGAATGTGTTGGTCAAAAATAGTATAAATTTGCTTTGTTCTTTGAAGATGATGAATTACTAACAATATGTTTTCTATTTTGAGGATGTCATGCATGAATCGATACATATGTTTTCTATATTGGTTTACTATTATCAAGGGCAAATTCAAGTTGACTAGGAGTTGAATACATAGGAAGATTTTGATGTATGGATTTGGTAATTATTTTCCTTTTCTTATATAAAAGGATATAATTTTGTAGGTATTATATAGAGAAACAAGTTAGAACATGTTGTACAACCTTGGAATCAACATATGTTAGTGTTAACTTGAAGAACATAATACCAAGAGAGTGATTTGTTATAGAGAAGGTTAACATGTGTGTAACCTACCTAAGCATTATAGGCATGATTCTAGTAAGAGAAGTGAGGTGCACCCTACAACTTAGTTTGGAGCATACAAAAGATTGATTCTAGAAACCGAAAAATGGGACTAGTATGTCTTTGATAGAGTGATATACCTTGCATCTTCTAACTCTTCCAGTGACAACTAGGGATAACCTTGCAGATGTATGCATCCACCTAAATGTAGCTAGGGCTCTACTAAGGAAGAAGCTTGGGAGTTTATTTCCCGAAACTAAAGAAAAGCTAAATGACAACACTTTGAGAGAGGTGCTAAACAATCTCGAGAATGGTGATTGGTGGAGTAAGAGGGAGGATTACTCTCATGCTTAAACAAACCTTGATGCATTCCTAATTTCGTCTTTGCAAAATGAGAAGGGGCAACATGCAGTACCATCATCGAATGAGAAATGAAACTATGATCTAACAAAGAGGATATGTTGCTTAAATTGGGATTCAAGGTGATTTTAGGCATTGCCAAAATAGGAAAATAGGTGACTAGGCTTCGGATTTTGGAGTTAAAGCAATTCTATTCATGTTGATTCCAAATTCTTTCAATGTTGGTTTCTTCTGCGTCAAGGACCATTGTAGTTAATGAGAGATTTTTGTTTGACGAGATAGATTTTTTAGCTATCCAATTTGTTGATGAGTTGGCAGATTCTTTGACATGTGAGAAGGAAATTGATTTAAGGACTAGAGCTTGAGAAAAAAATCCATTCTCATATCTACTGTAGGAATTATCAGTGGCATTGAGTAGGATTGTTTAGGGAGGAAATAATATTTTTTAAGCCCCCCTCGATAACCAACGTTTGTATTCCAAGTTTCTTAACAATGTTGATGCATTCAATCATTGTAGTCTCTTTTTCCCTGTTTTAGACATTGTCCCTAAAATTTGCCTCATTATCCAACAATTTTTTCCATTATGGTTTCTAAGAATGCCCCCAGTGCTTGATGTGAAAATTCCTTGATTGCAATTACTGGAAATTTATCTCCTAACTGTTTTGTAGTTTATTTGTTATTACAACAAATATCAATAAACTCACAATTGCAATCTTCACCAAAAATAAAATACACTGCGGAAAATAAACTGGAAGCTGAGAAAATTATGCACACAATAAAATCAACACAATAATTTTTGGACTAATAGGCCTTGGAAAAACCCCGAAGGGAAAACCAATGTAGCAGATGAGGGTTTATTTTATTATTATGCAGCAGTAAAAATTTGAGTACAATATATGTATGCCCAACTGGCTATCCTCTGGAAATTTTTTTGCAAAAATAATATGGAGAAATATTCTTACTCTACAGACAAACTCAACCTCCCTTTGGCCTTCTGTTCTCTGTCGTTGACAACACAACCTGCTTAGAACTTGCACTACTGGCCTGGGAAATTCGCATTGCTTGCTATTCGACTCTAATTGAGCCGTCCAACCTCCCTCTACCTCTGGAATTGACTCGCTCTGCCTTTCAGGTGACCTCTCGGCTTCCAACAACTGAAACGGATCCCTTTCCGGCACTTGCACTAGGGTTTCTGGTTGCTCGCACTGGCTATTCAACCTCTCTGTAGAATAATTGCAGCCTCCCTCTTCCTGCCTCTCCAACATTGGAAAACTAATGGGATTTGTTCTCTCTACTGCTCTCAATCATTAATGCTCTCCTTCTCTGGCTCAAACTCACTTCCTTGTTGAATCTCTGCAATTGGATAGCTTGATTTGCTAAGGAACTCACTCCCCTCTTGTGTCTCTCTCCATCACGTCGACTTGCTCTTATAATCTCTCACTGGAGCTTCATTGACCATGATTAGATCCTCATCAATGACTAAGATCATCTTGGACTCGATCCATGTGAGTCTCTAGAGCATTCTCGATCATCCTTAATTAATTCCCATTAATTAACCAATTTTCATAAGTTAGACTTAGGAAAAATTTAAATGATGGATAATTAATTTAATTAAGGTGTTTCGCAAGCTTATCTCATGAAACCTTTTCTGGGTTTTGGAGATCTCATGTTCCTTAGCTTTTTAGATACAAATCGAGACTAGAACACTTGCTCGATGTTACCAAAATCTAACTATCCCTCTTAGCGAGGAAGGTGTTCTCACTCCAATCCAACATCTCTACTCCTTTGTAGCCAAACCATGCTGCTGGTGTCTGACATATGTAACTACCTTTCATTGTCCTCCAAGCCATTGCACATACTCCGATTCATTTGCTAACCCTATAGTTGAACCATTCTGTGTCTGCATTGCTGTTGGCACTGCACTGTGCCATCTTGCACTGTTGCCAACACTGCCTACGCTGCATTTGATCTCATGGTGTTGTTGTTGCTGCAACTACTACAATTGAGAACTGATCTATTGTCCTTGCAATTGGCTACTGCAACTGTCTCTTGAGTCTCTCATTGCAACTAGCTTTGCACTATCTCTCAAGATTTGACTGCGCTTGCTGATATCTCGATCCCCCTGCTACTGAATACTGTGGACCCCTATAGCCATTGTAATGATCTAGGAGGAAACACCTGTCTGATGTTGTCCTCTTTGGACCCTGCCCATCCTGCAAGTCAGAAGCCTCACACTCCTCCTCCATCTGGAGGAATAGCCTCACACTCCTTCTCCATCTGGAGGAATAGCCGCCATCAATGCAAACTCCTCCAACCTGGAGGTTAACTCATCTATCTCTGTCGAAGCTGGTTTGCTGATCCCCCTTGTTGTCCTTTTTCTTGGGACACTGGGTGTTGTAGTGACCAAACTCACCACATCTAAAGCATTTGATCTTCGACAAATCCTCCTTCTTCTTTTAGCCTCCCTTTAAGCCCTATCCCTGATTGGGACCCTTCTCCACCTTTCTTGGAAAGGGCTACATTCTTCTCCTCTTTCTCAATTTTCAGCCCTTTCCTACTGCTGCTGGTAGTGACCTGGACAAGAATGAGCCTTATCTCCTATGCGAAGTCACTCCAAAGACGTTCCCAATCTAGAAATTTGTCTCGTCCAGTAATTCCTTGGACAAACGTTGCCCACTCTCTGGTCAATGCATCAAAGCAATTTGCACAAGTTCACTGTCCTCTAGTTTCTCTCCTATAGGTGCTAGGTCATCTCGGACATTCTGAATTTTAGTGAGGTAGGGAGTCACGCCTTCACCCTTCTGCATCTTTGTGGTCCTCAACTTCTCCTTGAGAATCATCTCACGATTCTCTGATGGATCTTGGTATAGCTTCATAACGACATCCCACGTTTCCTTTTGTAGAAATTAATGTGTAAATCGTAAACTGCTCATGAAATTTACTAAATCACAAGACTAGAATCTAGTCTACTGATATGTAGATGTAAATTCACGATCGAGAACACAAATCATTAACGTGCATCAAGATTCAACACACATACATAGAGATATATCTAGGGGAAAACAACTGCTCAAAACCCCTTACTATTTGTATTGTATTAATCAAAGAATCTGGATGAATACAATATGCTCTGCTCAACTTTGAGTTCAACCTGCACCTGTATCTTCTATCCTCTGCTCGACTCGCTGACCTTGGCCAATACTTAGCCAAAATTTCGAGCCTCCAAGACCCTATTTCCTTGCGCTTTTGATGAGGAATTAGCCCCTATTAATTAGGGAAATTGCTTATTGAGAATTGTGCAATTCCTTTAGGCCCTTCTTTCACTGCATGCACCACCTATACAATTTGGAAAATTCTACAACTAATAGTACAATGCCCTTGAACTCCAATCTCAACTGGGTAACTCGAATTTCATGCATGCATGAGTTAATTTAGGTTGATTGAGCAGTAAACTAGTTAAACATTGAAGTTACACTTGATTGCTAGACCTTCCACTAGTTCCTCCAACAGTTGGAACTAGTTTAACTGACCATAACTCAATTTAACTGAATCAAATTGTTACCATTGAAATTAACTCAACCGAGGCTCCTAAAATTTAGGAAACACTGTACACAACTCAAGTTCATGCACCCAACTCGAATTAACTAAGTTAACTGAGTGATAACAACTATATCAACTCAGTTAGCTCATTCAAGTTGTCCGCTGATGTGGAATTTCAAATTTCTCCTAATTTAATCAAGGGAAAATTAAATTACGAGTTTCTTGCTACATTTTCAACACTACTCTAAGAAAGAAAGGAATTGTCAGATACCCCAATCCTGCTTCTATGGAACTCCAATTTACCCCTTGACAAAGCTTTTGTCAAAATGTCTGCATCCTATTCCTTTGTCAGAATGTACTGCAACAACATGATCCACCTCAACACACAATCTCGTAGATGGTGGTATTGGATATCAATGTGCTTGGATCAATCGTGCAAAACTGGATTCTCAGAGAGTTTGATACAACTCTGATTGTCACAGTAAATCACAATAGGATCCATCATCTAACCAAATAACCCAACAAGAATATTTCTCATCTAGATAGCTTCACTAGCTGCTTGACTGGCAGCCATGTACTCTGCTTCTGTTGAGTTGAGTGCAACTGATCTCTGCTTCCTACTGTACCAAGAAACTGCTGTTGACCCAACACTGAAAATTCCTCCTGAAGTGCTCTTTCGGTCTGATGGACTTCCTGCCCAATCTGCATTTGTGAAGCCTTGCAACTTCACTTCCTCTGTCCGTCTGTACCAAAGTCCAAACTGAGTGGTGACTCTGAGGTACCGTAGTACATGTTTAGCAACCCTCCAAAATAATTTGGTCGTTCGAAACTGTTGAGAAATCTAGGGCATAGCAATTAAGTGATTTCTTTTCTATTAGTAATTGCTTATGAATGATTTTTACTTCTTAGATTAGGATCTTCTTTTACTTATGTTATTATAGTGATATTCTTCATCAAACAACTACTGATGCATAAACATAAAGAGACAAGAGACACTGAATGTAGGCTATCATCTAGAGCCAAAACCTCTCACTCTTTGAGAGGAAAACCCGAACAAATTCTTCTTCTTATAGAGATTCCAATTGACGAATACCAAGACCAAGACCCTTGACCTAGTTGCCACTTCAAGACCAAGACACAAGTTCTCTTGATGAGATCCTTTGATAACGACAATGAACCTTCTTCTCCTATTCCTTTTCTTGGCTCCTTTTCTTCTTCGACCTTCTTCAGCTTCAAACCTTCGGCCTCCCTTCTAGACTTGACCTTCTTCTTATCTCGACCTTCCTTCTAGACTGTACCTTCTTGTTTCAACTTTCCTTCTACTGCAAGTAAACTTGGACTATGCTCCTCTTCTTTTGCTGCAAGTAAACTTGGTGGAGGTAAATAAAAACTCAAACAAATTATGAGAGGAGCTCGGATTATACTCCTCTTTCCTCTACTGTACTTCGCTGCACCTTTTGCTTCAGACCTGCTGTAACTCGCACTTCTCTAACCGCAGACCCCTACCAAAATTCTGCTCTGAAATTTTTGTGTTGAAAATGGAATTCGTGCTAGCTCTTTATAGTTGTTTGCCTATGTTTATGAGACGACATGAGTGGAAGTGAGTCGACATGACTGTTGGGGAGACAATTAATTCTATTTTGAAGCCGACTTCAAAGAGAGGTTTTGTGCTTGGTTTTGGAGGGCTTACACACTTAATAAATGACTCATACAAGATGTAACATGCCCAAGAAGGGTCATTCATACATGACATTGACTCAATTAAACTTTATGACCAATCTGAAGGACTCACAATGGGAGTGATACGAAAAATAAAATTTCTTGCTCATGAAATCCATGAGACAAACATTACAATAATAATTTTATTTTTCTTCTTTTCATCAATTACATAAAATCACAATTACACATGTCATTATGAAGACCGAACCTAGTTACTTTTCAACACTCTCTCTTAACTAGGGAGGTATTCATAACGGTACTTGTTCATTTTCAATCTAAAGAATTTCTCATAAGAAGAATCGGATTGGTAACCCATCTGTATATCATCATATCAACCAACATTGTCACATAGCAAGGCCTTGACTAACAACTCTCTCTCCATGAGATATGAGCACAATGTTGGCGAGACCAATGATGTATCGACACCCTCATCATTGTCTCTCTTTGAACATACCCCACCCCGGTTCTCAAGGCGTGTTCCACCAGGACTATTCTTATCTTGGATTCCCTGTCCTTAAAGAATATTGGTCCTCTACGACTACTCTTATCTTGGATGCCATAATACATTCTCAAAGAGCATTTGATGCTAGATGCTTACCCAATCCTCCATTCTGTCATCCCAAGTGAAGACAATAAGGATGCGTCTATCTCTCTCTCTTAATTAGGGAGGAAATATCTATTCCAATAAAGGAATGTGCTCATTCCTAGAGAAGGAATGCACCTAAGCTCCCTCTTGGCTTAGGAGTTTCCAAGTTTCTTCCAAGTAAGAAACTTGTTTTCCATGCTCCTTCTTAATTAGGGAACTAGAGCAGCTCCTTAGGTGGAGATGATGGGACAACCAACTGCTTGAAGAACTCCTCATGATGTCATGAACTTATTTCGTTATCTAGGAGTCTTCATATTTAGGACTTCTACATAGGGCACCGACCATCCATCACTTTCATCCATGATTCAGCCATGTCATCATCGAAAAGTGATCCATTAGTCCATATCTGGCCTTTCTTTATGCCATGCTGCTTTCTTCATGCCATGTTTACTTAAGTATCTTTCATCCTACTACATGTGCATCGATGGTGGAAGTCATCCATAGATCTTCCCTTCGCAACCCTGCATAAACCCTTCAGATATTTGTTCAAAAATAAATGATCATTAAAATCAACATTACCTTTGTGATGGTCTTTCATCATGACATCTTCTAGTTTGCATCAACATCCTGCATACATATTGATGCAGGAGCATTAGATTTGGGAAAATACTTTGTATTTTGTTAAACCTAGGGGGGTCTTATGTTTGTGAGAAAATATTAATTTTATGTAAATATTAATGGGAGATTTTAATTAATTATTGTGAGGATTTGTTAATGTTCCCAAATGATTTGGAGAATATGAGAGGAATTAGATTTGAGATATCTAAGAATTAATTATGAAGCCTAAGTTAGATTTGGTTTCAAGATTTTAGGGATAAAATCTAGATTGTAGGGGTGTTGAGATATTTGAGGACTTTGTTGAGTTATTAAAGGAATTTGAATCTAAATTGGTTCAGCATTATTGTATAAATGTAATAAGCCTAAAAGGGAAAAAGGCAGGGAGAATATAGGAAGAGGAAGTAGGAGACAGAGGTTGTAAGCTTCTGGGCAATTGTAAAAGGGCCAGTGATTTGAAAACCAGGCCAGAATCAAGAAGGGATTTGTAATTGATTTCATGTTCATTTATGAAAGAATTTATTCGAATTATGTGCATGATGAAGTTCTGTGTTATTGGATAAAATGGTACTCTGTGTGAAATAGAGAATTGGATATAATTTTGCATACATATATTAGGAAGGATCGATCATCCTGGAAAGGAATTAGAATTGAATTTCAATTCCGAATTAGGCATTTGGACACATCGATTTTGGGTGTGGTGATAATTAGTTGAGGACTGATTAAATGATACTTCCGTGTAGAATTAATGAAAATGGGTACCAAAAGAAATGCTGAACGGGAGCTATGGAAAGGTCGATGCATGGCGTAGATTTAAAAGAGGTGCGCAATTCAAGTACTGGTGCTACCACACGACTTGATTGCTTGTTAAGCACGAAGGTATGAATCGGATTCACTTCTATACAGAATTGAAATTAAATGAATTGAAAGAACGAAATTTTGAGTTCGAATGAAATCTTAAAGACGCAGTGAAATTGTGGGCGCAGAGGTTTTGAGTTTAACATTGAAGACTGTTTGAAATATTGAATTGAATATACATTGAAATGAATCTCATCGAAATTAATGAGGTTCGGTTTCATGAGTGGTTTTGAGTTGTGCATGGTTTTAAATTCCACAGTTTATACCAAGTGGTTTATAGCTGTTGAAGGGCTATATCATCGATGTGAAGTAAGTTCAATTTTTAGTACAGAGTTGTGAACACAGAATAGCATTGAATGGAAATCAAAGACACGGTTTTTTTGAATAAGAAGAGGCAGAGCACACGAGTCTATTCAATTCTGAATAGCGAAGTGAGGCATGGATCAAAGCTTCATTCAATTCCAGAAGTGAAGCGCCGAGGGATTAAAATCGAAGAACAGAGGTGCTGTAATGAAAGTTGAAGCGAGGATTGTGGAAGGGCGCACGCAGAGAGTTCAATCTCTGTTGAAATGCAAATATTAAAGATTGAAGCAAAATTAAAATTGAGGGCATAAAGCTGGAATGCAATTCGAATGCAGATCTTGGGAAATGAATTGAATGGAGGACGCAGAGGTTTCTTCAAAACTCTGTGTAATTGAAGAATGAAATTGCAGCGTTGGCAAGCGATGGAGAAGGTAAGTTAAATGCGTGGGCCAATTGTCGTTTCATGTTGACATTTGATTTTTAATCAAAGGCTGAGTTTATGTAATTTGCCATAGCTGAAAATGAATGAGTGAATGCGTTGGTTTTGATAGCCAATATCAAACTTGGTTAAGTTTTAAAGGGCACATGTATATTGGAGTTGAAAACTTGAAAATTCTACCAAATCAAAGATTTGCATAAAATGTTCCATGAACATTTAATTAAAGACCATGCATTACTTAGGGATGAGACGAAATGTTCCGTGAACATTTAAAAAGAGATCATATATGTGTAATTGAATTGGGTAGTGGACTTGATTTCAATATAGAATATTGATATGAATTGGCTCTTGATATATGGTTTTGACCATAAAGATAACAATAGAAATAAACTTCCACAAATGGGTTTTGTGTTGACAACTTCATGAAGTTAGATGTGTATGGTTTCATAACCATGAGATTATAAATGAAAGAGAAAACTTCCGCTTATGAAATGGCTTATTAGTCATAGTGAAGTGATTTTATTATGCAATGGTTTTATAACCATAATGAATGATTTTAAAAGGAGCTTCCGCAATTCAAAACTAAGTGAATTTGCCCAGTCTTGAAGTTTTATTTGGGCATAAATATGGGGATGCATTTTTATATGCATGAGAGTGGTGAGAATGTGGGTTTGGCAGGGTTTTCCTGCATCAAGTGGTATCAGAGCTAGAATAGCTCTTTTTGAAGGTTCAAGTTTTGTTAATTAATTGCATGTGTTAAGATCAAATTTTGAAACTGATGAAGATTGCAGCACAGAGATGCAGTGCAGGTGAAAGATAAGTCAAGATCAACAAGATCTTGGAGGTGAGTTGATGTAGGGTTTTGGACTTCTCCCTCTTGATGATGATCCCAAATTTTTTTTGTAGACTCCTTTGATCTAGGGTTATGATGCTTCTTTTGACTTCAAGATGATCTTCGCTTTGATGCCTTCCTTAAGATTTGATCCTTGAGAGTCCCTTGATAAGATGCCCTTCCTTGACTTAGTCACCTTAGCTCTGAAACCATGTTGAGAAATCTAGGGCATAGCAATTAAGTGATTTCTCTTCTATTAGTAACCGCTTGTAAATGCTTTTTACTTCTTAGATTAGGATCTTCTTTTACTTGTGTTATTATAGTGTTATTATTCATCAAACAACTACCAATGCATAAACATAAAGAGACAAGAGACACCGAATGTAGGCTATCATCCATGGCCAAAACCTCTCACACTTTGAAAGGAAAACCCGAACAAATTCTTCTTCTTATAGAGATTCCAATTGACGAATACCAAGACCAATACCCTTGACTTAGTTACCACTTCAAGACCAAGACACAAGTTCTCTTGATGAGATCCTTCGATAACGACAGTCAACCTTCTTCTCGGCTCCTTTTCTTGTTCGACCTTCTTCAGCTTCAAACCTTCGGCTCCCTTCTAGACTTGACCTTCTTCTTATCTCGACCTTCCTTCTAGATTGTACCTTCTTGTTTCGGCTTTCCTTCTGTTGCAAATAAACTCGGACCGTGCTCCTCTTCTTTTGCTGCAAGTAAACTCGGTGGAGGTAAATTTAAACTCATAAACAAAGCAGAGAGAAGCTCGAAATATACTCCTCTTTCCTCTGCTTTACTTTGCTGCACCTTTTGCTTCAAACCTGCTATACCTCGCACTTCTCTAACTGCAGACCTTGTTGTTTCTCGCACTTCTTTAACTGCAGACCCCTATCGAAATTCTGCTTTGAAATTACTGTGTTGAAAATGGAATCCGAGCTAGCTATTTATAGTTGTTTGCCTCTGTTTATGAGTTGACATGAGTGCAAGTGAGCCGACGTGACTATTGGGGAGACAATTAATTCTATTTTGAAGCCGACTTCAAGTAGAAGTTCCGTGCTTGGTTTTGGAGGGCTTACACACTTAATAAATGACTCATACAAGATGTAACATGCCCAAGAAGGGTCCTTCATATATGACATTGACTCAATTAGACTTTATGACCAATCCTAAGGATTCACAATGGGAGTCATACTAAAAATAAAATTTTTGCTCATGAAATCCATGAGACAAGCATTACAATAATAATTTTATATTTCTTCTTTTCATCAATTACATAAAATTACAAATACATATGTCATTATGAAGACTGAACCTAGTTACTTTTCAACAAAACCATGGCTTAGTTCAACTGATTGACCACATAACACATGTTTGTTCGTGTGTTCACCAGATACATTAATGAACCCACCAACTGCCTGTACATGGTAGCATCCACTTCCTCTCCTGAAGTGGCATCCTCTTTCCTCCAGTTGGTCACTAGAGGATTCTCCATGGGTTTGCATCTGTCCATGTCGAACTTCTGAAGTATCTCGTTGGCATACTTTCCCTGAGAGACAAACAATTCCCCTTCCCTTTGCCATACTTACAAAACAAGGAAAAAGTGCATCAACCCATGCCCTTCATTTCAAACTCTCTTGCAAGATCCTCCTTGAAAGACCTGATAAGCGGTTCATCACCAGTCAAAATCAATTCATCAACATATAAGACTATAATCAACAATTTACCTTCTACCAGAATGTGGTAAAGGTTTGTACCTGCTTCACTTTTGGTGAAGCCCAACCCAGTGAGTTAGCAATCGATCCTGGTGTACCAAGCACGAAGTGCTTGCTTCAGCCCATACAACGCTAGCTTGAGTCGACGCACATGTGACTCTCTGTTGAAGGTCTCATATCCTATAGGCTGTTCAATGTACACCTCCTCCTCAATAACTCCGTTGAGGAATGCTGTCTTCACATCCATCTGGTGGATTTTCCACCCCATCTGTGCAGCCAGAGCAAAAATTGATCTGATGGAAGAGTACCTTGCTACAGGAGAAAAGGTCTCTTCGTAGGCGATCCCTTCCACCTGAGAGTACCCCTTGGCCATGAACTTGGCCTTGTGCTTCTCGATGCTTCCGTCTGTTGAATGATTTACCTTGTAAAGCCATCTCAAACCCACCACTGACTTGTCTGCAGGTCTTGGGACCACTTCCCAAACACAGTTTCTGACAATGGAATCATATTCCTCTACTATAGCATCAACCCATACAGGCTGCTCTATTGCTTCCTTGAATGAGGTTGGTTCTGTCTCTACCAGTTTACTCATCAGAGCCATGTAGCCAGTGTACCGATCTGGTGACCTCCTCTGCCTGCACTGTGATGTGGGTGCTCCTACATTCTCTCTAGCATCCTGCAATAATATGTCAGCTTCCTTGGTTTGCTTCCTTCCTTCCCTTGATGTCTCTGCTTGAGTGGTTGTCTCCACTCTCTGCTCCTTTGCTTGTGGCTGCTCCACATCTTCTTGAGGTTCTTCCTTTGGAGTCAAAGCTCCTGATCTACATGCAACTGAAGCTCCCTCTCAAGGGAACACTTCATTGCCTTCTCTTCATCGAACTTCACATCTCTACGAAAAACTGTCATCCTGAGAGATGGCAGGTACCCCTGATCGTTGTGAGTTGTATCAGTGTACCCCACAAATATTCCCAACTCTATTGTCAGCGCTAGCATTTTCCTTGCTTCCTTGGAAACATGGCAATATATTGATGATCCAAAGATCTTGAAGTGTGACACATTTGGTTTCTTCCCTGAAAAAGAGTCTTCTGGTGTACTCATCTCAAGAATCCGATGAGGACTCCTGTTCTGCACATATACCACTGTGTTGCATGCTTCGGCCCACAAGTGCAGAGGTAGGCCTTGATCATGCAACAATACCTATGCAGCTCCCACAATACTTTTGTTCTTCCTCTCGAGTCTCAACCACCCCATGCTGTTGTGGGTTATGGGGTGCTGTCAACTCCCTTCGAATGGCTTCCTTTGCACATAAATTTTTAAACTCATTCGACACATTTTCATCATTGTTATCGCTCTTGAAGGCCTTCACTTTCATGCTAGTTTCTTTCTCAACAAGTGCTTTAAATTCAACAAATTTGGAGAATGTCTGGTCTTTCTTCTACATCAAGAAAATCCAACACTTACGTGAGAAATCATCAACAAATATAACATAATACCTATGCTTGGCAGTGGAGGCTGTCAAAAAAGGTCCACAGGCATCAAAGTGGATCCTTTCAAGGATTGCATGCACCTTGCTATCCTGATCATTGAAGGTGGCTTTTCTGTATTTCCCCAAGGTACACCCTTTTCATGTGTTCTGTTGCTTTAGTGCTCCTTTGGGGAGGCTTGTGGTGATCTGTAGCATGATCTTCAAAGCTCCATGATACAAATTGCCAAGTCTTCTATGCCATAATTCGCCGACATCTCGGCTCTACACCTTCTCTGCCTTTGTGCTCAAAGCAGTGCAATCTTCCACATCCGACCTATAGAGGTTCTTCACCCAAAACTCGATTTACTTCACTTGTCACGTGGCGATGTGTCTCAGAAATTCCTTTCCTTTGCTGAATATCACATCGTAGCCATGGTCTTCCAACACTGTGACGAAAACTAAATTCTTCTTTAGACCCGGAACAAACATCACATCCTTGAGCCTGAGAGGGGAGCCAAACTCCCTCTAAAAAGTAACTGTACCAATACTGGTCGCGCTATACCTCCGATCATCTCCCATCTCGATGTGCATCTGGAGTTCTTTCTCCTCCAAGTCACTAAAGAAATCTCTGTTCCTCATCATATGGAATTAGGCACCGCTGTTGAGATACCACACGCTTCCCATTACTATGCTTGCCATGCATGCAATGAGAGTAAAATAAAGCTCGAATTGTGAAGCTAGAGCTTCACCTACCGCTCCTCCTGAGGTCTTCTTGCTTGTCTTCTTGTGTGGGCATTTCGTGGCACAGTGCTCGAATTCATGACGATGAAAGCACTTGATCTTGGACAAGTCTTTCTTCTTGTCCCCTTGACTAGATTCTGCTTTTGATTGGGATTTCTTTCCTTTCCCTTTTTCTTTGCCTTTCTAGCCAAGGCATAGTTCTCCTCATCCTCGAACTTGGATGAAGTCCCGTCTCCGTTGCTCCCCCTTATTTCTTCCTGCATTAGATTGGACCATAACCGCTTCCATTGTGGTAGTTTCTCCCTACCATTTACTGAATCTTGATAACTATGCCAGTTCTTGGGAAGGCCCAAGAGGGCTAGAGCTATCGGATCTTCTTGAGCGACAGTAACACTGAATCCACCAAGTTCAACTACCCTTGAACTCCAATCTCAACTGGGTAACTCGAATTTCATGCATGCATGAGTTAATTTAGGCTAATTAATCAGTTAACTGGTTAAACACTGAAGTTACACCCCACTGCTAGACCTTCCACTAGTTCCTCCAACAGTTGGAACTAGTTTAACTGACCATAACTCAACTCAATTTAACTAGATTAAATTGTTACAATTGAAATTAAATCAACCTAGGCTCCTAAAATTTAGGAATCACTGTACACAACTCGAGCTCATGCCCCTAACTCGAATTAACTAAGCTAACTGAATGATAACAACTATATCAACTTAGTTAACTCATTCGAGTTGTCTGTTGTTGTGGAATTAATTTTGAATTTCTCCTAATTTAATCAAGGGAAAATTAAATTAGAAATTTCTTGCTGCATTTTCAACAGCTTTACCATATTCTTATCTGCAATATGCGGGACCATATGATCCCGAACCCTGTTTAGGATCATCCTCTTTGCTTTGGCCATATCCTTCTTATACTTGTGAAAGTGGATAGGATCTGTCAGTACAACTATGGCTACTGTCACGAACTCCTTCATGCCATGCTCATCCAAAAGGAATTGCATCCTAGCCGTCCAGACACCAAAGTTTGGGGCTCCGTCAATTCTATCCTGATCTCTGAGACCTGCTGCGACCATCAATGCGGAACTCAAATAATTGGAAACTGAAACTGGAAATATCCTTCTCTTCCTTGCTTGGCCTCTCTTCAGCTACTCGCACTCCTTGAGGAATGTGTAGATTTGCTTCCGGAGGTCCTTCTTCGGTTAATACTCTACCTTCAGTTCCTCACTGAGACAACCCGCTCAACCTTCTGGATGTTCTTCTCCGGAAACTGGTGCACGATCTGCAATCTCTGCAACTCGCACTGGCTAGTTTGGCAAACTCGCACTAGCAAATTACTTTGCCTGCTACAACCCTCTACAACTGGAAATCTCAGGTTTCCTCTTGCAAACTGGAAACCCTCTGAGAAATTCTGGAATTTTTTCTTAGTGTGCTTTTCTCTTCCTATCTCGACACAAATTTGCAACTGAAATCCTCACTACGAAATCATTGTGCCCATATTTGCTCAACGAATTGACTGATTTACTTACCAAAACTCTCTATTCGACAAATCCATTGTTTGCAAATTCTGCTACTGAGGCTATTCTTATTTTCCTCCACTTGGAATTGGAAATCGAACCCCACTGCCCCTGCAATTCACACCCGTGGCTGGCCTGGGCAAATCTGAAGAAATTGTGCCCAAATCTCCCTCTGAAGCTGCACAATTTTTCTCTTCTTGCTTTCAAGCCTCTGATCTGAACTTCAATGCTCTAATACCATGTGAAAATTCCTTGATTGCATTTAATGGAAATTTATCTCCTAATTGTTTTGTAGTTTATTTGTTATTATGACAAATTTTGATAAACTCACAATTGCAATCTTCACCAAAAATAAAATACGCTGCAGGAAATAAACTAGAAGCTGAGAAATTATGCACACAAACAAGAAAATCAACGCACTAATTTTTGGACTAATAGTCCGCGGAAAAACCTCCAAGGGAAAGTGGGTGCAACAAATGATGGTTTATTTCATTACTATGCAACAAGAAAAATATGAGTACAATATTTGGATGCCCACTTGGCTATCCTCCTGAAATAATCTGGCAAAAATAACATGGAGAAAAAATTCTCCCTCTACAAAAAAACTCGATCTCCTTCTAGTTTGCTTGTTCTCTCCCTGCCAAGACGGCTTGCTTAGAACTCGCACTACTGGCTTGAGAAATTCATACTTCTTACAATTCAACCTCAACTGAGCCGTCCAACCTCCCTCTCCCTCTATAAATAACTCGCTTTACCTTCTGGGTGATCTCTCGACCTCCAACAATTGAAACGACTCCCTTTCTGGCACACTCACTGGGGTTTTTGGTTGTTCGCACTGGCTATTCGACCTCTCTGCAGAATTTTTTCGGCCTCCTTCCTGCCTCTCCGAGACTGTAAACTTACTGGGAAACCCCTCTCTTGTTCTCTCTGCTTCCCCCTCAATCACTGATGCTCTCCTTCTCTGGCTCAAACTCACTTCCTTGTTAAATATCTGTAGCTAGATAACCCGATCTGCCAAGGAACTCGCTCGCCTCTTGTGTCTCTCTCCATCCCATCGGCTTGCTCTTATAATCTCTCGTGGAGCTTCAACGACCATGATTAGATCCTCATCAACAACTAAGATCATCTTAGACTCGATCCATGTGAGTCTCTAGAGAATTTTTGATCATCCTTAATTAATTCCCATTAATTAACCAGTTTTCCTAAGTTAGACTTAGGAAAACTTTAAATGATGACTATGAAAATTTTTGAATATTACCTTTTGCAGAAACCCTATTGTTAATTTTGGTTATACTTCTGCTACTTAAACAAGTTATTAATGCTGAAATCTTCAGATTAACATCGAAGTAAACACATAACAAACTTTCACCGATTCAGATCTAAAACAGAAGTACATGCACATAGACAAAGTGACACACAAGATTTTCTGGACAACTGTACCCCGGAAAAACCCAATGCGGGAAAATTGGTCTTCTGGTTGCTGGAGGGTTTATATTATTATGTAGTTTCTGAATACAATGAATCTGGGCAACTTACTGGTTAACCCGACAGAGAAAAAATAGATCTGCAACGAACTAGCTGTTCTGGAGACTGAAAACTTGACTGATCGACACCCTCAAATGGGATTTACAGGACTCGGCTCTTTCCGGCCTCTAGAAACCCCAATGCTGCCCCTGAAGCCCCTGTGTCAGTATCTGCGTGCCTCTGCGCTGTCCTGGAGAGGGCTGCGTAACTCCAGACTGGGTGACGTAGTTCCTATGCTGCCCTAGCTAGACCACTGTAACCCTGAAGGGCCTCCTATTGCTCAGCATTGCCCTTTTTGTGCCTGCGTAGCAGTTGAAGCCCTCTGCGCTGTGCAGCTGTTGCATAGCTACTGCTGCTGCCCTTTCTCCTCTGTGTTGCTCCTGGTTGCTGCCTCTTTGCCTTTTGCTGATTCTTGGCACTGGGATCAGATAATCCCCTTAGCCAATACTACCCCTCTCCGCAGCGGAAACACTTCTGAAAATTCTTAGCAAACCCTGACCTAGAATTTCAGCTTAGTCTCAGTGCTCTGCCTCTGTGTGTGTGTTCCAACTGACCCCAAGCCTTTCCTTTATACTTTTCTCGTTGGGAAACCAATGACCATGATCTAATCTTGATTCGACAGCTAAGATTAAAAGAAAGATTGATCCGTGTGACTTGAGTCATTTCCATCACATGTTTTAATTAATCACCTTTAATATTTTAATTTTCCGAATTTGCCAAATCCCTTTCTGGGTCTTGGAGATCTTATGTAGTCTAGTCCCTCCACAAATTTTGGGAGCTAGAGCACATCCGATGCTACCCCAACATTCAAGAAAACTAAACACTCCCTCTTAAAGAGGAATGTGCTCTAGTACAACGCTGCTTCACCCCGAAGCTTTGCATTGATCTCTGGTGTGGGTCTCTACATTGATGCTGGACTTGCTGCCCTTCATCAGTGTGTTGCTGCTGCTCTCCCGTACGACTGTCCATGACGCTGCCACTGCCACTGCCACATCTGTACTGCAGCTCCCTCTCAATCTTCTGCATCATGCTGCCAACTGCTGCACTGCATCTGCAGTTGCTGAGAGAAACAACCGAAACTCTTGCCCAATCTTTGACAGACAAGTCAGTTGGGCTGCTTCCTCACCACTGAAGCTCCATCGACTGCTGATCTGTGTTGTCATCTGGAGGATGATGCACAACTACAGCTCTGCACTTTGTAAGCAGATTCCCTCCGTGTTGCTGAAGTCACATCAACCCCTGCACTGAAATCTCATACGCTGCTGCTGCGTTGCGCTGTCCTCCTGAAGCCTCTATGCTGCTGCAAATCTTCTCTGCATAAGTAGCTTTGCTCTGCGCTGCTGAAGTCACATCAACCCTTGCGCTGTTGCTACATCTGCACTGCGCTGCTCCCTTCAACCTTCATCTCTGCCTCTGCTTCATCCGTGATTCTCTACACCAGCTGCTCCACTTGTCTCGCTACTGTCTTAAGGCTCTCGTAGCTCGGATGCGATCTAAGAGATGAGCTGCTCAAGGATCCCGCCCCCACTCTGTAGGTACTCTACAGATCCATTTCGCCCCACTTTCGTGGTTCATGAGCGCTCATGGCTATGTCATCTTCTCAACCATCGTCTGCCACAACAACTTTGGAAGTAGAAGCTTCCTTGTCCTTCTTCTTCTGAGGACAATTGCTGGTGAAATGTCCTAGTTCCCCGCACTCGAAACACTTGATCTTGGATAGATCGCGCTTCTTCTTCCCTTGCTGCCTCTTTGATGCCAAGGCTGCATCTTCTTCCTCTTCCTTTGTTAACTTACTTGACCCTGTGTTGTACTGCATCTTGGTGAATCAACATAGTTCTTCTTGACGAAGGATTGCCCACATACTGCCCCAGTTGGGAAGGTCCGCTTTGCCCAAGACACTTTAGACAAAAGTTTCCCAGTCCTCTATGACTGCATTGAGTGCAGTCCTTACCATCACATTATCTTGCACCTTTGCTCCCATGGTAGACAATTGATCTTTGATCCCTTGCAATCTGAAAAGGAAGGGCTCTGTTTCTTCTCCCTTGGTCATCATGAATGACCGCAGCTGATTCTCCAGAAGCATTCTCCTCTGGACAAACTTTCCCTCATATAGGGCAGTTAAGGTTTTCCACATCTCATGAGCCGTTTTATTTTCGGCTATGTGTGGAACTATATGATCCTTAACCCCATCCATTATGAAGCGTTTCGCATGTGCCGCAGCCTCATCATGCTTCGCCAGGAGAACAACATCGGTTGGCGTGGCCATGACTTTTTTTGCATGGTCCCTTAGACTGTATGCCTCCATGACTACTAGGATTCTGGCCTTCCAGACTGCAAAGTTGGACAGGCCGTCCAACCTATCCTAATCACACAGTCTGTGAGGTGCCATTTACTCAAATCTACTTTGTCGGAACAAATCTTCCTCTCCCCGCTTCTCTACTAAAGCTCGGATCTAGGGTCCTTGGTGAAAAAAGCACCCTTTGCTCCCTCTGACAATTGACCTCCTCCCTTGGAAGTCTGCCAAATCAACAACGAAACAACTCTCTTCGATCCTTTGATCGATCTGTAGATTTCTTTGGCTAGAAACCCTCTGAGAAGCTGATCTCCTCCCTCTCTTTGTCACCTAGTGCTTAGGCTAAATTCTGAATCTTCAGAAATTTAACCCCACCAACAACTTCTGAAGTTCTGCAACACTGTTTCCGACACTTCTGAATCAGCACGGCTTCAGATCTGTGTCACCCTAGCTGGCCTCTGTGTGAGCAGAAAGTCCCATTGTTGTCTCTGCGCTGCCTCTGCATAGTAAGTATGCAGGCCTGTGTGGAGACTGCGTAGGATTGTGTCACTCTGGTCTCTGCGTGGCTTTGCTCCCTCTGTTGTTGCGCTGTCCCTTCAGATCTGGGTTTTTGCGGCCGCTGCTGCTCTCTCTGCCGCTTTCTGCAGCAAGGATTCTCCAGTCTTCTACTGGTGACCCTGCTAGATACACAATCACTTTGATACCATGTGAAAATTTATGAATATTACTTTATGCAGAAACCCTATTGTTAATTTTGGTTATACTTCTCCTACTTAAACAAGTTATTAATGTTGAAATATTCAGATTAACATCGAAGTAAACACGTAACAGACTTTCACCAATTCATATCTAAAACAAAAGTACATGCACATAGACAAAGTGACACACAAGATTTTCTGGACAACTGTCCCCGAAAAACCCAATGCGGGAAAACCGGTCTTCTGGTTGCTAGAGGGTTTTTATTATTATGTAGTTTCTAAATACAACAAATCTGGGCACCTTATTGGTTAACTCGATAGAGAAAAAATAGATCTTCAGCTAGCCTGCTGTTCTAGAGACTGAAAACTTGAGTGATCCACACTCTCAAACGGGATTTACAGGATTTAGCCCTTTTCGACCTCTAGAAACCCCAGCGTTGCCCCTGAAGCCCCTGCGTCAACCTTTGCGTGTCTCTGCGCTGTATTGGAGAGGGCTGTGTAACCCCAAATTGGGTGACGCAGTCCCTACATTGCCCTAGCTGGACCAGCGTAACCCTGAAGGGCCTCCTGCTGCTCAGCGCTGCCCTTTCTGGGCCTCCGTAGCATCTGCATAACAACTGAAGCTCTCTGCGTTGCGCAGCTGCTGCCCTTGCTCCTCTATGTTGCTCCTAGTTGTTGCCTCGCTGCCTCTTGCTGATTCTTGGCACTGGGATCAGATCATCCCCTTAGCCAATACTACCCCTCTCCGAAGCTGAAACACTTCTGAAAATTCTTAGCAAACCTTGCCCTAGAATTTCAGCTTTAGTCTTAGTGCTCTGCCTCCGTGTGTGTGTTCCAACTGACCCCAAGCCTTTCCTTTATACTTTTATCATTGGGAAACCAACGGACGTGATCTAATTTTGATTCGACGGCTAAGATTAAAAGAAAGCTTGATCCGTGTGACTTGAGTCATTTCCATCACATGTTTTAATTAATTACCTTTAATATTTTAATTTTCTTAAGTTAGATTTAGGGTCCTTAATTAAAAATATTAATTAATTAATTATCTCCCAAACCGGATGGAATTTCCCAAATCCCTTTCTGGGTCTTGGAGATCTTATGTACTCTAGTCCCTCCACAAATTTTGGGAGCTAGAGCACATCCGATGCTACCCCAACACTCAAGAAAACTCAACAATGACTAATTAATTTAATTAAGGCATTTCACAAACTTATCTCGTGAAACCTTTTTTGGGTTTTGGAGATCTTGTCCAAATCGAGACTAGAACACCTGTCCTATGCTATCAAAATCTAACACTTGCTAGGCCCAATTTTCCCTCAGATGCCTTGCCAATATTGATTTTTAACTAACCTTGTTGATGGGTTTCCTATTTTTCCACATGTTTGTGTTTATTAGGTGGATTATAGATTAGATTCAATGTTAAGATGGGTTTTAAGAGTTTCCTTTCTTCATTGGAATAAATTTGATAAGGGCTATAACAATTGAGAACTTGTTTAAAGTTCTTTATTATGGCATCCTATACCTCTTCTAGGCTTTGGAACAAATCCTTGAAAATTCTCTTATTTCAAGCTTCCACAAAGCCTAGATAATGATGCCTAGGGCAACTTCATGTAGAGTTTTAGATGTCAAAGAGGCCCTTAGGCTTTTGCCCTATTCAAAGAAAAGAGACTTGGAATCCATTAGCTTTAGCCTAAAATCCCTACAAAATTAATCCAAAGTTGTTACACTTATTTTACAAAGTCACTTACTAGGAGAATATGCAAATCATTTACTTGTGCTTTCATGCAACCAGAGCAGCTGGAGGGTCCTCGAATAACTCTATGATGTGACACTTCTCCTAAGAAAAAAATTCTTCTTGAAGAACATAAGAAAACATCAAAATTTTCATAGGTTGCTTGGGATGCCAAATTAACATTCCATTGTTCCAATGATAAGAGATTCTCCTCTTTTCCCAAAGTCTTTAAATAGGCTTCCTTGACAATATATTTTACTCTTTCCTCACTACCCAATTGAAGGTGTCATCATCTAATTGGGATCTTTTTAAGGGGTCATCATCTAATTGATTTCAATACTCTTCTGATTTGATGGGCCAGGAATCGAGTCTTTCCCATGTTTTGAAGAGGTCATCATGTGATTGATCCCAATAGTTTGGGTATTATTTATGATCTAATTTAAGAAAAGTCCAAATTTTCTGGTAAAGGAGGGAAACCATTTCATGATGAGTTCCATAATGGAGCAATGCCTTGCACAGTCTCTCAGAAAATATGTTTCATGATAACATCACTACCATTGAGCATGCTGTTCCAAGTTGGAGTAACTCATAGAAATTTATACAAGATTACCAAGTGGAATATATTTCGCCTATGAATTTTACTCCTGAGAGCATGAGGGGAGAAAATGAATTGCTAAAGCTGTTTCACTGCAAAGCCTTACTCAACAATTTCAGTGTTTTCAGCCTAGATCCGCCTACCCACTTGGGGTTTGACACATTAGACCATGCGAGCAAGTGGAATTTTTTTGTTGTGCATACTTCCTTGCCATAGAAAATTTATGAGAACTTTTTCTACATCTCCACTCATTCTTATACGAGTATTAGTATGGAGCTTAAAAATATTGATGTTGAATGTAGAATAGAGGAAATAGTAAAATACATGACTCTCCCTGCTAAGAATAAGCTTCAATTTACCTATTATTCAACTCTCCACTAGATTTTATCATTGATAGAATTCCATCTGACTCTACCAATACCGACTGTTGTGAGGGGAATATAATTATCTAGTTGGGAATTCCTGTTGATGGTATCCCATAATTTCTGAAATCAACTGGAAATGGTCTTCAAATTTATTTATTTATTATTCATTTTTATTACTTTGTTGACCCGAGGATAAAAAACATCAAGGATTTATTTGAAAACTTTTGCCTTCTTGATTGGGTTGCTCCCATAATCCATGAGTAATGAATAAGTAAATGGAGCCAAACTTGGAGAAGTTTGAATATCTTTCAAAAATTCTTCATGCTTAGCTTGAGAGATATCTATTCCCAGAGCTTCCATATATAATAATAAACAAAAAGGGGATAGATGGCATCCTTGGTGAAAGCCTCTTGTAGACCTAAATAAATCAGTCACTCCACCATTTATTAGCACTACAAAGGAGGCAACGGAAAAACACAATTGGAGACCTAATGGATCCATGTGGAGCTAAAACCAAATATGTTATGAACTTCAAGGATAAAATCCCATTGAACCTTATCATAAGCTTCGGACAAATCCAACTTGAGGGACATTCCATCGGCTGTTTTGTTTGTTGGGTGATGATTGGATTCCTGCACTGGAGTAGGGCAATCTGAAATTTCCCTGTTGGCAATATAACCCCCTTGCTTGATATATATAATATTGGGAAGTAGAGATTTAAGTTTAGATGCCATAGTCTTTGTTATGATTTTATAAATAGGAAATAACCTTGAAACTGTTAAAGTTCTGAGCTTTATCGTTTTTAGGGATTAAATAAAGCAAAGCCGAATTTAGAGCCCTGGATAGAGCTCTGGATCTTTGAAATTCTCTACCAAAATATAATTTGACAACTTCCTGCATCTTTTCATAGTGGCTAGACGGTGATGCGGAATATGATGTGAGACAGTGCAATACGAGGTAGTGGACAGTGCAGTATGATGGTGAGCTAGTGATAGAAGCTATTGGAAGTACTGATTGCTCAGATGTATGGTTCAGTCTAATTGGTCTCTGTAGAAGAAATCGATGGGAAATCCATTTGTCTAGGGCTTTCCCTTTCTTCATTTAAAATTTACCTCATGTAGTTTTGCAAGAGAAATTGGCTTAAGCAGGGAGGAATTTCTCCTCTCTAAAAGTTTGGGGATGCAACCAAGATTTACTTCCCTTCCTTTGATGCAATAAGGCAAGAGTTATAATTTTTTTAAAGTACCTCAAGGCTTGAAATCACATTTCCATGTGGGAATTTAGAATGGTGCCATCTCAGAGGATGTGGATGAAACTCTATTTTGGGCTCTTCTTTGAAGGCAGGGTTTGTGCAAGAATATGGAGATTTTATCTCCCTCCAACCATCCATCTCTGGGTTTCTGCTTCCACAAGATTTCTTCTCTGTAATAAATCTTGTCCAGTTTCCCAACAAGATTCTTTTCTCTTGATCTTAAAATTTGAGATAGCCTTGCTTGCTCAATAACTTCCTGTAAAAGTTGCATTTCTGCTTCTAAAGAATGTTTCTCTGAGCACATGTTAATAAAAACTTGTTCCAAGATTTCAATCTGGATTCCAAATATTGGAGCTTTTATGAATTCAAAACATCTTAGATCTTGTAGGGATGGGATCATTCTACCACCGGTGAGAGAAGGGAATGCAAAGCTTTGAGCGGTCACAACACAGCTTCAAAATGGAAAGGGACATTGGGGATATGATAGTCTTTACCTAGGTTTAAGTCTATTGATCAATGATTAAAGACAGCTCTTTTATGAATGAAAGAATCAGAGCTAAAATTTTCTTCTAGCTTAGTCTTCAGAGATTGGAAATATATCTAATCTCTTCGTAATGAAGCCTGTTCCTTTTCTACGATTGTTCCAAGTGCGCTAATCATTACTATGCTGAATGTCAACTAGAGAGTTTGAGGATATGAAAGTTTGAAAGAATAGGTCCCATATCTCCCATTATACCCCCTTTTTATTGTAAGGTCCAGGGATTCGAGAAATAATTCCTAACCACCCATGGAAGATCTACAAAGATTGAGTGCTCGACTGTGAGGAAGGATTGCCAACTTGGCTTTAAAAGGGTAAAACAAGCCCATATATATTGGCCATATGGGGAGTCTTATCCCATTGCTTATATATGATTTTAACTGTGGTTGAGCTCCCTCCACTGGGAGGAGGGAGCATCTCCTAGTTTCAAGAAGGGTAAAACATGCTCATACATCAATGATACAGAATGTTGTATCCTATTATTTATATATGATTTTTAGTTGTGATCCAGGATTACCTCCACAACTTCGAGATTCCACATAATGATTAATCCTCCTTTATTTCCTTAAGCTCCTTTAGTGATGCGCACAACTGATTTCCAAATATGGTATCCTATTTGAACCATCCCCGAGTCCCTAAACATAGTTTCCGGGACGAAAGCGATGTCTGGTTTCTTTGCTTCCAATTTTCTTTGGAGTGTCCTTTGTTTAATCGAAGGACCATGACCTCTAGTGCTTCAAGGATAAAAATTCCATCATTAGCAATGGCAAACAAGACTCCCTTTAACGGAAGTATAGTCTTGTAGTTATTTGGATTTTTTACTACTTTTAAGGTAGTCATTGAGTTGTTTTTGGTTCTCATTGATGACCTTTTTAACTTATCCTTTTTTATTTTTGGCTTGATTAGTAGGTCTACCCTGTACTTTTTATTTTGATTTGGTGCAAATGGTCTTTTTGGAATGAGTCTAAATAGCGTAGTCTAAACATTTTAAAACTTTTGCTGGTCACATCTTTCCAATCAGTCTTGCCCAAAATCTATGGAAAATTTTGGAATAATTGTTGGAATTGCAAATATTAGTTGTTGAGATTGCGTGATCCAGGTGCAATAGAAGTTTTTCAAAGCACTTGATCCATTTATTCATTAAAAAATGCTATTTCAACAATAAAAAAATACAATTTTGCTAAAAATAATATAAGTTTCCCTGATGATTGACACAAAAATTTCAAAAAGAAAATGTTTAGACTTCTTCACTCTAAATTGGCTATGAAGAAGAGCACCCCTACAAAACGACTTAATCCCTGCTTGTGAACTTGTACTGAACGTACACTATCAACACTACAATCCCAACCAGTATGGCAACACCATAACTCAAATTAACCCTGCTCACATAGTCAAGATTTGAATTTATGCTCATCTTCTCCTTTATCATTATCTCTGCTCTTTCGCCCTCTTTCATGTCACAATTTATTTTGTAGTCGGTCCTTGTTCACGACTATAATTGGCTCAGTCCCCTGTGAGAGAGCCTGGGCATTTCCAGATGCCAACGTCACCATTAAATTCGATAAAACCATGATTTCTAACACAGTGCACTCTCTTGTTCCTTATGTTACAAGTATTCCAACAATGCTGTAATTCACGCTGTGTGTGGCCCCGTTTATGCCAGCTAAATTGTATATGTTGTTGCACACATCACCGGTCATGGACATGTTCGTACTCACTCCAAAATATACTCACTAATATATAGTTATAACTTTTTTTTTAATTATCTCAACTATATTTCAAAGCATATAAACCTCCATCTATAAAATGGAGGTATGCTTAACCAAAAAGTTTTGGAGATGGTGTTAGTATAGTTTCCCAAAAAGTTTTATAGATATATTCTGTTTGTCATAAAATTATTTATTTTTATTTTAATTATAAAATGTTTTGTATTATTTTTGGTGTTTTAAATATATTTTATTAAATATTAATCGTGACCATGATTGACTATTAAAACTAATTTTATAAGAGCTTTAAAAAATATAAGAAATTAGTCTTTAACATTTTATTTTTATTTTAGAAAAAATAAGGAAAATTGTGAATTTATATAATTTTGATAAGTCAATAACACATGAAGATTTACAATGTTACATATATTTTGAAATGACAATCTAATGTAGGCATGAGCAAGACATTTAAAAAGTTTTTTTTTTCATGTTTATAAGAACTAATTTTCATTTTTGAAAGTTCATTTTTATTTTTTCAAATTTTGATTTTCTCCTCTAAATTAATTATAACATACTTTTAACATTTTAGATTGGGCTAATCACCTCTTTACACAACCTTAATATATTCTAATTCTTTAATTTTTCGTTCACTATACTTTATTTTTAAAATATTTTTACCTTTCAATATATTAGTTTATAAAAACAATATGTTGTACAACTTTGAGTTTATATTTGATTACTTATTTGTAATAAATTTGAATTTTTGAAAATTGAGCCAAATCTTCAATATTTGCTTTAAATTTCACTAAATCATTTATATGGTAGTCAACTCTTTTTCATGCACATAATAAGTTTAATTTATGATTTTTATATAGTTAATTGCAATAGATTAAACAAAGTCATTTTTCCTTGTAATAACTCCTAGGTATGCCCGCCCGAAGAGGTTGCACGCCCAATCGACTCAATACATAGAGCCTGACCCTGATAGACCCAAGGAGAATTGAACCCATGCCTCGTGATAGAGGGCCAAAGACTTGGCTAGGGGGCTTCAACCAACTAAGCTACCCATAAATGCTACTTAAATAAATTCATATATTATCAACCATAATCAATTAAATTTAACTAAAACGAATTACAATCAATCTAAGTGAAGAAAGATTAATTGTAATCAATTACAATGAGAACACATTTCAATTTATAGTCAACAAAAGTCAATCATATTAAGCTAACCCAAAATCAATCAAAGTTGACGACGTTCAACAAAAGATAAAAGTCAAACATAAGCAACTAAACTCATTTTGAAGTCAACCATAATCAATAAAAGTTAATTGTTATCCATCGAAATCACTTAGTTCAACCAAAACATATGAAAATCCATTAATATTAACCAAAGCATTATATATATATATATATATATATATATATATATATAAAAGTTAATGAAAATTAACTAAAAACCAACCATATTTAACCAAACACAACCATAGTGAACGAAAATCAACTTTAAGTCAATTAAATTAAATTAAAGTTAACTAAAATCAACAAGATTTAATAAAAACCAACCAAAAGAAAAAATAAAAAACTAGAGTAATCAAAGTAAACCAAAGTTACTTGAAGTCAACATAATTCAACAAAAGTATAATATTTTATTTTAGTATTTGTCATATATTTATATCAAAATTATGATGATTAATTAGAAACTAAAAAATATATAAAAGAGGGTATTCCTATACTCTAGACTATGACATGATTGGTTGTGGTATTGTAGTAATAAATATGAAGGTTTGTATGTTCATATGTGAGAAAGCATAAGAGCTGACATGTGTTTGTAATTGAGGATATAATGGTTACAAGTGGCATTTTGTTTAACTCTCACCATTTTTATTGTTTTAAAAAGAGGGTGACAGGAGTTGGGTGAATCTTTATAATCTCAAAGGAGAATATGGAAAATAATTTGCTTGAGGATTGGGAGTTGCTACCAATAATGAAGTAAAGGTTATGGTAATATTTCAAGGTTTGTGCATGTTTAAAGAAAAAGGAATCATTGTTGCATTGATAATGGGGGGCTCTTTCCTCATCATAAGAGCATTCTCTATGTGGAGGAATCATTATATTATTTTTAATCTATCTTGATTCTTTGAGAGGAAAAATTTGGAGGAATCATCTTATAGGGTCATTTTAGTAGTGGTTCTAGTTTGAAAAATTGGGGTTGGAAATTGTTTAAAATCATCTAGATCCATTTGAGGCCTCTAATAACAACTTTTTATGGTCCCAAACTTACTATGGACCAATATACAATTTTCTACACACCAAGACCTTTCCAACAATGCAAGAATTACCTCAATCAAAGCTCATATGAGAATTTTTTTCCTCTCACAGTTAATCTACCTAGTTGACGACCATGGTATGAGTGGATGCCATCTCAATCTCGTTACTCATACATGTAGGGCTAGCCATGTGTTGGATTTGAACAAGTGTCTTGAAAGTCGAACAACCTTATCACTGATTAAAGGTTGAAGAAATAAAACCTTACCTCTAGATGGTTGTTGGTTTATGTTAAAATTTAGGTTACTAGGAGGAGTAGGGGTTCCATTCTATGTTATTGCCTTTTGTTCCATTGTTGAGCATAACAACTAGGAGCGGGAATTTAGATAGAAAAAAATAGAGGGTTAAGATTCTATAACAACTTGAAAAGTCACATGTCTCAAGTAGCTCCATAGAGTGTACCATTTTCTTTGTAATTGCAAATTTCCTTACTAGAGAAAAGAGAGTAGAGTAACTTCATCTTATAACTGGGTTTTCTCTCGTAAGAGTTTCACAACATAAAATTTGTGTTTATTTGTGGATGGCGTGTGTATATTTTTTTGTTATGTATTCTTCACATTTCACTTATTTCATGCATTTAAGCATAAACCATTAACTAAAGAATATGGGATATGAAGGAAATTAACCTTCATAATATAGATTTTAGTTATTTCATCAGATTTGTTGTGACAAACTATTCTAGTGGAATATCCATGGAGGTTTACAAATCGTATTGGTATCATAACAATTTTCTTTAGGGTATTTTTTAGGAAGCTGTAGGGATTTATGAGTTGGTTTAAGAAGAAAGTCATAGAACTCCAACCATGGTTGACAAGTCTATTCACAATAACCTTTGTGATCTAGCAAAATAAATATTTATGAGGTTGGAATAACAAGTTTCCAACATCAATAACAATATGAGCCTCCTCGTGGTAGCTCTAGCAAGGAAGGTTGAACCATTTGGATAGGATGGAGGCTCTAACTTAGATGTCAAATTGGAGAGGATTTTAAGAGATCAAGAAGGCCCAAAAAAGGAGTTAGAGAAAGTGCCTGAGAAAGAGCAATTGAGTTTGAGTGCCATTAACCCTTCATAGCCCCTAGTTAAGGTGGAAGCAAATGTGGACATGAAAGCCACATTGTGGTGAGATCAATGCATTGAAATTGAATCATTGGTTACAACAACTAGAAATTGATTTCAGTGTTCACCATATAATTGAAGAGAAAAAGATTCATTTGCTAGACTAAAGTTAGAGGCCACGCTTTAACCTAGCGAGCCATCCATATGGAAACACTTAGGCTGAAGGGTGATATGCTATTAACAAGTTGGAAGAAATTCAAAATCTTCATTATAACACAATTTTAGGGTATGTAGAGCACCAATGGATCCGATGGCAGTACTTCAGGTAAAGACGGGGAAATAGTATATAGGAGTACAACTCCGAGTTTAGAAAGATGGCCATCACACTAGTTATCTCTCCCAAGAACCCAAATGTACTCCTCAAGTATTTCGGGGGTCTACATAGCCATCTATGAAATCAAGTGATGATCATCAATCCAAGGACAATGGACAAGACGTGTATAGGCACAATATCTGAAAAGAAAAAGCCATGGAAAAGGGCAACAGAGCAGTTCCAAGCAAACATAGCATTAGGAGGGTTTCAGGGAGGGGAAGAAGAAGTGGAAAGGGGGAAAGGATAAGAAGACGAAAATCAATACACATAAATGAAAGGATCCTAGTAACCATTGCAACTTTGATGGGCACATTGAGGAAAAGTGTTGAAAAATACATCCATAGTTAAACTCCAAGAACTAAAAGAAAGATGCAAAGAAAAATAATCTTCTAGCCATAGATTCGAGCAATTAGGTCGAAGTTAGCTCTAGTGTGGGCAATAAGATTGTCTGTACATTCGTGCAAAAGGAGGTGAATTTGAGTAGCCTTCATCATCAGGAAGAGAAGGAGATGACTAAGCTCTTCGACATTAGGATCCAGGTCAAGAAAACCATGATAGATGCTCTATTTGACTCTAGTTCATAAACTAATCTCATAGAAATATATCTAGCCAACAAGTTTGGGTTCAAGGTTTGCAATCATCTTAGCCCATATCCATTGGGATGCATAAACAAGGATGTAAAGATTAAGGTTACAAACCAATGTAGGATTAAAGTTGATGTTACTGTTGATTTTATTGATGAAGTGGAATTGGATGTAGTACCACTTGGGGTAGTATTTGGAAGCCCCTACATGTATATGCGGGGTGCAATCTTCATGTGGAGAGCCAACTAGTATCACTTCATCGAGGATGGGAAGTCCCTCACATCAACATACATAAGGGCAAGTTAAATATTTCACTGGTAAATGGAAACCAAGCCAAGACGTTGATTAGTTCCAATAAGAAATATGTTTTACTTTTCTTAAGAGAAAATCGGTCTAATGATGAGTGTATAAGAGAAAAGGCATCCCTTGAAGGGTGTACTAAAGATTATAACCATTAATTGGAGGAGTTGCTACATGCATACATAAGAGAGTTGCAGAAACCTAAGGGCTACCACCCAAGTGGGAACTAGAGCACAATAATATTAGGTTGTATAAATAGTGCATTCTTAAAGTAAATGAAGTGAAGAAGTAATTGCAACAACGACTAGCACAGGGTGTGATTTGAACAAGCACCTCACCTTATTGGTCACCCATCATAATACTAAAGAAGGATTGGATTTGGAAAATGTGCATTAATTACATAACATGAAACAAAATTATGCTCAAGAATTGGTACCATATGAGTAGGATCGATTTAGATCAATTGCCACACAAAAATTACTTCACCAAGATGGATCTAAAATTAGAATACCACCAAGTTCGAGTGAAAGAAGAAGATACTTGGAAGACTAGCTTCAAAACCAAGCAAGGTTTGTATGAAAGTTAGTCATGCCATTTGGTTTATGTAATGCATCATTTATGTTTATGGGTCTGGTGAATGATGTACTACACTCATATCTAGATTCATTTGTTATAGGGTATGTGGATGATATATTGGTTAATAGTGCTACGTGGGAAGAGCATAGCTTATATTTTATGTAGGTGCTAGAGATTTTGAAGAAACACCATTTGTTAGGTAACCTTATGAAATGTGAGTTTTTGCAACAACGTCTAGTGCATTTGGGGTATGTGATTGGTAGAGGGGAGTTTAAGATAAATCTTGTGAAGATGAAGGCCATCATGAAGTCGTTAATTACAACAAATGTCATAGCTAGGAGTTAGGATTCTTATTGGGGTAGCACAATATTTGTGAAAGTTCATAGTTTCATTTTCAGTAGTAGCTACACCACTTCACTCCATAGCAGTGAGAGGCAAGAGTTCTCGATGGGAGAAGAACCAATATAAGGATTTTAATGAGTTGAGAAGAAAAATAACTCTTGCACTAATTCTCACATTATTGAACTTGCAAAATCCCTTCGAAGTGGAGACAAATGCAAGTAGGTATGCCATGGGAGCAGTCTTGATGCAAGGAGGAAGGTTTGTATGCTATCATTTTGAAGTATTTCATGGTGCAATTCTCGACTACCCTACCAATGAAAAATAACTCTATGCCCCAGTACACGTTGTTAGAAACTGGAAACACTATTTGAGGGGCAATGAAACCATCATCCACATAGATCACCATTCATTATAGTATATGCAAGCCTCGAGTAAGCTACAACAAATCAGACGTTACAAGTAGACATGGTGTTACTATAGTTTCATCTAGTTGCAAGAATGACATCACATGGTAGAAATGTTCTCAATACCACCCAAATCAAAAATTACATCATTGGAAACACTAATGCACATGGAGCCTTTCACCCATAATGCATACACAACCGATGAGAACTTCAAGGAGGTGTTTCAATAACTATAGGGCCATAGTAATGTAGAAGATGGTGACAACATAGATGAATATCATTTCCAGAATGGGTTACTCTATAGGATGGAAAAGCTTTGTGTTCCTAAAGGTGAAAGACTACAACTTATCAAAGAGGATCACACCTGTAAGGTTGTGCCACATTTTTGTGTTGGAAAAACAATTGCCAACTTATAAAGTTATGTGTACTGTCTTAGAATGCAAGAAAATGTAGCATAGTAGATTAGAGGACATATATTTTTTTGTAATAGCATGCCTAGTAACAAGAAGCAAGGTCTATAACATCCCTTACCAATACCCATTATACCTTGAGAAAACATTCACATGGATTTTGTGGGGGGTTTACCAATAACTAAGAATGGATATGACTACATGTTTGTGGTAATTAATAAGTTTAGCAAGATGTGTGTTCTCATGCCTTGTAAAATACCACTAAAGGACAAAAAGGAACAAGCTTTTTCTTTGAACAGATTTGGGTGCACTTTGGGATACCAAGGAGCATCATTCAAGCCAAGGACACCAGATTTCTCAATGCATATTGGCTTATGTTGTGGGAGAATATGGACATGAAGTTGAAGAGACCTACCAAATTCCATCTATAGATAAATGGGCAGATAGAAGTAGTGAACATGATCTATAAATTGTCGTGGATGTTCCATTAGAACAATAGATCGAATAAAATTATTGAAATATTTATTGTTAATTTTTCCTTAGATTCCATATTCTTTAGTTAATTGATTTTTTTCTTAATTAATTGAATTAGTTGAAATGCAAGAAATATAAAATAGAAATAAATATGCATAACATCCATAATAGACGTAAAGATTTTACCTTGGAAATCCGTATGGGGGAAAAACCAAATGGAAGGTGAGGTTGCTCTGCTCTCTTTTCTTTGGTATGGAAAATGTGCAAGTACAAATAAGAGTTACTTTCTATGGAGTTACCTGAAACATGTGGTCGTAAAGCTACTACAAAATCCTCACTTACTCTTTTTACTCTCTTACTTCTCACTCCAAATTGCTTTACTCATATATAGAACAAAATAAAATCGCATAGAATAGAATCCCCACTCTTCCTAGTGGCTCGATATTTGACATAGCTCAATATCCAACTAGGTGTAAGACTTGTTTCCCTCAACCCTCAACTAAAGTTATGGGTTTGAACCTTCTAGAGTCTTCTTCAAAGTGCACATGTGGTTGGCCCCATATGCATAAATAATGGGGACTAACATGGCATCCACTTGAGCCATGGCGGTCAATGTTGAGATCTATAGCTTGGGAGGTACTCCAAATCCTAGGTTAGAGGGTTGTGGAGGAATTGGCTTCATAAGGTCATTTGTGGGCTAACAACCCAAGCTTGGGGTTTTATACCCAAAATTATGGGGCCAAAACCATGAGGATATTTTATGACATGGCACTTGTAGATGATAGTGCACCCTTAAAGGAGTAAGGGGCAACTTCAAGCTTTAAGAGAGCCCATGTAGTTTGAGAGAAAATATTTTTTGAATATTTGTGTGGGTGAATTTATCTACACATTCAAGTCGGCCTTAACAATAGTGACCTTCTTGATGTGTTAGATGACACCCTAGGAAATGTATAAATATGAATGAGGAGCCTCATTCATTAACTAATCATAACATCATTTCTCTAATGTGAAGTTTGAATTTGGAGGCCAAAATCCTCAAGGAGTCGCAACCCTAGATGGCTGAATGAAGGAGGGAATAGGACAAAGTTTAGTGCCTGTTTGGGCTAAATTTTGGGTAGAGAAAGGTTGCAAGGAAAGGAGTGTCTTTGGGAGACTAGGACGAGTCCGTTTGGGGTTGTTTTGGGTGTAAAAATTAGAGGCAGGTTCTCTGTTGTAGGTCAAGGTTTGTTGTTGTGAGTGTAGGTGGGAAGAAGGGTTGTTTAGGGAGGCTGGGTAGCCTACTAGGCTCCCTAAAGACGACTGCAATAATCTCTGGCAAGAGTGTAGCAAGAGGAGGCATGTACATGGGAACATTTATGCTTATGTAGGGAAAGTATGCCTTAGCCAGGGTCGAGTTCCACAAGAAGGTACAACTCAGATTCCAAGGTGTTTTGGTGAGCAGAAGGTGTCATATTCAAGGAGGGAAGCTGCAGAATGAGGGCCCTAGTTTAGGACATTTGATAAATCATCCAAGTGCAAGGAGCATAAGGGATACACCTTAGAGATAACAACAACCAAGACAAGTCATGCAACTTTGTTATGACAACCTTAGAGAAGGTCGAATATAGAGGGAAGGCAATGCTTGGAGGAAGGCATAATAACACAAAAATTAGAGGCGTTTTGAGGCAGTGTTAAGAGTTGTTGAAGTGGGTCAAGAAGCCCTAACCAGTGGGTTGAAAAAATCAAAGTCTAGGGCATGAAGTAGAGTTGCATCTCAAGTATGTAGTATGCTGTTTCGTGTTGTTCTTTGCTAAGTGGATGAGGTCCTAGAAGAGGACAAATTGAAGGTCATCCTAAGGTTGTAAGGAGGGAAACAAGTGGATGTTCTTAGTAGCCCTAGATTAGTTACAAAGACTTTGGAAGTTGTAAGAAGGGTGAAGACTTGTAAGTTCAGCACTGATCCTTGAAGGACAAAGGAAAGAGGCCAAGGGAGCATATTACATTATCCAAAGTTCATTGTTAGAGAAGGACTTTTGGCAGTGATAGGTGATAGCCCTCCATGCCCTAACTGTGTCTTCATCTTGCATCACATGAAGGTACTAGTGGGAAGAAGTCCCTAAGAGTTGTGTCCTTGAAGGACTAAGGAGCAACTAGTGGGAAAGAAGTCCCAAAGGTGTTGATTTCTTGAAGGACAAAGGAGCAACAAGTGGCTAGATGTGAAGACCCAAGGTGTTGAGTCATTGATGGACGAATGATCAACTAGAGGGAAAATTGGACTCATGTTCAATGACCTAAAGGAGTTGGTTCATTAATAGAGGCAAAAAGGTGTTACTATAGATAAGAGCCAAAGGACCGAGCAAATGTGTTTAGGGTATGACCATTGGAGCTTGAAGTGCACTAGATCAGTTAGGAGGTCAGATTGTATCTTGTTCAGGGTAGATTGGTGGTCACAATTGGTGACACCAAACCCTAGTTTATATTCTTGTATCAGTGGATGTATGAGGGACATTATCCCTGGTACGAGAGCCCTAGACCATTGTATTATAGTTTATTAATATAACAAAGTTGGGCAGCTGAAAATTGTAATAAGTTGTCTATATTTGTGTACGTGTTGATTTACTGTTGTTTATATTTCGTTGTGCAAAGTAGTTTGTTGTGATACTTGGATTAGTAGCGTCAGTGATTGTGAGATTCTAACTTAGATTCCATAATCGTGGAAAAACAACATGGTATCAGAGCTACTTTGAAGGGCCAATTAATTAGAGTGTGCACAACGAAGCAACTCAAAGGGAGATGATATTGTCTACATCATGGAGTAGAGGGTTCAACTGAAGACACAAATATGTGGTATTGACTGGATTGGAAGTAAGATTGGTTGGGAGTTTTTGTGGATTGGTGGAGAACTCGGTGAACAATAATTTGTTGTAGGGCAGGTTGTTGATTATGGACTTCCTATGAATTGCCATGGATCGTTGGGACAACTCAAAAATTGTTTTGGCATGGACGAGATTGGTATGATTGAGATTGCTTCATGTGATGGACAACATGTTGGCAGACTAGTTTCTTCATTGGATCATGATGTTGCATATCCGAGATTGGAGGGATGTGTACAAGTTCTGTTTGATCTAGTAGGATGAGTGGTTGTAAGATTGGGTTACGATAATGATTGCCTGTGTTCGAATCCAACTCAAACTAACCTTGTAGGACACAAGATCAATAATAGGTTGAGCCATTGGAGATCATGTAGAATCAGAGGGGGTCTAGCCTCAGAGGGAGTAGCACTATGGAAGTGTTGAGGTCTTCAGGTTCAGATGAGATGAGCTAGAGGCACTACCAAGATAGTGTAGTTCATTCTACAAAGTATGTTGCAATGGTGGACGTTAGATGGACTAATGTCATTGGTGATGTTGGTGGAGACTTCCTAGTGTTGGAAGTTCCTCTCTCTCTAGGTGGGACTGTTGAGATATGTAGCTTGGGAGGTACTCCAAACCCTAGGTTAGATGGTTGTGGAAGAATTAGCTTCATAAGGTCACTTGTGGGCTAAGAACCCATGCTTGAGGTTTTGTACCCGAAGATGTGGGGCCAAAACCATGAGGAGATTTGATGACATGAAACTTGGAGATGATAATGCACCCTTATGTTGATTTTTGATAGCTTGGGAGGTACTCCAAGCCTTAGGGTTTGGGGTTTGTTGGTTGGAGCACCATAATAGGGCGTTGTGGGCTTGGAATCCAAGGTGTGGGATTTGCACCCAAGTAGGTGGGTGCAAATAAATGAGACCCACTAGGCATGTGATGCATGGATATGATAGGGAATGATGACAAATCCAACACATCGAGAATCATCGAATTCTGAGTTGCCTATGTGGAGATATGAATTCTTGAAGATATTGTGTGGGCTTGTGACACAAAGTTAAGGTTGGATTGATGTGTTAATGACCTTATGATAGTTGGCGAGCCCTCTTGGAAGAAGTTGTTAGGGCCCTTCTATTGTATTTAAATAGGATGTGAGTTGACATCAATTAAACCCATCTAAGTGCGACAATTCTAAGGAGAAACATCACATGTGGTAGCCGCAACACAAGGAGAGGACCGAGGAGCATAAGGGTTGATTTAAGGTCTGTTGTGTGGGTTTGATAGGGCCCAGGTGAAGTAGAGGCAAGCTCAACATGTTCTAGGATGTATGGAGCTAGTTTAAGGTGGGTTACTCCATGTTTTAGTAGGTTGCAGACCTTGTAGTTATTATAGAGGTGTCACAGTCTTGTTTTGGGCTAGCTGGAGGGGTCGTAAGGCCTATTACCAAGTGCAGAGAAAAGGGAATAAGAAACGTGGGAGGCATCATGGAAAAGGAGGGAAGCCACAATAGAATAGATGACTGTTGAAGGGGTTAGAGAGGGCTGACAAGGTTTCTGTTGATTCCCTAACCAGATTGACAACCTACAGTTACATTAACTCAATGTGAAGGTATGTTCTCATGTTGAATTGTTGGTCCTAGTTTGGACTGTTGGATGGTAGATTTTTTGTAGTCGATGGGAGCCAAGTGGAAGGGCTAACTTGGGTGGTTAGAAGCCCTAACCTAAGAGCATATTCTACAATGATTGGTTGACAACAGGGAAAATTTTATGGGCGAATTTTAGCCCAAAGGCGAATTTTAAGGGATTTTAAATTTTATTAGGGCGAATTTTTTATATAAAACACATTTTCTATAGTTTAATAAAGTTAGCCCAATAAAATTTAAAAAATAATTAATTATTAAATATTAGCCCACCAAAAAAAGGGCGCATAGAACTGGAAACATGAAATTCGCCCCCGATTTTCTTTGGTTGGAGCAGATTTCCATGGCATTCGCCTGGATTTACAGGGGTCGGAGGGAGGGGTTAGAGTGATTCGACCCAATTTTTCACTGGTTCGGAGAGGTGGCTGGGGCTTTGTGCACATCGATCTTCTTACTGGCTGAGCGAGGTCGACCCTCTCTGGTCCGTCCCTCTCTAGTCCGTTAGGGCCTCCCATAGTTCTTATATAGCAGAGATACACTTCGAAAGAGATGGTAAATTTTAGGGGCGAGTTTTAGGGGTGTTTGGGAGTATAGTTTACATTCATGTTCAGCCAATCGGCAATTGAGGTTCAAGAGACAAGGCACAAGAAAAAATCGGCGTTTCGATCATTATTTGAGAATAGATCGGGTACCTGCATGAAATCAGTTGGCACTACAGCATGCAAATATGTAGAATCTACTTTAGAGCCAGAGGTGACACCCAATGCATCATCAAGATTCACTGCATCACACCCATATTTGAGCTGTAGAGTGAACCTCATTTCTATCGGTGCTATTAGGGCATTATCATCGTTATCTACAATAAAATGCATTGTTGAATGCAGATTTGATTAGTTCTTTGTGTGTGTAGCTACTGTATGCTAATTAGTCTATGTATGTGTGTACACATAACAAAAGAAATGTACGCATATAATGATCCAAGAGACAGACATTTATACACTCTGTTACCTTAACATGGTTCTTATAATAAGCTTTAGTAGTGGGATTGGTGAAGAAATTATCATCAGAGTTGAGATTCTGTCCAGCATTGCGAGCCCATTGTACATATTGGGCCTTTCCTCCAAAGTTCACATAATTGTTTGCCAGACTAAGTATTAGTCTGATACCATACTTTTTGGCTTGAAAGACCACAAAGTCTAGAGCCTGAACCAAAACAACCCCAAAAATCAGATTAAAACAAACAATGCCAGCAGATCCAGACACCCAAAAGCAAAATCTCTTGGAAAAAAATGGGTTGAGGTCCTGAAGGCTTGATGTAATGCAACCCCCATGCACAAACTTGAAATACTTGTTCATCATATACACCAGGAAAAATCTGCAATGCCTTGTACTGGCCATAGTTGAAGGCCCAAATCCTGGCAACATTAAGCCTAAGAGCTGCAGCTTGTTGAAAAACAGAGGTAACTTTATTTCTCTGTGTTAGATCAGTTGCCACAGTCATTAACCAGTAAGAGTTGCACCCATTGACAAACAAAGGTTTCCCATTGACATTAAAGTGGGTGCCCCTTGTCCTCACAAACCCACTTCCTCTTGCTGCAGCTTGCTGAAGAAAGCTAAGAAAGAGCACACATGAAAGAACCCAAAGTCTCATCGTCATAGCACCACCCACTTGATTGGAAAAAGCTCTAGACTTCATAAAGAAGTAAAAACTACTTAATGAGCGTCTCTGCATTAGCTAGCAGATCTGCTATCCAGGAAAAACTTTGAGATTCAATGGCACACTAGAAAAGAGTATATAGAGATGAAGATATGAGAACTTAGTACGTAGCATACAAAGTTGATAATGGAGAAAAGTTGGAAGCATGAGTTAAGGTTTGGGGGCCCAGAAGACATTGTCTGAGAATGGCATAAGATATTTCATGAATGCCCACATGGGAATGTGCCTTCATCACTCAATGTGTCAGGATGGACTAGAATTGGCCGTCAAGGTTGGAATTTGAGATCAAATCCACCGGTCGAATTTGAATTATAATAAATTTGAGCTGTAGAATGCACCTTGTTTCTCTCGGTGCTATTAGGGCATTCTCATCGTTATCTACAATAAAATGCATTGTTGAATGCAAATTTGATTAGTTCTTTGTGTGTGTAGCTACTGTATGCTAATTAGTCTATGTATGTGTGTACACATAACAAAAGAAATGTACGCATATAATGATACAAGAGACATACATTTATACACTCTATTACCTTAACATGGTTCTTATAATTGGACTAGAATAGGAATTTTTTACTCATTGTTAGATATACTGCAATTGTCACAATTAGATTGGATTATCTGAATTTATTTTTATATAGAATTTTAGAATTTGTAAAATTGCAAAATTTCATTATTAAAATTATGATATTTAATTAAGAAAGTGGAATTTACCCCAAAATTTACTCCAAAGCTACATATTCTACAATGATTGGTTAACAGCAGGGAAAATTTTAGGTGCGAATTTTAGCCTAAAGGCGAATTTTAAGGGATTTAAAATTTTATTAGGGTGAATTTTTTATATAAAACCTATTTTCTATAGTTTAATAAAGTTAGCCCAATAAATATTTTAAAAATAATTAATTATTAAATATTAGCCCACCAAAAAAAGGGAGCATAAAACTAGAAACATGAAATTCGCCCCCGATTTGCTTTGGTTGGAGCAGATTTCTATGGCATTTGCCTGGATTTACAGGGTCGAAGGGAGGGCTTAGAGTGATTCGCCCCATTTTTTCACTGGTTCGGAGAGGTGGCTAGGGCTTTGTGCACACCGATCTTCTTGCTGGCTGAGCGAGGCCGACCCTCTCTGGTTCGTTAGGGCCTCCCATAGTTCGTATATAGCAGAGATACACTTCGAAAGAGATGGTAAATTTTAGGGGCAAATTTTAGGGGTGTTTGGGAGTATATTTTACATTCATGTTCAACCAACCGGCAATTGAGGTTCAAGAGACAAGGCACAAGACAGAATCGGCCTTTCGATCATTATTTGAGAATAGATCGGGCACCTGCATGAAATCAGTCGGCGCTACAACATGCAAATATGTAGAATCTACTTTAGAGCCAGAGGTGACACCCAATGCATCGTCAAGATTCACTGCATCACACCCATATTTGAGTTGTAGAATGCACCTCGTTTCTCTCGATGCTATTAGGGCATTCTCATCGTTATCTACAATAAAATGCATTGTTGAATGCAGATTTGATTAGTTCTTTGTGTGTGTAGCTACTGTATGCTAATTAGTCTATGTATGTGTGTACACATAACAAAAAATATATATATAATACAAAAATGAACATTATACTCTTGTTATGTATGGATTATAATATATTTCTTGCCGTTAGGATTGTTGAAAATTCCTTAAGCAGTTCGAGATTACATCGGCCAAAACAATGCCATATTGGGCCTTTCCTCCAAAGTTCACACAATTGTTTGCCAGACTAATTATTATTCTGATACCATACTTTTTGGCTTGAAAGACCACAAATTCCAGAGCTTGAACCAAAACAACCCCAAAAATCATATTAAAACAAACAATGCCAGCAGATCCAGACACCCAAAAGCAAAATATCTTGGAAAAAAATGGGTTGAGGTCCTGAAGGCTTGATGTAATGCAACCCCCATGCACAAACCTGAAATACTTGTTCATCATATACACCAGGAAAAATCTGCAATGCCTTGTACTGGCCATCGTTGAAGGGCCAAGTCCTGGCAACATTAAGCCTAAAAGCTACACCTTGTTGAAAAACAAAGGTAACTTTATTTCTCTGTGTTAGATCCATTGCCACAGTCATTAACCAGTAAGAGTTGAACCCATTGACAAACAGAGGTTTCCCATTGACATTAAAGTGGGTGCCCCTTGTCCTCACAAACCCACTTCCTCTTGTTGCAGCTTGCTGAAGAAAGCTAAGAAAGAGCAGACAGGAAAGAACCCAAAGTCTCATCGTCATAGCACCACCCACTTGATTGGAAAAAGCTCTAGACTTCATAAAGAAATAAAAACTACTTAATGAGTGTCTCTGCATTAGCTAGCAGATCTGCTATCCAGGAAAAACTTTGAGATTCAATGGCACACTAAAGAAGAGTATATAGAGATGAAGATCTGAGAACTTAGTACGTAGCATAGAAAGTTGATAATGGAGAAAAGCTGGAAGCATGAGTTAAGGATTGGGGGCCCAGAAGACATTGTCTGAGAATGGCATAAGATATTTCATGAATGCCCACATGGGAATGTGCCTTCATCACTCAATGTGTCAAGATGGACTAGAATTGGCCCTCAAGGTTGGAATTTGAGATCAAATCCACCGGTCAAATTTGAATTATAATAAATTTGAGCTGTAGAATGCACATCATTTCTCTCGGTGCTATTAGGGCATCTCATCGTTATCACACCCATATTTGATTTGTAGAATGCACCCCATTTCTCTTGGTGCTATTAGGGCATTTTCATCGTTATCTACAATAAAATGCATTGTTGAATGCATATTTGATTAGTTCTTTGTGTGTGTAGCTACTGTATGCTAATTAGTCTATGTATGTGTGTACACATAACAAAAGAAATGTACGCATATAATGATACAAAAGACAGACATTTATACACTTTGTTACCTTAACATGGTTCTTATAATTGGCCTAGAATAGGAATTTTTTACTCATCGTTAGATCTACTGCAATTGTCTCAATTAGATTGGATTATCTGAATTTATTTTTATTTAGAATTTTAGAATTTGTAAAATTGCAAAATTTCATTATTAAAATTATGATATGAAATTAAGAAAGTGGAATTTACTCCAAAGCTGCGTATTCTACAATGATTGGTTGACAATAGGGAAAATTTTAGGGGCGAATTTTACCCCAAAGGCGAATTTTAAGGGATTTTAAATTTTATTGGGGCGAATTTTTTTATAGAAAACCCATTTTCTATAGTTTAATAAAGTTAGCCTAATAAATATTTTAAAAATAATTAATTATTAAATATTAGCCCACCAAAAAAAGGGCACATAAAATTGGAAACATGAAATTCGCCCTCGATTTTCTTTGGTTGGAGAAGATTTCCATGGCATTCGCTTGGATTTACAGGGTCAGAGGGAGGGGTTAGAGTGATTCACCCCATTTTTTCACTGGTTCGGAGAGGTGGCTGGGGCTTTGTGCACACCGATCTTCTTGCTGGCTGAGCAAGGCCGACCCTCTCTGGTCCGTTAGGGCCTCCCATAGTTCATATATAGCAAAGATACACTTCGAAAGAGATGGTGTTGTGGGAGATAACACTCGCCATAGCGTACATGCTTGACCTCAAGCGCATGTACAAGCTCACTCTCAGACTCCAACGCCGACTAATAATACAGAGGCACCCCGCTTTTCGCAAGTTTGTTCAATGATATGCATCTTCCTTCCCTTTCTCGAATAAATAATCCATCAAATCTTCATGATAGCTATGCATCATAAGCTTTCTTGAATTAGCCTTCATTGTGGTCCTCAATGCTCAAGGTAAAGAATTTGGCATCACAATTTTCAGTCATAGTCTGCCCTATGTATGTCTAATTGCTGTAGGAAATGCAATATACATATCCCAGAATGCAGTTATTGGGCATAAACTATGAATATCATGCACCATCATGGTCTTGCCTATCTTTACATCTCTTCACCTCGGAAGGAGTTCAAGGTTTTTGGGTGCAAGATCAACAAGACCCATCTAAACCAGGGTCTGATATCTACCTCTAGGTTGTGAAGGTTGAGGTTGCATATCTGAAGGTCCATACTTGAACAAGGTTTTGATTGGCTATGCTAGTGTCCATATTCAGGACACCCAGTTAACTGACATAGCGGATCGAGTGAAAGAAGTCGTGGCGACAATTAGAAAAGGTGTTCGAGGACAATACTAGGAATATTTCATAGGGGATAAACCAAATGTGTCTCATTTCAGGGTGTTTGGGAGTATAGTTTACATTCATGTTCAGCGAACCGACAATTGAGGTTCAAGAGACAAGGCACAAGACATAGTCGACCTTTCGATCATTATTTGAGAATAGATCGGGCACCTGCATGAAATCAGTGGACGCTACAACATGCAAATATGTAGAATCTACTTTAGAGCGAGAGGTGACACCCAATGCATGTCAAGATTCACTACATCACACCCATATTTGAGCTATAGAATGCACCTCGTTTCTCTGAATTTCCCAGGGGCTTGTCATTACTCTACTTGCAATAAAATGCATTGTTGAATGCAGATTTGATTAGTTCTTTGTGTGTAGCTACTGTATGCTAATTAGTCTATGTATGTGTGTACACATAACAAAAGAAATGTACGCATATAATGATACAAGAGACAAACATTTATACACTCTGTTACCTTAACATGGTTCTTTTAATGAAATTTGATGACGATTATGTCTGGTTTTGAGCAAAAGTTCTAAGATTCCAGTAAGCATTTTTATATTTGTCATAGGATATTTGTCAAGGTTTCTATTGATTCCCTAACCAGATTGACAACCTACAGTTACATTAACTCAATGTGAAGGTATGTTCTCATGTTGAATTGTTGGTCCTAGTTTGGACTGTTGGATGGTAGATTTTTTGTAGTCAATGGGAGCCAAGTGGAAGGGCTAACTTGGGTGGTTAGAAGCCCTAACCTAAGAGCATATTCTACAATGATTAGTTGACAGCAAGGAAAATTTTAGGGGCAAATTTTAGCCCAAAGGCGAATTTTAAGGGATTTTAAATTTTATTAGGGCGAATTTTTTATATAAAACCCATTTTCTATAGTTTAATAAAGTTAGCCCAATAAATATTTTAAAAATAATTAATTATTAAATATTAGCCCATCAAAAAAATGGTGCATAAAACTGGAAACATGAAATTCGCCCTCGATTTTCTTTGGTTGGCGCAGATCTCCATGGCATTCGCCTGGATTTACAAGGTCGGAGGGAGGGGTTAGGGTGATTTGCCCCATTTTTTCACTGGTTCGGAGAGGTGGCTGGGGCTTTGTGCACACCGATCTTCTTCCTGGCTGAGCGAGGTTGACCCTCTCTGGTCCGTCCCTCTTTGGTCCGTTAGGGCCTCCCATAGTTCGTATATAGTAGAGATACACTTCGAAAGAGATGGTAAATTTTAGGGGCGAATTTTAGGGGTGTTTGGGAGTATAGTTTACATTCATGTTCAGCCAACCGACAATTGAGGTTCAAGAGACAAGGCACAAGACAGAATCGGCCTTTCGATCATTATTTGAGAATAGATCGGGCACCTGCATGAAATCAGTCGGCGCTACGACATGCGAATATGTAGAATCTACTTTAGAGCCAGAGGTGACACCCAATGCATCATCAAGATTCACTACATCAAACCCATATTTGAGCTGTAGAATGCACCTCGTTTCTCTCGGTGCTATTAGGGCATTCTTATCGTTATCTACAATAAAATGCATTGTTGAATGCAGATTTGATTAGTTCTTTGTGTGTGTAGCTACTGTATGCTAATTAGTCTATGTATGTGTGTACACATAACAAAAGAAATGTACGCATATAATGATACAAGAGACATACATTTATACACTCTGTTACCTTAACATGGTTCTTATAATAAGCTTTAGCAGTGGGATTGGTGAAGAAATTATCATCAGAGTTGAGATTCTGTCCAGCATTGCGAGCCCATTGTACATATTGGGCCTTTCCTCCAAAGTTCACATAATTGTTTATGAGACTAAGTATTAGTCGATACCATACTTTTTGGCAGAAAGACCACAAAGTCAGGAGCACGAACCAAAAACAACCCCAAAAAATCGATTAAAACAAACAATGCAGAACGGTCTAGACACCAAAAACAAATCTCCTGGAAAAAAATGGGTTGAGGTCTGAAGGATTGATGTAATCATTGCCACAGGTGCAAAATACTTATTGCATCCATACCTGCAGGAAAAATCTGCAATGCTTATGCGGCCATCACTCTTGCGGGGGTGGGGGAACATTAAGCCTATGAGTTGCAGCTTGTTGAAAAACAGAGGTAACTTTATTTCTCTGTGTTAGATCCATTGCCATAGTCATTAAATAGTAAGTTTTGAACCCATTGACAAATAGAGGTTTCCCATTGACAGTAAAGTGGGTGCCCCTTGTCCTCACAAACCCACTTCCTCTTGCTACAGCTTGCTGAAGAAAGCTAAGAAAGAGCAGATAGGAAAGAACCCAAAGTCTCATCGTCATAGCACCACCCACTTGATTGGAAAAAGCTCTAGACTTCATAAAGAAGTAAAAACTACTTAATGAGTGTCTCTGCATTAGCTAGCAGATCTGCTATCCAGGAAAAACTTTGAGATTCAATGGCACACTAGAGAAGAGTATATAGAGATGAAGATCTGAGAACTTAGTACGTAGCATACAAAGTTGATAATGGAGAAAAGCTAGAAGCATGAGTTAAGGTTTGGGGGCCCAGAAGACATTGTCTGAGAATGGCATAAGATATTTCATGAATGCCCACTTGGGAATGTGCCTTCATCACTCAATGTGTCAGGATGGACTAGAATTGGCCCTCAAGGTTGGAATTTGAGATCAAATCCACCGGTTGAATTTGAATTATAATAAATTTGAGCTGTAGAATGCACCTCGTTTCTCTTGGTGCTATTAGGGCATTCTCATCGTTATCACACCCATATTTGAGCTGTAGAATGCACCTCGTTTCTCTTGGTGCTATTAGGGCATTCTCATCGTTATCTACAATAAAATGCATTGTTGAATGCAGATTTGATTAGTTCTTTGTGTGTGTGGCTACTGTATGCTAATTAGTCTATGTATGTGTGTACACATAACAAAAGAAATGTACGCATATAATGATACAAGAGACATGCATTTATACACTTTATTACCTTAACATGGTTCTTATAATTGGACTAGAATAGGAATTTTTTACTCATTGTTAGATATACTGCAATTGTCATAATTAGATTGCATTATCTGAATTTATTTTTATTTAGAATTTTAGAATTTGTAAAATTGCAAAATTTCATTATTAAAATTATGATATTTAATTAAGAAAGTGGAATTGACTCCAAAATTTACTCCAAAGCTACATATTCTACAATGATTGGTTAACAGCAGGGAAAATTTTAGGTGCGAATTTTAGCCCAAAGGCGAATTTTAAGGGATTTTAAATTTTATTAGGGCGAATTTTTTATATAAAACCTATTTTCTATAGTTTAATAAAGTTAGCCCAATAAATATTTTAAAAATAATTAATTATTAAATATTAGCCCACCAAAAATAGGGCGCATAAAACTGGAAACATGAAATTCACCCTCGATTTTCTTTGGTTGGAGCAGATTTCCATGGCATTCGCCTGGATTTACAGGGTCGGAGGGAGGGGTTAGAGTGATTCACCCCATTTTTTCATTGGTTCGGAGAGGTGGCTGGGGCTTTGTGCACACCGATCTTCTTGCTGGCTGAGCGAGGCCGACCCTCTCTGGTCCGTTAGGGCCTCCCATAGTTCATATATAGCAGAGATACACTTCGAAAGAGATGGTGTTGTGGGAGATAACACTCACCACAATGTACATGCTCGACCTCAAGGGCATGTACAAGCTCACTCTCAGACTCCAACGCCGACTAATAATACAGAGGCACCCTGCTTTTCGCAAGTTTGTTCAACGATATGCACCTTCCTTCCCTTTCTCGAATAAATAATCCATCAAATCTTCATGATAGCTATGCATCATAAGCCTTCTTGAATTAGCCTTCATTGTGGTCCTCAATGTTCAAGGTAAAGAATTTGGCATCACAATTTTCAGTCATAGTTTGCCCTATGTTTGTCTAATTGCTGTAGGAAATGCAATATACATATCACAGAATGCAGTTATTGGGCATAAACCATGAATATCATGCACCATCATGGTCTTGCCTATCTTTACATCTCTTCACCTTGGAAGGAGTTCAAGGTTTTTGGGTGCAAGATCAGCAAGACCCATCTAAACCAGGGTCTGATATCTACCTCTAGGTTGTGAAGGTTGAGGTTGCATATCTGAAGGTCCATACTTGAACAAGGTTTTGATTGGCTATGCTAGTGTCCATATTCAGGACACCCAGTTAACTGACATAGCGGATTGAGTGAAAGAAGTCGTGGCGACAATTAGAAAAGGTGTTCGAGGACAATACTAGGAATATTTCATAGGGGATAAACCAAATGTGTCTCATTTCAGGGTGTTTGGGAGTATAGTTTACATTCATGTTCAGCCAACTGACAATTGAGGTTCAAGAGACAAGGCACAAGACATAATCGACCTTTCGATCATTATTTGAGAATAGATCGGGCACCTGCATGAAATCAGTCGACGCTACAACATGCGAATATGTAGAATCTACTTTAGAGCGAGAGGTGACACCCAATGCATCGTCAAGATTCACTACATCACACCCATATTTGAGCTATAGAATGCACCTCGTTTCTCTCGGTGCTATTAGGGCATTCTCATCGTTATCTACAATAAAATGCATTGTTGAATGCAGATTTGATTAGTTCTTTGTGTGTGTAGCTACTGTATGCTAATTAGTCTATGTATGTGTGTACACATAACAAAAGAAATGTACGCATATAATGATACAAGAGACAAACATTTATACACTCTGTTACCTTAACATGGTTTTTTTAATGAAATTTGATGACGATTATGTCTGGTTTTGAGCAAAAGTTCTAAGATTCCAGTAAGCATTTTTATATTTGTCATAGGATATTTGTCAAGGTTTCTGTTGATTCCCTAACCAGATTGACAACCTACAGTTACATTAACTCAATGTGAAGGTATGTTCTCATGTTGAATTATTGGTCCTAGTTCAGACTGTTGGATGGTAGATTTTTTGTAGTCGATGGGAGCCTAACTTGGGTGGTTAGAAGCCCTAACCTAAGAGCATATTCTACAATGATTAGTTGACAGCAGGGAAAATTTTAGGGGCAAATTTTAGCCCAAAGGCGAATTTTAAGGGATTTTAAATTTTATTAGTGCGATTTTTTATATAAAACCCATTTTCTATAGTTTAATAAAGTTAGCCCAATAAATATTTTAAAAATAATTAATTATTAGATATTAGCCCACCAAAAAAATGGTGCATAAAACTGGAAACATGAAATTCGCCCTCGATTTTCTTTGGTTGGAGCAGATTTCCATGGCATTCGCCTGGATTTACAGGGTCGGAGGGAGGGGTTAGGGTGATTTGCCCCATTTTTTCACTGGTTCGGAGAGGTGGCTGGGGCTTTGTGCACACCGATCTTCTTCTTGGCTGAGCGAGGCCGACCCTCTCTGGTCCGTCCCTCTTTGGTCCGTTAGGGCCTCCCATGGTTCGTATATAGCAGAGATACACTTCGAAAGAGATGGTAAATTTTAGGGGCGAATTTTAGGGGTGTTTGGGAGTATAGTTTACATTCATGTTCAGCCAACCGACAATTGAGGTTCAAGAGACAAGGCACAAGACAGAATCGGCCTTTCGATCATTATTTGAGAATAGATCGGGCACCTGCATGAAATCAGTCGGCACTACCACATGCGAATATGTAGAATCTACTTTAGAGCGAGAGGTGACACCCAATGGATCATCAAGATTCACTACATCACACCCATATTTGAGCTGTAGAATGCACCTCATTTCTCTTGGTGCTATTAGGGCATTCTCATCGTTATCTACAATAAAATGCATTGTTGAATGCAGATTTGATTAGTTCTTTGTGTGTGTAGCTACTGTATGCTAATTAGTCTATGTATGTGTGTACACATAACAAAAGAAATGTACGCATATAATGATACAAGAGACATACATTTATACACTCTGTTACCTTAACATGGTTCTTATAATAAGCTTTGGCAGTGGGATTGGTGAAGAAATTATCATCAGAGTTGAGATTCTGTCCAGCATTGCGAGCCCATTGTACATAATGGGCCTTTCCTCCAAAGTTCACATAATTGTTTGCCAGACCAAGTATTAGTCTGATACCATACTTTTTGGCTTGAAAGACCACAAAGTCCAAAGCCTGAACCAAAACAACCCCAAAAATCATATTAAAACAAACAATGCCAGCAGATCCAGACACCCAAAAGCAAAATCTCTTGGAAAAAAATGGGTTAAGGTCCTGAAGGCTTGATGTAATGCAGCCCCCATGCACAAACCTGAAATACTTGTTCATCATATACACCAGGAAAAATCTGCAATGCCTTGTATTGGCCATCATTGAAGGCCCATGTCTTGGAAACATTAAGCCTAAGAGCTGCAGCTTGTTGAAAAACAGAGGTAACTTTATTTCTCTGTGTTAGATCCGATGCCACAGTCATTAACCAGTAAGAGTTGAACCCATTGACAAACAAAGGTTTCCCATTGACATTAAAGTGGGTGCCCCTTGTCTTCACAGACCCACTTCCTCTTGCTGCAGGTTGCTGAAGAAAGCTAAGAAAGAGCAGACAGGAAAGAACCCAAAGTCTCATTGTCATAGCACCACCCACTTGATTGGAAAAAGCTCTAGACTTCATAAAGAAGTAAAAACTACTTAATGAGTGTCTCTGCATTATCTAGCAGATCTGTTATCTAGGAAAAACTTTGAGATTCAATGGCACACTAGAGAAGAGAATATAGAGATGAAGATCTGAGAACTTAGTACGTAGCATAGAAAGTTGATAATGGAGAAAAGCTGGAAGCATGAGTTAAGGTTTGGGGGCCCAGAAGACATTGTCTGAGAATGACATAAGATATTTCATGAATGCCCACATGGGAATGTGCCTTCATCACTCAATGTGTCAGGATGGACTAGAATTGGCCCTCAAGGTTGGAATTTGAGATCAAATCCACCGGTCAAATTTGAATTATAATAAATTTGAGCTGTAGAATGCACCTCATTTCTTTTGGTGCTATTAGGGCATTCTCATCGTTATCACACCCATATTTGAGCTGTAGAATGCACCTCGTTTCTCTCGGTGCTATTAGGGCATTCTCTTCGATATCTACAATAAAATGCATTGTTGAGCGCAAATTTGATTAGTTCTTTGTGTGTGTAGCTACTGTATGCTAATTAGTCTATGTATGTGTGTACACATAACAAAAGAAATGTACACATATAATGATACAAGAGACAGACATTTATACACTCTGTTACCTTAACATGGTTCTTATAATTGGCCTAGAATAGGAATTTTTTACTCATCGTTGGATACACTGCAATTGTCTCAATTAGATTGGATTATCTGAATTTTTTTTTATTTAGAATTTTAGAATTTGTAAAATTGCAAAATTTCATTATTAAAATTATGATATTAAATTAAGAAAGTGGAATTTACTCCAAAGCTACATATTCTATAATGATTGGTTGGCAGCAGGGAAAATTTTAGGGGCGAATTTTAGCCCAAAGGCGAATTTTAAGGGATTTTAAATTTTATTAGGGCGAATTTTTTATATAAAACCCATTTTCTATAGTTTAATAAAGTTAGCCCAATAAATATTTTAAAAATAATTAATTATTAAATATTAGCCCACCATAAAAAGGGCGCATAAAACTGGAAACATGAATTTCGCCCCTGATTTTCTCTGGTTGGAGCAGATTTCCATTACATTCGCCTGGATTTACAGGGTCAGAGGGAGGGGTTAGAGTGATTCGCCCCATGTTTTCACTGGTTCAGAGAGGTGGCTAGGGCTTTGTGCACACCGATCTTCTTGCTGGCTGAGAGAGGCCGACCCTTTCTGGTCCATTAGGGCCTCCCATAGTTCGTATATAGCAAAGATACACTTCGAAAGAGATGGTGTTGTGGGAGATAACACTCGCCACAACCTACGTGCTCGGCCTCAAGCGCATGTACAAGCTCACTCTTAGACTCCAACGCCGACTAATAACACAAAGGCACCCTGCTTTTCGCCAGTTTGTTCAACGGTATGCTCCTTCCTTCCCTTTCTCGAATAAATAATCCATCAAATCTTCATGATAGCTATGCATCATAAGCCTTCTTGAATTAGCCTTCATTGTGGTCCTCAATGCTCAAGGTAAAGAATTTGGCATCACAATTTTGCAGTCATAGTCTGCCCTATGTATGTCTAATTGCTGTAGGAAATGAAATATACATATTATAGAATGCAGTTGTTGGGCATAAACCATGAATATCATGCACCATCATGGTCTTGCCTATCTTTACATCTCTTCACCTTGGAAGGAGTTCAAGGTTTTTGGGTGCAAGATCAGCACAGACCCATCTAAACCAGGGTCTGATATCTACCTCTAGGTTGTGAAGGTTGAGGTTGCATATCTGAAGGTCCATACTTGAACAAGGTTTTGATTGGCTGTGCTAGTGTCCATATTCAGGACACCCATTTACCTGACATAGCGGATCGAGTGAAACAAGTCGTGGCGACAATTAGAAAAGGTGTTCGAGGACAATACTAGGAATATTTCATAGGGGATAAACCAGATGTGTCTCATTTCAGGGTGTTTGGGAGTATAGTTTACATTCATGTTCAGCCAACCGGCAATTGAGGTTCAAGAGACAAGGCACAAGACAGAATCAGCCTTTCGATCATTATTTGAGAATAGATCGGGCACCTGCATGAAATGAGTCGGTGCTACAATATGCGAATATGTAGAATCTACTTTAGAGTGAGAGGTGACACCTAATGCATCGTCAAGATTCACTGCATCACACCCATATTTGAGCTGTAGAATGCACCTCGTTTCTCTCGGTGCTATTAGGGCATTCTCATCGTTATCTACAATAAAATGCATTGTTGAATGCAGATTTGATTAGTTCTTTGTGTGTGTAGCTACTGTATGCTAATTAGTCTATGTATGTGTGTACACATAACAAAAGAAATGTATGCATATAATGATACAAGAGACAGACATTTATACACTCTATTACCTTAACATGGTTTTTATAATTGGCCTAGAGTTGGCCCTCAAGGTTGGAATTTGAGGTCAAATCCACCGGTCAAATTTGAATTATAATAAATTTTGTTAAAAGTTTTAAGCATTTTAATGAAATTTGATGATGATTATGTCTGGTTTTGAGCAAAAGTTCTAAGATTCCAGTAAGCATTTTTATATTTGTCATAGGATATTTTCTGAGATTCTAGTGAGTATTTTCATAATTTTAATAGGAATTTTTTACTCATCGTTAGATATACTGCAATTTTCTCAATTAGATTGGATTATCTGAATTTATTTTTATTTAGAATTTTAGAATTTGTAAAATTGCAAAATTTCATTATTAAAGTTATGATATTTAATTAAGAAAGTGGAATTTACTCCAAAATTAAACAATTTAATTGTAGAGTGCTTCAAATTTGTTGGAGAATGATACACAATAATAACTCTCTCACACTTGATTATTATGAGATTAAGGACAATGTTTTAGAAAAGACTCAAGAAGTTCTTTGAGCATGAAAAAATTGTTGAATGCATGATACTTTATCCCCTCAATTTTATGTGATATCTACAATTTTTGTCCTTTCTTGAAGTGTATATTTGCAGTAGGAAGATTTTAGGTTTTTAGCCTTTTTCCTGCTTGGGATGGGTGGAAGCTCATCTGAGTAGATGAATGCAAAAACATTATTTTTGTAATTTGTATCAATAGATAATCCTCTTAAAAATATAAAAGAAGATACAGTTTGTGAGAAAACACTATCATGATAAGGGATTGATAAACATTGCATGACTCATGTTGGTTCTTCCACTTTTCTAGAAGGGTACTAAGATTGGGTTTTGCATTCAAAGAGGATTCCCAATCAATTTCTCAAGAACGAAAAACCTAATGAATTGTGCATTTCTCTTCATTCATTAAATGGATAGAGCACTAGAATTAACCCAACAAATATCAATACTAATCCACACACTGACACCGATTATTAAAGTAGAATGTGTGACAACAGAAGCCCAATTGTAGAAAGCCAACATCTATTTTGACATGAAGACATTTTGTTTTGGCCTTTTCTCATCAATCTTTTATAATGATAAAACAAATTATATACCATGTAATGCCTTAATTTTCTCTGTTTTATTATGCATAGTATTAAAATTTGAGCCAATACTGGGAAGGATGGAGGATTTGAAACAAATCTCTTGTTCCAAAATGGCCTGTGAAACTATAAACCGATCTAGTATATTGGAAACTTAGCGCTTTCCTCCTCTACGATTATTCCAATTATAAATCCCATTGATAGGAATAAATCTGCCTGTCAAAATCTTAGTAGAACTGTGCTAATAGTTTGACTCAGCCCGGATTGTAGCATCTGATGTGTTGCGACATCAGATGGCTGATTTTTAAAAGCAATACCAATATGAAAACCAAGAGAAATATCAACATGCTTATCTTCCTTATAGCAAACCTAGTTTGTTGTCTTCTTTGTTGGTTTCATCTTCATAACTATCTTCCAATTTACCTTCCTTGATGTATGTTTTCACCTTCTTTTTATTGTATAATTTTCATCATCCATATGCCACAACACATTAACGGTGCAAGCTTCCCTGGGTGCCCATAGATTTTTGATTACTTTAGACACCATTTAGAACAGGGTCATACCAACTCCAAGAGGGCTGAATTCCATTTCTTTCAAGAGGTCGAGTTTCCAAATTAGATAAGTGGCTGTGATTGCATTTCCAGCGTATTTGGTGCCAAGAAATATAAAAAAGGACATGTTATTGTACCCACTTAAGAGGCCGAACTAAAATATATATTTACACTAGTTTGGAGAAGAATTTGCTGTGCTTTTTCATGTCCTATTGATCTCAAAGAAGGGTTGAATCATTTATTTAGAGGAGCTTCAATTATAAGCCTATAGTAAGCCACATTCAATTGGCCATAACCTGTACCAAAGGTAGTGTTATATCAAGTTATATCAAGTCAAGGTAGGAACATACGGCTTGAAGGAGGGACTGATATATCTCTCATTTGCAGAAATTTGTGCCACAAGAGAGTCGCATTTTGTGCAAGGGTGAGTTTTTGAGTGGTGGGACAAATTTAACTGCTAATTGTAGCTTGTACCGTGGGTTGATTTTTACTTTCTATGGTTGCCATTATTATCTCTGTGCATGGGTTGTGAAGGCATATTAGTTACCTATGCGTAGAGGGTGTCACTTCTGAGTTTGCACAGTAAGGAAGTGTTGAATATACTCCATATATTGAGCTCAGAATTTAGGGAATTAACACTGGTCCGTCTTTTCCTTCAAGACTGATATTTATGTTTTATTTACAAACATCTTAATGAGGTTCCTCTGTGCCGTTTTCCAAGTTTGTAAGCAATGATATTTATCTAACAAAATTACCCTTATAGTATTACATCAAAAAAAAAATTACACCTACAACATCACCTTCATCAAATTGTTTGATAGAAGACTTCACTGCAAAACTATACAAACTCTGGAGGTCGTGCTGGAAGTAAAGCAATAGCACACGGAAGACTTTTAAATAGTAGGAATTTTTAATGTATTTATATTACTGAGTATATAATTCAGTCCTGAAAGGAATTCTAGGTAGACAAAGAGATCCAAATGACAGAAGTGGTGTTGGTTTTAGAAACAATCATGACAACATGACAAATGAAGGAGAAACTGAAATCCAGAATACGACAGATTGCTTTATAGTGAATACGTTTGAGGAGCTTGAAGGGGAAGAATCTATAGAAGCCCTATCAAAGGGGTACCCTGCACAAACACTAGGACCTGTGTTCCTCGGGGAATTCCTGCAAGGAGAAATCTCTTTTCCAAAACATATAATGAGAACAAGCTTGTGGGAAGAGAATGAGGAGTGCATGAGATGGCTAGAGAAGCAGACACCAACATCTATTATGTATGTGTCATTTTTTAGCTCAACACTTATGTATGAATTTGAACATGTTGACGTGAAAAGGCCATCTTATCAATGAACTCACACTCATGATCGAAGGTGCCCAAATTCTGAACTAGAAGCATTTCAACCTCTGTCATCGATTATTCCAGGAAATATTCTAGAAAATGTTTTCACCTTCTTTTTATTGTATAATTTTCATCATCCATATGCCACAACACATTAACAGTGCAAGCTTCCCTGGGTGCCCATATATTTTTGATTACTTCAGAAACCATTTAGAACAGGGTCATACCAACTCCAAGAGGGCTGAATTGCATTTCTTTCAAGAGGTCGAGTTTCCAAATTAGATAAGGGACTGTGATTGCATTTCCAGTGTATTTGGTGCCAAGAAATATCAATACAAGGACATGTTATTGTACCCACTTAAGAGGCCGAACTAAAATATATATTTACACTAGATTGGAGAAGAATTTGCTGTGTTTTTTCATGACCTATTTATCTCAAATAAGGGTTGAATCATTTGTTTAGAGGAGCTTCAATTATAAGCCTATAGTAAGCCACATTCAACTGGTCATAACCTATACCAAAGGTAGTGTTATATCAAGTCATATAGAGTTTGAGTTTGGAAAATGTATGGTGGAACGTATGGCTTGAAGGAGGGACTAATATTTCTCTCATTTGCAGAAATTTGTGTCACAAGAGAGTAGCAGAAATTTGTGCAGAAATTTTCTCCCATGAATGGAAATTTGTACGTTGTTTGATAGGAGTTAATCCATCCATTCGCCTATAAATTAGACCTTCACATGCTAGGTAATTTTCAATGATATCAAACATTTGTTGTGTTTGAGTAAAAATCATAACTCGATGACCTTGATCCTTCTATAACTTCAAGACTTGAGAAACCACCTTCAGTTTTCCACTGCGTTTTGGATTTCCAAAATTTGGATGTGTAGCAATGTGGTCCCTTTCCAACAAATTAGGATGATTGCATATTTTTCGCAATATATCTATTCCATAAAGTGAATTTCTGCTTCCTTCGAATATTTGCTCCACATCAGAACTTGCAAGAAAAGAACGATATGATGTTCACTGCTCCTTAATCAAGCTACAAAAAAGAACATGTTATGTTTTCTTTGTAAGATGTGCATTTACATCCACTTTCATACGATGCAACATATAGGGCATTATCGGATCACGAAGAACCAAATCACATTTATAAGCAGTTGAAACTTGTAAAGGAATTGCATTAGCATAACCACCAATTACAATCGGCACAACAAATTGAGCCTCAAATATGGGCAACACTCCCAACTTCCCAGGAAAGACAAAGTCAAACAGTGACCACAACTCTGTAAGTTTGTTTTGAATTGGGACACCAGTCATTATAATACGATGCACAGTTTGCAGTTGTTTGCACACAAGGGTGATTTTTGCATTTGGGTTTCTTACGCGGTGCGCTTCATCCAAAACAACATACCCCCATTCCATGTCCAGTAATTTTTCCCTTAGAAGACAAGTAGTGATGAGCAACCCATACCAAGATTCTATTATATGGCTAATTAAAATATCCCACTTGTTTGGACCTTTAACAGGCTAGACTTCCTCCTCGTCACTGAGTAATAAGGGTTCATCTTCATCATCACACTTTTTTTTTGTTTTGCTTTATTTGTCTTCCGGGAAGATACTGGAACAGAATCGTGCAATATTGCAACATGGAAGTGTGGGTACCACTTTATGACTTCTCGTCTCCATTGGCGTAAGAGAGTTACTAGGCATACAATTATGCTGGGTTTATACATACCACTGAAGTGCAGAGCTGCCAAAAAGGCTATCACCTGAATAGTTTTTGCAAGACCCATTTCATCTCCTATTATTCATCCTGCCCTTTATCTATGTAACTCCCATAGCCACTTTACTCTTGTTTTATGATAATCAAAGTTATTGTCAAAGATTTTAGCAGGAATTTTGAATCCTCCTTCAAGAGTTACAATGTCCTCCTCAATACTGCCAACATCATCCATATCTTCCTCACAACCTTCGACTTTGCAATCATAATATGCTAAATCTGAACCTTCCTGCTGTTTATTCCTATCATTCTTTTTTTGCAAGATGTCTTCTACCAAAACAGTAAAACCATTAACTGTTAGGAAAAGACAGATTTCTAATGGACAAAAAAGTTTCAAAATATTTTCAACTTTAGTAAGATAAAGTGGTAATCCTGAGAAGATTGATATTTATAATTTTTTTCTAGGTTTCACTCACAGTTTACATTGCAATATTCCCTATAAATACATAGAACTGTCATATCCTAGAGTCACCAATCACAATAAGGGAGGAAACAAAGAACTTGCAAAGCATGGTGATCAACCACTTCAAGCACATCTTCCAGACAAATATAGGACATTAACCCAGATGACAGGATTGTTATTTCTTGTTTTGTAGTGTTATCCCAGTACAGGAGATAATATAGGCAGAAGACTTTTCTTTGCTGGATTGTTTATCATCTTTTATTTGATATCAGTGCTCTGAGCACCTTCAGAAGGTAACTTTCTTCTTGAATACAAAATTACAGTTTTTTCCTTGGAAAAAAGAATACCAAGACATCCACACACACAACACACACCATGTGCAATTAAATACATTTATTTTTATATTGATACTTATCGTAAAGATACTTGCGTAATCTATTTATAATATGTATTTATAAATATATATAAACTTAATTAAAATATATCAATGTAAACAATCAAGATAACATTTTTTTGGTTAAGTTATTTTTATTGGTTTGTTTCCTTCTTTTCTTCCACTGGATACTATGTGAGATTCGATTGAGGATTTATCCAGAATATAGCCCATATGTATCCAACCAATTTCCAAGATGAATGCATATTCCAGCTGGATTCAAACTATATCCAAGTTGTATCAGTATCAATATCTGGACAGATCCAAGGGCCTGGTACCCAGATCTAGTAATGTAGATTTGAATATGTGAACATGACAGAAGGCATGGATCTATATGTTTGCCACATAAGCACACCTACAACATTATAAGAATGTGATTATGAACTCAGTTTGATATAAGTATCAAGTTTCAAAATACCATAGTATCATCTAGATGATTTCCTACATGCTTTGAAATAAACAAAAGATTTATGATCAGCTTGCCATTGCTTTCATGGTGATTAGAATCATTCCATGGCTCATCATCGCTTGATGCAGCTTTCCTCCAGTATTGATCAGGTACAGGTCGTCTTCTTTTCTTTCTTAAATGGTTTGTTTGATCCTTTGGAAGTTTCTCAACCTCATTGGATTCTGAATATTGATAGGCCTAGCCTTCGAAATTCATGCGTGGGAGGATTCAATTTAGGTAAATATGCTACATCAAGAAACTTTGTTGAATGTCGAGCTATTGAGAGTGTAGACAATGATCTGGAAGCTTTTGAGACAGAATTTAAAGAAAACTTGTCCCCATCATCCTCTGTTGGGCGAGACCTTTGAACATGACATTCAAAACCTTTTGACTTGGTGAAAAGGTGTCAACACTCCTTTACGGATAAGCTTATCACGTTCCTGCCAAAGCAAATAATTTCCAGGTGTCTCATTCAAAGATTCAAAATTATGTTATCTATAGTACAAAACTATCTTCAAGATGCATGATATAACACAGAAAACATAGAACTTTGCTTACTGCCCCTAAATTTTATTCTTTTAAAATAAAGTTCAAAAGTATTTGTATTGCATTTAAGACATCTGATACTAATACAGGACCGAAGGGCAATGCAAATTACAGTTTCAATGAGCCCTGACGTTGCCGCATCAAACTCATCATCCTACTGCAATGAAAAATTATTCCTTTTCCCTCTTGTTGGCTTATCCAACAAATGTCCAGTTCTATTGATCACTGTTTCTTCTTTATTATTCACTGAATTCAGAAGCACCTTTTGTTCCTCAAGTTCCCGTGTCTTTCCATCTCTCTCAAAAGCTTTCAGTTGTTCCTTAAGATGTCATCTTTTCTGCTTAAGGCTTCTAAGCCTTTCAATAGCCAATGCTCGTTGAAACACTCCTCCATCCACTACAAAAGGCTTGTGTTCACTTAAGTCTTGATCATTTTCATCCTTTTCACCTTCTAAACTCTCTGAATCTTTGCCTGTAATGCTTTGAACTATTTCAAGGCTAGCTGAAACTGCAACTATTTCAGCCTCCACTGCCCTTAATTGAGCATGAATGTGGACCTTTGTAAGCAAACTTTCTTGATCACCTTCTTCTCTTTCAGAATTTTTTTCACCATCGCTTACCTGTGCAGGTTGACTGATGTTTTCATGAGCTCTGTTCTCATCCTATCATACCAATAAGTACAATGAAAAGTGGGAAGCAATACAGGAAAATGAGCTACATTGAACAAAAAAATAAAATGCATGTGTTACACTCTAGAAGACTAAGTACATATCAATTACAAGATATAAGATCATCCTGTAAGCTTATTAAGCTAATTTCACAAGAAGGGATACCTTGGCAAGTAGTTGGTGCTCAATGTCATCTGGGTCAGCGGATACAACACTTAAGCTAGCCAACAAAAGTCTGTCCTCCTCCTTCATGCTGTTTTATGTGGTACTCAATTTCACTATAAAAAGACTAAATTGGGAAAACATTAAAAGGCATTCATTTGTCATGCAAAGCATATAGGGAATAAACACTTAATTCTATCCTGAAAGTATTAAACAATAATAGAACTAACTACATTTTAGATCTCTAGTTGCACCGACAGAAAGTGAGGTGCATTAAAGCTTGGGTGGCAGAGACATCATTGTAACAGACATGGACACTGATAAAATAACATGGAAAATATTTCATATTCGATGTTTAATGTTACAAATATATATAAACTAGCATAGATCCACTTGACCCTATATTTTTTTAAGCCTGAGAAGTTATTTAATATTTATCCCTTTTGTTGCTTAATAGATCTAGAGTTATAGAGAATCTATACTAGTATTTGCATCATTTCTTCCCTAGCAAAGATCTATAGGCAATGGGACCATTGGTCTATGAGAGTTTATGTTTTTTGTAACAGGATTTTTATGTGTATAACTACAATCCAAAATAAATTTGAGGTCTTAAGAACGAAAGGCATCTAAGGAACTGTCCCTTCATACTCTTCACATGGCATCCATGCAGATTTAAGATTTGTTTGAAACATTGAACCATGGCCATTGTCTGGACTATAGGAGCCTTAGGTACCTAATGTGAGGCCCCACTCCAGTTAATTCAGAATTGAAATTTGTTGTGGAGTATGTTCTGCTAATTGCGGTTGATTTACTTCAAAATCAGGATGAGTAATTACGGATGATTCTCCTTGTTCTGTTGATCCAGTTCTACTGATAGTATGTGGTATCAAAGTTTTAAGTCTATCTAATTGGCTTAGTGTATACTCAGGGGGTTTCCCCTGAGTCCTACGCAATTGTATTGGTAATTCGACCACGATTAAAAATTATTAAAACACACAATCAAAGAAAATTTCAATAAAAAATCCTAAGGTCACTAAAGAAACAATCAAATGATCACACGCCTATAAAATCTAAGAGATCAAACCACACAAAAACAATAGATTCCCGCACTAAAAACACTAGTTGGTGATGAAATCCAACATCGTAGTATTTTCTGCTACTCTCAGTAGTGAATGGAGAGTGATATCCATTCATGGAAGGATATTTCCTAAGGGTTTTAGAGAATTACCAAACCCCAAACACTTCATCTAACATCTAAGGCTACATATTCACATCTCCTCCAACACGAAGATGCTATATCCTTAACTCTTTCACTTGATATTTTTGTTTCTTGTATCATGATGATTGTTTTATTTTCCTTTTTAATTCGATCTTTGAGATATCTCTTCTTAATCTAGTTCCTTGACATTTTGTAAATGGCATGTATAATTTGGTAATGATGGCAGTTGTACAATTGTCGTTCATATTCTTCATTTCTCGAAAAGTAAAAAGCATTTGTTTGATGCACTTAGTTTCTTTTCTGCATTCATAACATTAAAGGAACTGAAAAGAAAAACTTGCATTTGCATGTAGGATTGTGTGTTTTTTGCAAAAAAGGAACATTAGGAAATTTGCATTTAGTTTTGTGCTCAATGTTTTCTTTTGTTCATTGATTTGTTTGCTCACAAAATTATTTGCTCTCTTCCCTTTGTAGCTAGGTCTTTCATTGAAAAACTAAAAGTGTAAAGTTTGCTTATCATTCTTAGTTTGCATTTAGGAATTTCTACATACATCATCGCAGTACCATTGAAAGGCAAATTGTTAAGCAATATCAACATAAAATTAATCTCAATTTATCTAAAAACGCATTGGAACCATAACGATAACATTTAGAAGGTCTAGGCTAGAGATGTGTTCCGGCGTCGTAAAACATAACAACTGTCGTTAACTTGTCTGCGATACATTCCGAGTGTGATATCTCACCCCATGTACGTAAGTATATCGTAGCACGTCCCTTGGGGCAGCGTTACAGTACGATAAGTATATAGGTGGTGCTCTCACTGTGCGGTTTCGCATCAGACATTGCTAATACGGACTTGGACCTCCACATACCTTCGGGTATATTTGGGAGGACAAATTTTAGGTGCTATCCATCCATAGTGAACCGAGTCGACTGCCTTTAAATTGTGATACACCGAACACATCATTCGGGGAGATTGCCCACTCGTACTTCTTGGCTTGCCAGGACGTATTCTGCAGTTCACAGTTTACTGGTAAACCCTTTTCCATAGAATTACCCTCTTTTTGTTTATTTATTTTTGGTTAAAATTAATCAGCAATCGTGGAAGAACATAATCCTACCCCCCGTCTTTTGCGTAGTTTAGCTTTAAAACCATCTTTATCACCAGAAGTTACTTCTAGTAGGCGAAGGCGATCAAAATCTGCCCAACAGTGATGTTGATGTTGTGGATGATATTACTTGATGCTTCATGATGGGTGTTCTTTCTCACTTTCACATAATCTTGTTATAGCTTCTGCTTGATGCTTTTGTTGCTATGGTCATGTCAGGCATTAATTAATTGTCTTCAATGTTCAATGTGTGAAGAGTGCAAATGTTCCATTGATGCGGTTTAAATTCAGGCACAATAGACTGCTATTATGCACCATGTTTCCATGTCTCCTACTTATTGGAATATGCCCAAAATGATTTTGGAGAGTGATATCCATTCATGGAAGGATATTTGCACTCGTCTTTCACGGAAGTTTATTTCCACTCGTCTTTCATTCTCTCATGAACCGAGTGAAATTTCTTGGGGAATTTCTAATCAACAAGTTTTAGGAGTTTGTGTCAGATTTGGGTAGACTCGTAGAATGATTAGCTTGTGGCTGCTATAAACTCTTTTTGTCAACCCATGGATGCATGGGTTAAATTTGCACTTGATTTGTAGTTTCCAATGATTTGACACTAAGAATCATTGGCTGACTGTGGTGAGTCGTTGACTTCTTTTCTTCTTTTTTGCCCCTTTCCCTTAGATGGTCATTCATGGGAGGGGAAGTTCCAGTGAATGTATGATTTGTGGTGTGCATTTATCTATTGGTTAACTCTTTGGTAACATCCCATGATTGTTATTTCAATGGAACTTGGTTAAATAACAAACACTAAGTGCTAATTAGGAGTTTTAAATGTTTGATACAATAACTAATTTTGGTTTATAGGATCCCAAATGTGCTTTTTTGGGCCTGAAACTTTACATGGCACTTGTGTGTTTACAAATCATGGAAAACATTTGAGTCTTTTTAGGTTATTTCATGGCCATACTGGACGTGTTTCACTATGGAAAGGAAACTATGGTCAACAGGAGGACAATCTCTTAAGGGATTTCTTTCCATTGATAACTAAAAGAATCACTAGTAACTGACTAGTTTCCTTCCTCACTTTTATCATGGAAAATGATGGAGGATATGTTTCAACTTCTTATAACCAATTCTTTACAACTTAAGGGAGAGGTGTTTTGGAAAGGATGATTAAAGTTATTGCAATATTTTTTTGTTTTGTTTAAAGCTTTCAAGTGTTCATTAGGTGATTTGGAGATATGATTTAATTTAGTGGAAATTTTTATATATTTTATATTTGAATGCTGTTCTTTGTTTTATAGATGATGACTCATGATGTTATTGTTTTGTGTATAATGATTTATTTTTTCTTTTGGGCTTGGGCCTTGGCACAACATTTTAATAAAAAATTGCATAATGGTTTTTGTGAACATTACACTTATTTTACTTTGAAAGCTACTTACAAATCTAGTAATTCTCAACTCTTGGAAACTATTGATGCAGGTTTCTAGTTCGATTTGAAATTTTACTTCTGGAATATTCAGTGAGATGTCAAAATCTAATCTTGGGAAGAAACTATTAAGGCAAATTGATGTATTATCATACTTTAAAAAGTCTCAATCCAAGAATCAACATTCTCTTCATGCTTCAAGCTCCTTTGAACAATCTGTTACTGAGAGATATGTTAACTCTTGTGAAAATGCATCTGATATCCATATGATGGATGAAATAATAGGTTCCTCAAGTGATCAGGGTGAGATAAATGCAGTTTCAACATAAATTAATGATGAAAATGTTAAAGATATTTCCTTGGAAGGTGACACAAACCATTCACGGAAAATTAAAAAAGGCCAATGGACCATAGGGAGAAAATTCCAAGATGATTGGCTCCCCAGTTTTCCATTAATTGAAGAAATACCTTCTACAAATGAGGATTTACGAGAAGTTAAATGTCTTGCGTGTAGTTGGAAAAGTTGCAAGGTAGTGAAATTTCAGATGAAGCTAGATACAATACAAAAGCATGCAGGAAAGGTTTATGAAAAGAAAATTGTAAATGGTAAAGAGAAATCTATTGTCAGATGGAAATCTTTGGAGGAATGCCAACATAGCCAATGTGTGGAAGAATACAAAAAATATTTAATAAGTAAGAAAAAACTTGAGGCAAGTGGAGGAACCATCATATCTCAATTTGAAAAGACGATGGAAAGAAGTTTGTTATCCAAGACGATACAATTGAGCACTGTATTTCACATCTTATGTAAAGGTCGTCCTATGACAGATTATCTAGATCAGATGAAATTTCTATCTTTTCTTCGCGTGCCAAACTTTCCATCTTCTCATTGGTCCGTAACTAGTGGTTGGGAATGGGCAAGATATCTAGCTCAAGTAGAAATTGATGATTTGAAACAGGAGATTGAAAATGCTAGGTTTTTGACATTGTCTTTGGATGAGGTTACAACTATTGATAATACTTCATGGATCTGCATGAGCATTTATATGGTTAATGACCATATTAGGCATTCCTATCTACTTGGGATTAAAAAGATGAGAGAGACTTCTACAGTTGAAAATATTTATGAACTTGTTCTTAATACTTTGAAGGAAAGTGGTATGGATCATTTAATGATTGCAAAAAAGTTGGTATGTGTTGGAGCAGATGGAGCATCGGTAATGCAAGTACAAAGGAATGGTCTTTGTGTTAGACTAGAACTATCAACTTTGCCATATATGATTAATATTCATTGTATGGCTCATAGGATGAATCTCGCATTTAAAATAGTAAGCAAGTTTCCATCAGTTTCAAAAGTTGAAGATCTTGTACGTGAGACTCATGCATACTTTTCTTGTAGTCCCAAACGATATTTAGAGTTTCAACAATTTGCAGATGGTGTTACGAATGGAAAAAAACTATTGAAAGATGTTGATACAAGATGGATCTCATTAAATGGACCAGCTCAAAGACTAATTAGTGAGTTCAAATATTTGGTAGGGTTGATGTATGAAAATCGCTACAATGTAGACAAAGCTCAAGATCTTCTTTTTCGACTAACTGATATAGAAACATTATTGACATTGGCTGGAATTCTTCCTATGCTATATGAAATGAATGTCCTCGTGAAAATGTCTTAGAATCGCACAATGTATATTGCCGAATACACAAATGCGAGAAAGTCAGCATGCCTTGCATTGGATAATTTGTATATGATGCCAGACTCTTTTACTGGTCCAGAGTTTACAAGTTGGACTAAGATCATCAATATAGAAAATATTGAAAATTTTTTGACGTTTGATGAAAAATGGATACTATGTATCACAGTGCGTGGGTATATGGTCCCCTTTCATTACATTAGTAAGACGAGACAAATCACCAAAGATTGCCCCGTGTCAAGAGACCAATTTGATAATATTGTGATCTTAGTGAGACAAAATTTGATAGAAATTGCAAGATCACTATAATCAGAGATAAGAGAACGATTTCCTCGAGATGAATTGTTGGAGGCCATGTGTGTGGTATACCCTCAATATTGGAACAATTGTCATTGTCCAAGAAATTTAAAAGCCGATTTTCAAAAGAGATTAAAATGTTTAGTAGACCACTTTTGCAAGAAAGTCTCAATACATGGAGAACAGATTGAAGGTATTTTAGATTCATCAAAATTGTATCAACAAGGTGGACGCTTTGCTGAAACAATGTGGAAGCAATATCATTTTTTGGAGAATCCTAATGAAAACGGTGCTATAACAAGATTATGGAATACTTTAAGTGCTAGCCAATACCTGCAAGAAAACATTTCAGAATATTTTAAATTAGCAGATTTGTGTCAAACCATGATTTTGGGATCAGTGGAGGATAAGAGAATGTTTAGTGCACTATCATTTTTGAAGTCAAAGTTGAGAAACAAACTTGATAAACATGTGGATACATGTTTAAGATTATATGTAATAAAGTATGACGTTGACAATTTTCCATATGAAAGAGCACTAGCGCTTTGGCGATTAGAGTGTGATAGAAGGGGAGAAAACAATATTGTTAGAGTCGGTCTTTACAGCCCTCCGTCAGAGATCATTTCTCTTTTTGCACTTCATTGTTTAGGTGTCTCATTCCGCCCATTCATCTGCATTTCGTTAGGGGCATGCCATTGTCTGACAAAAGGGTTTTGTTCTCTCATTTTCCCTCATGCTGGTACCTGCTGGGTTAGTCAAATTTCTCAAAATTCATCAAAGTTCAATTCAGGTCATCTACAATCATAAATGCTGTTTTGGTCAAAAGAGTCATTTTAGTTTCTAGGTCTAGGGTTTGGTCTTTCGAAATGTTAAACAATGCCCGCAGGCCATGAGGAGGTTTTCTGTAAGTTTTCAGTTCAAAATTTTCATCATCGAATATGCTTGAGGACGTTTCTTCTTCAAAACTCTGTTTTGAAGAAGAAATTGTCAAATTTGTTTTTGTAATAAAATGTATCTTTCCACCATGTTGTATTTCACCATGCAAACTCTGGTCATCCTTTGCCAAGGATCGATGCCACCATCCCTGTAAAAAATCAACCAATTTCATCATTCAAGCTCCAGAAAGTCAGTGAGGAAACAAAAGACAAAGTTGTATTTAATGAAAAAATGCCAAAGTCAAAAAACATTACAAAATGGGTTTTGAAGAAGAAAAGATTAAAACCATGTCTATATGAGATATTTCCCAAGATTTTTAATTCATTTGCAACAAGAGTTATTGAGAAAATCTCCAAGAGAAAGCCAAGTTTGAAGTTGAAGAGCGAAACTGCGTTTTAGAAGGTCGACTGTGTGTGTTGAAGACAGCGTGGCGCATTGGGATAGGCCGCGACGCATCCATGGAGTGCGGCGCATAGAGCCGAAAGACACAGTGCAAATTTCTAAGGGCGCGACGCACCCACTGAGTGCGGCGCATTGGGCTTGCGCGCGTCGCACAGGTTTGATAGGCTTAAAAATCGTCATTGTTGCTCCAAATTCAAACGATTTCAAACTTGTTGCCTCCAAGTAAGTTGTGTGTGCTTGCTATCTGAGTTTAATTCCTGTTGGGTGTCATTTGAAGGAGGTGTTCAAAGATTTTAATTGGTGTAAGAATAAACCCTATACCCATATTGCAATCTGCTCCCAAGGGTTTGCAAAGAGGTGATTAAAACTTAAATTTTGGTGCTTAAACTCTCTTTCCATTTTCGTTTGTGCCCTTGTTATTGTTATCATTGTTATCACTGCTAGTACTGTCACACTATTGTATCACGATCCTTTCTCCTATATCTGCTGTCCCATATCCCTTATACCCTTTTTTTTTGCCCATGTGTTAACCCCCAAACCCTATCATTTGCCATCATTTCCCTCCCTTCCTGTCATTTGTGAAATCCTAATTTCCAAAGCATTCAAAGGCTGTCTCTATTACCTAATCATACCCCCATCACTATCACTTTTTCCTATATCACTTGTAAATTGTCCAAATCCCTAAGTCCCTCAAACAGTGACTGTCCTCACACTTAAATTCATTTGACAGTGTATTGTTTTCCTTGTGACATTTCTCTACAGCACCTTATTGTATATGTGGCACACTTGGTCTTGACAAACAAACTCTTGTTTTCACCATATATTTATCATCACCTATTTGTCAAACACCTTGTTTTCAGCACCATGTCAGAGACAAATTCATCATATGAGCAGGGATATGAGCAAGACAGTGATTCAACCGCAGAGCTAAATGTACCGAGGAGGTCTCATAAGAGTGGCAGGCACGTCACGGAGGAGCCCACTTCTTTGGCTCAATTGCAGGCCTGCCCGCTTGCAATGAGATGTTTTCAGCAACATTCATGTTATCGGTATTGCGAGATGATATCTCAGATTCAGCACCATCCGGAGTTGGTTCGCTTATTTGTCCTACATTTGCGTGATGGTCATGTAAATCTTGCTGGAGTGAACTTCATTTTGACACCAGAGACCATTTCTGAGGCGACCGAGATACTGAACATTGGTGAGGAGTGGAATAGGAGACAACAGCTGGATAAAGCTTATTATGAACCTTACATCAGGCCTGGATATTTGAGGTAGTTGAGCAGAGTATTTCCATTCTGGTTTCTGAAGGAGTCCTATGCGCCATTAATGAAACTCATCATTAGATACTTCAGCTGCGAGGGTAGATTCTCGCGCCTTTATGCATATCATATCAGAGTTTTGATGCATTTCACGAGAGTGCGAATGATGAATGTTCCATACTTCATGTGCCGAAACATAAAGCGTATGACTACCCTTGTGCAGAAGAAGACTCGGGAGCAGCAACATAACAACATTTATCATTACGCGCTCATCAAAATCATTGTGGTACATCAGCTTGGTTTGCAGGGCATCACATGGGATGAGTTCATCTCTCGTGACTTCTTTGTAGCCCCCTAGCATCCTCCCGAGATTGTTCATGATGAGGCAGAGCCTTCACATCAGTTTGAGGTTCCTGAGACTGAGCCTATCAGTGCTCCAGTGTGTGTGACATATCAGAGAGGCCACAGAGCCTTATTTGCAGCGGCACGACGAGTACTATCTCCACTAGGGGTGGAAGGGGTCTCGTTATCTTCATCAGCAGCGCGAGTACTATCTCCACTTGACGTGGAAGGGGTCTCGCCTTCTACATCAGCACAGGTACATGACAGAGGCAAGAGGCCTATGCACGATGAGGGCCCTTCAGGAGGCCAAGACACTGATTTTATACTCATCGATGTTGATGCGAGCTCTCCCAGCTCAAAGCTGAAAGAGATAATCCAGGAGCAGAAATATGAGATTGACACTTTGACTGTGAAGTTGCAGAGAGCTCAGTGGGTTATAAATTACTTGGAGCAACGGAATAAACAATTGGAGGATCAACAGACACTCATAGAGTTGCGGCAAATCCGTGAAGACTGTGAATTGGCCCGAAAGAGACCAGGTGACATGACACCAGTTGAGCGAGAGACTTGCCTTACGCACGTCAACATTCATCTGGAGAAGCTCTTGGCGAAGGCCAATAGGGACAAAGACATGCTCAGACATATGAAAAATCATTATTGGGCCCGCACAAACGTTTGCAGAGCGAAAATTAAAATCTTGAAGGCGAGGTTGAGAAAAGCACTGAAACGTCGGAAAAGGCCGGATCCACTCCGAATCTTGGCCAAATCTTCCTTAGCTAAGCATGAGACATGATGGGAGACCTTCACTCCAAATTTCAGCAAATTTGGAGAAGATTTTGTCATTTTGAAAATTTTGGTTGCAAAACAGGGTTTTCCGCCCGACGCGTCGTGCCACTCGACGTGCGCTTATGATTGGGACATCTTCTGGAGGAAAACTTTGCATTTTTGGGTTTTTCATGATATATTATGTATGTTTAGAAATGGCCGAAGCATTTCATCAAATTCTAGGCTGCCTAAAGGGCCAAAAACACTCCAAAAATGGCCTTTCTGCCACTTTTTGCACCAGCAGGAACCAGTCTTGGGAGATTGCAGTTTTGGAGGGGAAAATGACATCCAAATTGAAAAATTCCACTTGGGTTGGATAGCAGACATCCAGGGCTTTCCAACGAGCTATCATGAGCTCAATTTGGACTTCGGGAAGTGCCCCAAAACAGGCTCAAAGTGGTGCGACGCATAGAGGAATTTTGCCCAAATTTCACTTTTCAGCTCAGAAATTCGCCCAGTTTTGACTAGTTTTACTTTTTCATGTGATGATTGATCTACCATGATGTAATTTGGTAACCATGATGTAAATATGGCATGTTTTTACTTTTTCTAGAGGATTCATTCACTAAAAAGTGAAAATTAAGTGAATGGATCAGTTTCCTAACATATAGAGGCAAGTTGTTTGGCTGCCTAGATTTTAGCTCCATGTTTAGAATTGGTTGAAACAGCTCCTGTAAGGATGAGCTCGACACCTAGAGGCATGGGATGCGGTTAGGATGGTCTATATATTGTATTTTCTGAGACATTTTCAGAGTTGGATACTTGGGAAAAGTTTGGCACCTCATTGTACATTCATTTCAGATTTTTGGCAAAGGAAAGACCAGAGTTTTGCAGCACTTGTTGGGATCCTTGTGGCTTCTGAGTTTTGATGATGTTATTCTCATGTTATTGTAAGTTTCATTAATGTTATATGTATGCCATTTCCCTTCTCTATGCTTTTGAATTAAACAAATGAGTATTTGAGGTAGAATTCATTGATTTGCTGGTGCTCTGCTTTAGACTTTTGTTTAGTTTTACATGTTTTTCGTCAGTTTGAAAAGGATCCTTGCACTCTCTTGCCCTCTTCAGCTCCTCAGCAATCTTTTCAATCCATTCATTTGATCTCAGACATCAAAGCCGCTGCCTACCTCGCCCCAACTTGAACTTTGCAAGAATTTGGCCTCATCCCCAAGCCCAAAATTGTTTTTCCTTTTTTTCCAACAAAAACCCCTAAAAATCAAAATCAAATCCTCCTATTTGTTTATCTAGCCTAAGATCAGTTGTTGTTTTAGTCATCTCAAGCCCCTTTGAATATTTTCATTGAGATTGACTCAGAGAGAGCCCTCTCCTGTCCTCGTAGGGCTAGCTACAAGGCTGAGCGTGGTTTGGTGTTGTCCTTCTTTTGCCTTATTTCAGCCTAAGGTGGATTTGGGAACTAACAAATATAACAAATTTATCTAATGAACTTGATACAGAACATAATGTTTTGGAGGCTCATAATGACAGTACATCTAGAGAAGATCATGTTCACAATGTAGAAAATGATGACCAAGATGAGAACTGGGAAATTGAAATACCCTAGGACTCTTATTTTGGTATACATGTTCCGTTGATCATGCAAGATTACTACATGTCAAACTCATGTAAAAATGGGTTCTATATTTTGTATTTTTCATTGTAACATTGCAGCTACATTTCTTTCATGTGTGTTATTTTAAGATTGATGTTTCATATTTAATCCTTACATTGTTTGTTTCTTATTTGTGACAGGAAATGACGCTGGATTTGATGATTTTGGGACCTATTTCTTTTCACATAGATAGTGTTTGACTAGTATTAAATGACAAATAACTAATTTAACAAGACTAACGCAAAACATCAATGGGCTCATTCAAGGACATGAAACTACCTTGATGTCTAGCTTTGACATCTTGGAAAATTTTAATGGTATATATGTTGCTTGTGTTTGGGGAATTTTGCTGAGTTTCGAGTTTTATATTTTCTTGGAAAATAATTATTGATATTTGGAAAATGTGTGATTTTATATTGGTATTGGAAACGAAGCTAGTTTTGATCTTTGATTGGAAATAAAGTCGGATTTGATAAAGTTGGGACCTATTTCTTTTCACATAGATAGTGTCCTAGTATTAAATGATAAAGAACTAATTTAAGAAGTCTAACGCTAAGCAACAATGAGCTTATTCAAGTACATGAAATTGTGTTAATGTCTAGCCTTGATATCTTTGAAAATTTTAGTGGTTTGTTTGTTGCTTGTTTAGAGGATTTTGTTGAGTTTGAAATTAGTCCCTTGAATGCTTATGGTTCTCATATCATGCATAGATCGATAGATCTAGTTCTATTATTATAATCATTATTGTTTTCTTTATATATTTGGTGGTTTGAGGAAATATATTTTATTTCCTTTCACTTTGTGGCATGATTTCGACATCTTCACCTTTTAGAATATAGTAAAATATTTTTCTTATTATAGATTTTTCTTGGAAAAAAATTATTGAGAGTTAGGTGCAAATGCACAATGTTGTGTAGCATTAGTGTGATAAATATGGGATAGTGCAAAGCATAGTTTTGAAGATTAGTCTAAGTTGACTCGCACCTAATCAACTCAGTCAAGTTGATTGTTGGTTGAACGGCTAATTGTTAGTTCAATGGACAGAAGGTCTTGCAGGCATAAATACCAAAGGGAAAAATGGAGCCCATCATGGGGTACTCTTTGTAATTCTCCACCACTACTACCTTCCATGCTTCCTCAAACTCCTCTCGAACCTCAATATCAGTGCTAGTAGTAGCATGAAAAACAACACTACGCTTAGCAAAACTAGAAGAACACGTTTTCCAAACTACACGAGAACTACTTCCCTCACGAGTCACCATGTGCCATGCTTGGTCTCGGTGGTTCTCTTCCTTCTACTCCTGGTTCAATTACCATATCTTCATTGGATCCAACACCCCGAACTCCACTAGACAACGATTCACCATTTTGTAGTAGTGATTCGCCATTTGTACTAGTGATTCTCCATGATTTTACAAGATAATATAACCTCGTGAGAGATTCGCCAAAAAATTATATATACATATTATATTATTAATAAAATCGCCTTCCATTTTTCCTATGTATCATGGGGATTCGCCTATTTATTATATATATAAATCTAGGGGGGTTCTTAAAATTTTTCCTGGTTGACAGTTGTATTGGGCACCTTTGGACTCTTGGAGGGAAGCGTGTCGGTGGCCCAAGTTTAGCCCTTGATCAGTTGTCACAAAGGGAACTTGAAAACTAAAGGTGGGTGATGTTTGGAGCCTAATGTGCAACACTTTGATGGACAAAAGTGACTGCTAGAGTGGCAGTTGGATAGCTTAGGTATTAGCCAACCTGGAGGAGCAATTTGGATGAGCTAAAGTTCATTGTAGCAGAAGTGACTTGTAGTAGTGAAATCAGGCAACCCTCCTAGAGTCTCTATGTGTTGTTCCTTGATGGACTAAGGGGCAGCTAGTGAGCAGATTGGGAGCAGAAGGACCAATAGGCTACAGGGTATGACAAAGCCGCTGTGAAGTGCACTGCATCAGCTATACCACCAGATTATCTTGTATTTGTATTCTTGTTCTTGTGGATAATTGAGGGCCATTATGCCTTGTATGGGAGCCATAGAATGTTGTATTTTTCAATTGGTTTAATATAACTAAGATTGGGTTGTTATACATATTTGTACAATATTTTGTAAAACATTGTGTATATTTTGTGCACTAGTAGATTTACTCTTGTTTATATTCTGTTGTGCAAAGTAGCCTTGTTGAGATTCTTGGTTTGGTAGCGTCATAGATTTAAGATTATGTCCTAGACATCAGGGTTGTGGAAATTCAATATGGTATTAGAGCATGTCTGAGCTACTTTGAGGGACAATGAATCCGAGTGTGCACAAAAAAGTACAACTTAAGAGGGAGTTGGTCACATTGTAGGTGAAGGACTCACCTCAATGTCCAAGTTGCAGGTTGGTCTCTGGCATGAGGACAGGTTGGAAGGGCTGTCCAACTATAGTCCATGAAAGGAAATGATCATGTTGGTCTTGCAGGTCAACAAGATTTGGGAGTTTGCCGAGAAAGAGATCACGAAGTCGATTGACCCTAAGGAGCTGTACGTGTACGAGGAATTGGATAGGAAGGTGAGATTGATCATCCTAGATGGTGTGAAAGATCCCCTAATACCTCATTTGTTCAGGAAGCACACTGCACATGAGATGTGGATGACTCTTACGAATTTGTTCCAGAATAAGAACAAGAACTGGGTACTGGTATTGGAGGATAAGTTGAAGTCCACCAACATGTTGCAGGGTGAAGGATTGAATTCGTATCTAACGATGTTATCTTAGGTCAAAGATGAGCTTGCAAGCGTCGGTGTGACTATATCAGATTATGATATGGTGAGGATTGCTTTGAAAGGGTTCACCGAGGAATGGAAGCCCTTCATCAAGAGGATCGTTGCCAGACTGGAATAAGCTATGGGGTGACTTCATTTAGGAAGAGTTGTGAGATGAGGATCTTCATACGAAGATAAAGGATTCATATTATGACGTGGTACTTGCAGCACGAATGAAGGACAAGCAATTTAGAAGGACTTGAGTAAGATCAAGTGTTTCCACTGTGGTGAGATGTGTCATTTTTCGACGAGATGTCCGATGAAGAAGAAAACGGGAGGTGACGAAAAGAAGAAAGGGAAGAAAGTCATTGGGTTTTCCACTTTTGCTGAGATAGATGCTCTCACCAGGAGATTGGAGCAAGAGGATTTTTCCTTGATCTCTCATTTCTCGCTGGGTACCATTAATGAGGTTGCATGGTACAAGGATAGTGGGGCATTGAAACATATGACAGGGTCATAGGAGACATTTAAGACTCTAGTTGAGTGGGAGTTGAAGTTGCACGTGGTGTTGGGCGACAAGAGTCAGAAGGAGATTCGAGGATCGAGAGTTGTGTCATTCAAGATGGAGTCTAGAAAGGTGATGCAGGTCCAGGATGTACTACTTGTACCGGGACTTAGATATAGCATGATATCTGTCTCAACGATCGAGCAAAAGGGGTTTGAGGCCTTGTTCCAGAGTGGGAAGGAAAGACTCAAGCCCATAGGCTCTAGCTCCACAGGTGTTGTGATTGGAGTTAAAGAGCACGGTCTATATAGGCTGACGGGTAAGCCTATGGATCATGGGAAGAAGAAGACAAGACCAGGTGCATGTACCAGAGAAGCATGTGCAGGTGCAGGCTTCAGAGGAGTAGGTATAGGTTTCAGAAAAGAAGGTCAAGGTTCCAGAGGCTCAGAGGGATTCGAGTTCTAGAGGGATACTTTGTAGCCCAAGAAGAGCACGTGGTTAGTGGGAAGCAAGGGTGCTCCTACAGTTGCCAAGAAGGAATCATGGCGAGAGTGGAAGACATTTCGGGAGAAGAAGAAGAAGCAGGATGCTTCTAGTGAAAACACCACTTCCAAGAGAGGCGTAGTTCACGCTACAAGGATTGTTGCAGTTGTGAGCTCCAAGAGTTGGGCGAGTGTTGCGAGTAGTGATGATGATGATGAGCTACTTCTTATTCTTGTATGTACCTCCCTCACTAAGAGAGAGTGTTGATTTTTATAGCTTGGGAGGTACTCCAAGCCCTAGGGTTCGGGGTTTGGAAGTTGGAGCACCACAATAGGGCATTGTGGGCTTGGAACCCAAGGCATGGGATTTGCACCCAAGCTGGTGGGTGCAAATCCATGAGACCCACTAGGCATGTGATGGATGGAGATGATATAGAATGACGAGACGAATCCAATACATCGAGAATCATCGAATTTTGAGTTGTCTATGTGGAGATATGAATTTTTGAAGATATTATGTGGGCTTGTGACACAAAGTTAAGCCCGACTTGATGTGTCAGTGACCTTATGATAGTTGGCAAGCCCTCTTGGAGGAAGTCGTTGCAGCCCTTCTATTGTATATAAATAGGAGTTGAGTTGAGTTGACATCAATTAAACCCATCCAAGTGCAACAATTCTAAGGAGAAACATCAGCTGTGGTAGTCACATCACAAGAAGGAGAGGGCCAAGGAACATAACGGTTGCTTTAAGGTTTGTTGTGTGGGTTTGATAGGGCCGAGGTGTAGCAGAGGCAAGCCGAGCAAGTTCTAGGATGTTTGGTGCTAGTTTAAGGGTGGTTCCTCATGGTTTTAGTAGGTTGAATAACCTATAGTTATTACAGAGGTGTCGCAAGCCTGTTCTGGGCTTGTTGGAGGAGCCGTAAGGCCTATTACCAAGTGCAGACGCAAGGGAACATGCAATGTGGGAGGCAACAAGGAAAATGAGTCAAGCTGTAGTAGAATAGATGATTGTTGAAGGGGTTAGAGAGGGTTGACAGGGTTTGCGTTGATGCCATAACCAAATTGAAAACCTATAGCACTTGCACCAACTGATGTGAAGTTATGTGCTAATATTGAATTGTTGGTCCTAGTTTGGAAAGTTGGATGGTACATGTTTTGTAGCTTGTGCGAGCCAAGTGAAAGGGGGCTAATTTGGGTGGTTAGAATCCCTAACCTAGGAGCAGATTGTATAGTGATTGGTTGATAATAGTATTGGGCACCGTTGGATTGTTGGAGTGCAACGTGTAGGTGGCTCAAGTGTAGCCCTTGATCAATTGTCACAAAGGGAACTTCGAAACTAAAGGTGGGTGATGTTTGGAGCCTAATTTGCAACACTTTGATGAACAAAAGTGACTTCTAGAGTGACAATTTGATAGCTCAGGTATTGGCTAGCCTAGAGGAGCAGTTTGGATGAGCCAAAGTTCATTGTAGCAAAAGTGACCTGCATTAGTGATATCAGGAAGCCCTCCTGGAGTCTTTATGTGTTGTTCCTTGATGGATTAAGGGGCAGATAGTGAGCAGATTGGGAGCAGAAAGACCAACAAGTTACAGGGTATGCCAAAGCAGCTGTGAGGTGCACTGCGCTAGCTAGACCGTCATATTATCTTGTATTTGTATTCTTGTATTTGTGGATAATTAAGGACCATTATCCCTTGTATGCGAGCCCTAGAATGTTGTATTATTCAATTGGTTTAATATAACGAAGGTTGGGTTGTTGTACATATTTGTACAATATTTTGTAAAAAGTTGTGTATATTTTGTGCACTAGTAGATTTATTATTGTTTATATTCCGCTATGCAAAGTAGCCTTGTTGAGATTCTTGGTTTGGTAGCGTCAACGATTTAAGATTCTATCCTAGACACCGAGGTCGTGAAAATTAAACACCTTGGAGGAGTAAGGGGAAACTTCAAGCACCAAGAGAGCTCATGTAGTTTAAGAGAAAATAATTTTTGAATATTTGTGTGGGTGAATTTATCTACAAGCTCAAGTTGGCCTTAGCATAAGTGAATTTCTTGATGGGCTAGATAACACCCCTAGGAAATATATAAATAGGAATGAGGCTTGCCATTCCTTAATCAATCATAACATCCATTCTCTCATGTGAAGTTTGAATTTGGAGGTTGAAATCCTCAAAGATCCGTAACCCTAGATGCCTAAATGGAGGGAATAGGACGAAGTTTAGGGCCTGTTTTCATCACTGTTTGGGCTATGTTCTGGGCAGAGACAGGAAACGAGGAAATGAGGGTATATGGGGGACTAGGTTGCGTCTGGTTGGGGCTATTTTGTGCATAAACATTAGAGGTAGGTTCTTTGTTGCAGGTCGAGGTATTTTGTTGTGAGTGTAGGTGGGAAGAAGGCTTGTTTAGGGAGGCTCAATAGCCTACTTGGCTCCCTAAACAATGCCATAGTCATCTCCAACAAGAGAGCATCAAGAGGAGGCTTGCACATGGGAATATTTTGTGTCTTATGTAGGGAAAGTATGCCCTAACCAAGGTCGAGTTCCACAAGAAGGTACAATTCAGATTCCAAGTTGTTTTCGTGACCAAAAGGTGTTGTCTTCAAGGATGGAAGGTGCCGGATTGAGGTCCTAGTTTAAGATATTTGGTAGATCATCCAAGTGCAAGGAGCATAAGGGATACACCTAAGAGATAACAATAGCTGAGAAAAGTCATGCAAGTTTGTTATGGAAACTTTAGAGAAGGTTGAGCATAGAGGGGAGGCAGGGCTTGGAGGACGGCAGAATAACGCAAAAGTTAGAGGAGTTTTGAGGTAGGGTAAAGGGATATTGTAGTGGGTCAATAAGACCTAACCAGTGGGACGAAAAACACAAACTATAGGGCATGAAGCAAAGTTGCATCTAAGGTATGTAGTATGGTGTTTCATGTTGTTTTTTGCTAAGTGGATGAGGTCCCTACATAGTGGATTCCACGTCAACCCCGTTACTCATATATGTGTGGTTAACCAGGCATGGGATTTTAAGAAGTCTTTAGAAGGTCCAACAACCTTATTAGTAGTTGACGGTGGAGGAAGTCAAACCTTACCCCTATATCACTATCGAGTTATGTTAAAATATTTGTTTACTAGGAGGAGTAGGGGTTCCATTCTATGTTATTGTATTTCGTTTCGTACTTGAGCAGACAACTAGGAGTGGGAAGTTAGGGAGAAAACAGAGGGGGTTAAGATTTTTTAGTAGCCTTACAGACCATAGGCCTCAGGAACTTCCATGGAGACCGCCTCTTTCTTTGTACTTGGACATTTCCATACCAAAGAATAAGAGAGAAAAGCAACCTTGCCTTCTAGTTGGGTTTTCTCTCGTCAGGATTTCTCAAGGTAAAACTTATATTTATTTGTGGATCGTGTGCATGTGCGTGTGTTTCTTTATCCTCTATTCTTCACATTTTATTTTTCCATGCATTTAAGCGGGAACTCAATAATTAAAGAATCTAGGATCTAAAGGAAATAAACCTTCATAATATAGATTTCAGTTATTTTATCCAGTATGTTGTGATGAATTGTTCTAGTAGAATATCCATGACAATTTACAAATCATCTAAAAAGAGGAGAATTATTTCACGGGTGATTTAAGTTTGGGGGGTGGAGGCAGGAGGGAGCGAGAGGGGGGGAGGCGTGGACAATCCTTATGATACCAAGGGAGAAAATGAAAAATAATTTGCTTGAGGATTGGGAGTTGCTACCAATAATGAAGGATATGGCACTATTTCAATGTATATGCATGTTTAAATAAAAATAAATCATTGTTGTTATGATAATCGAGGACTCTTCCATTGTCATAATATCCCTCTCTATGTGGAGGGTGGCTTCAAATATTGGATTGGACAAAATCATCCTAAGGTTTTGTTAAGCTAGTAACAACTTCCCCATGTTTAACCTTTTGTCTTAGAAATTTGGGACCACTCCTTTTTATTTCCAATCATAAATATATTGATTTTGGTTGAAGTTTGCTTGAATAAATTACTTGCACTTTTGGTCTACACCCATTGTTTTGATTGAACCTTAGTTTCTACTCAAGTTATTGCACTACACACAAATTCTTTGTCATTATGACATTGATTTCTACAAATTTATCTTTAGTGTCATGAACCTAAGAATTTAGCTAAGTTCAATCTTCACCCTTCATAGTATTCCTAGTGATTTGATGGGATTTGAGCTTTTTCTGCATTCCATGCTTTCTTCTGACTAAGTTTTAAATTCTTGTGATATTGTACAAATCCCTCAAACATCGAATCTTTTAGACCTTGTGACAATGTGAAACTATCTCAAAATTCTTATCTTCTCTTTATCTTTGATGTTGACTAACCTAAAAAGCTTCTTGGTGATATTGCGCGTCACTTTGAAGCTTCTGTTATAACATCCTCACTAATTTTCAAGCTTGAAAATCTTCACGATGTAGTGTAGCTTCACTTAATTTCCAATCTTCTAAACCTTTGCAATGTCTCACATCGATTTAACCTTCAATCTTGATAACATGCATGATATTGTTTAAGGATAGGAAGTTGATAGTCCTTGACTTTGTTGTGAAAAGGGAAAATCAAATAAAGTTGTACAAGGTAGGACAAAGTGCAAAGTTAGAATTTTGGGGAAAATGTGGTATATCACAAGAACTCAAAATATGAAAAGGATTTTGCATGCTAATAAGGGATAAGGAGGAAGAATTTGTGAAATGTGCCATATCTCAACAAGAAAAGGAATTTGGATATAGATTGGATGATGTGAATTGGTACATAAATAAAAATTTTGGTGTATTATGATACATTACATGATAAAAGATTTTATGGTGTTGAGAATTATAGCTTGAACAAGAGCTTCTACACATGTTTAATGTGAACATGTGAGAAGTAATTCAAGATATTTTCAAAAAGTAGTTCTATTTTTGGAAAAAGTAATATATTGTGTAATTCACCTTAGTAAAAAAATTCCAAAGTCTTGTTTAGTAGTTCAGTCTAAAATTATATATCATGCATGACTTAAACTAAGCAAAAGAGAGATTGGGAAGTGAGAAAAGAATTGTTTTGAATAACACATTGTCTTGTATAGCATATTTATATAGTCATATGGATAGTATTATACGAATTCATACACTAGCACCATATAGCCTGAACAACAATGTAGTACAACAAAGAATTATTGTTTTTTATAAGAGTTGTACCTCTCAAGTAGCTTCGAAAAGCTCAAATTCGAGGTGATTTCGATAATTATGCCATGTTGTTTTTTTTGGGTACCGTGTGGATGTTTCCATGTAAATTTTTCTTTGAAGGATTGAAAATCTAAATTGAAGGGGTAATTGCCTATGTGTGGGAAATTAATCTTTATGCTTATGTTGTTTCATTTCTGGCTATTATGTGATTGATGTTGTGGTTTGAAATTTAATTTCAATGTTAATTAAATTCAATAATTTGTTGAAATTTGGTTACCGGAGGACAGGTGGTTCCCTAAGGCTTTGATCTTTGGCCTAGGGAAAAGTGTCCAAAAGAATTTAATTTTTCTCCTAAAGTGACTTTATAAAGTTATAAAGTCAAATCTAATTTAAAAGTGACTTTAAGTGATAAAGTTACTAAAGTCTAATTTTAAAATGACTTTAATAAAGTCAATATAAAATTAGAAAGGAAAAAGTGACTTTGGAAATAAAAGACTAAGTGGGTCTTTATTAAAGTGGGGTGAATTAAAAAATAGAAAGTGAGATTTAAATGAACATTTAATCTCAGCCCTAGATCTCAATCTATCTCAGCCATTGGATTTAGGGATTCCCCAAAAGTCACTTAGAGTTAGGTTAAAGGAGGAAAAGGAGGAAAAGATCATTCATTCTTTCATGAGCAGATTGAGAGAAGGAGAGCAAGAGAGCAAGGGAGATTTCTGAGCAGTGAGGAGAAGGAGGCAGCAGCTTGGCACACATTCCAAGGCAGTATTTCAGCAAGTCCGTACAGCAGAGTTTGCACACAGTTCAAGTCAAATTTGGCACGATTTACAAAGCAAAATCCGTACAGCAGCTTGTGGCACGTTTTCCTAGGCAGTCGTACCATTTTCTAGGCACAAATTTCGAGGGAGAGGTTGCTGTTTTTGCTGCACGCTTTTCCAGGCAGGCCGTACAGCCTGTAGCTGATTGCTGGCACAAAAATCGAGGCAGATTTCTGTACATCAGCATTTAATACAGTTGCATGCATTCCAAGGAGGCTGTACAACAAAATTAATGTTGTAATTTTTGGGCACGTTTTTCAAGGAAATACGCACAACATTTATTGCTGGTTCAGTTTTACTGTTTGCACATTTTCCGAGGCGGTGGTTAAGAACAGAAAACGAGATAAGTTGTATAAGTTTACTTGTTGATTTTTCTGAATATTTCTCTCACTGTAAAAAGCATTTTTCAGAAAAATAAAGAGAAGCTTTCAGACTCGTTTTCCCCAAGAGTTGTAGGGGGTTTTTCCAGGGTCATGTTGACCAAAAATATCTATGTTTAAATGTGTTGAATGGCTGTTTTGAGCTTGCTGATTTTTATTTCTGCATTTTCCAGCATTCTGTAAATTTTCCAGAATTTGTGTTTTCAGCAAAAAATTATTTTCCAGTTTGTTGAATGTAAGGATATGGGAAAGAGCATTTAACTATTTGGAGAAATAAGGTGAAACTGAAAACCGGGGTGGGAAACATGAAATAACTACATGGTATCAGAGCTTGAGTGCTGAAAGTGCAGTTTGGGACAACAAGGAAAAAAAAATACAGCCTGCTGATTTTTCACTTAGAAAATTCCAGCAAGCTGATTTTTCACAAACAAAATTTTTATCTTTGCTACAACATTGCTATTTTTTCAGTTTTAGGACAACAGGATGTCATTGGGATTGAGGGTGGAGGATAGGTTGGATGGGCATACCAATTACAGTGTTTGGAAGGAGAGAATGCAGAGTATCTTTGAGGAGGCAGAAGTCTGGGATATCATGGTTCATACCACACAACAGCCTGTTAATGTGCCTACTGATGCTGTTCAGTTGGCAGCATATAACAGAAAGAACAACAAGGGTAAGAGACTGATCCTAGATGGAATCAAAGACCATTGCATTCCTCATGTGAAAGGAAAGAGAAATGCTCATGAGATGTGGACAACATTGTCCAATCTCTACCAAAGTACCAATGAGAACCGGAAAATGGTCCTGAAGGAGAAGCTGAAAACCATTAAGATGGGTAAGACTGATAGTGCAGCTGGATATCTCACAAAGATTACTAATGTGAGAGATGAGTTGGTAGCAATTGGAGAGGTCATTCCAACCATTGAGTTGGTGCGGATAGCAGTGAATGGCCTCCCCAATTCATGGATGAACTTTGTTGATGGGGTTTGTGCATGTGAGACCCTTCCCACATGGGAGAGGTTTTGGGATGATTGCATTCAGACAGAGATCAGGAAAGGTCAGCTTGGGGCAGCCAAGCCAGTTGAGCAGGATGAGGATGTAGCACTGTTGGCAGAAGGCAAGAAAGGCAAAGGGAAGAAACAAGCTTCCACAAGTAATGGTGGGGGCAAAGGTAAAGGTAAAGGTAAACAGGGTAACACACAGAAGGACTATTCCAAGGTGAAGTGTTGGAATTGTCAGAAGATGGGACACTATGCAGTTGTGTGTCCGGAGAAGAAGAAGAAGAAGGGGAAGAACCAAAGCATGGCAGCATCAGCAGAGGTTGAGGACTTTACAGATCGCTTTGACCGGGAGTTTGGGTTCATTGCGTGTGAGTCCTCTAGTGCAGGATCACCTGCCACAGAGGTTCAAAGGGAGCATGCATTTCCCTCGACTAGCGGAGCATCTTCGGGTATCTGGTATGTGGACAGTGGGGCTTCACGTCATATGACAAGAGTCCGTGAGTACTTCTCAGAGCTTTCAGAGAGTGGCACTGATATAGAGGTAGTACTCGGTGATGACAGAGTTGTTAGAGCAGTCAGTGTGGGAACATTGACATTTCAGAGGGAGTCTAAACCTCCCTTGAAGGTGTCAGATGTTCTTTATGTGCCAGGGATGAGGAAGAACCTCATATCCATCTTAGCTTTGGAGGATAGAGGATATGAGATACTGTTCAGGGGAGGACAGGTGCTGATATATCCCAGGGGTGCTCCAACTGATTCAGCTAGAGTGATAGGTGTACGCCATGCAAAGGTGTACAAGTTTGCATTTCAGCCCCTTTTGGCATTGAGCAGTAGTACCGACAGCAGAGCTAGCAGTTCTGAGCTGTGTGAGATTTGGCACCGCAAGATGGGGCATATGTATCATGGAGCCTTGAGGACTTTGCGGGAGATCACTACAGGTGTGCCAGATTTCAGTACTGATCACTTTGATACTTGCAGAGGATGTGCGATGGGCAAGTTTGCCAAATCCCCTTTTCCTAGCAGTGACAGCAAAGCGACTGGGATACTTGATTTGATTCATTCCGATGTGAGCGGTCGGATATCTCATGTTTCCTTGAGTGGATATGAGTACTATGTTTTATTCATTGATGATCACTCCAGGAGGACCTGGATTTATTTCTCGAAGACCAAGAGTGAGGTCTTCAAGCGGTTTCAGGAGTTCAGAGCTCTTGTGGAGACATAGATAGGTTGGAAGATCAAGTCCCTGAGGTCGGACAATGGAGGAGAGTACACCCTTGGAGAGTTTGTTGACTATTGTGCGGAGGCAGGCATTAGGAGGGAGTTCACTGTTCCTTACAACCCCCAGCAGAACGGGGTTGCGGAGAGGAAGAATAGATCCATCGGAGGGGCTGCCAAAGCCATGTTACATGATCAGGGGTTGCCATTGTTTTTGTGGGCAGAGGCCTGCAACACTACTGTTTATTTGCAGAACAGGATTCCGCATCGTGCCTTGGGGCACATGATTCCGGAGGAGGATTTTTTTGGGAAGAAGCCTGATATTGGTCATCTTCGTATCTTTGGGTGTATCACATACTCCTACATACCCAAGGAGAAGAGGACCGAACTAGAAGCCACCGTAGAGAAGGGTATCTTTGTGGGCTACAGTGATACCTCAAAGGCCTTTCGGATTTACATTCCTGCACAGAGGAAAGTTGTTGTCAGGCGGGATGTGAATTTCGAGGAGGATAGGGCCTTTAGGAGGTCACGGGAGTTAGAGTATCTGGATCAGCCAGACCCTCAGTAGCAGCTGAGTCAGTCACAGGGATCCAGTGGGCAGGGATCAGGAGGATCCGGAGGTACATCTATGACGATGTCAGGTCCGGCTGAGTAGTGGCCTGGCGCGTAGTCGCAGGGGTGGTGGCTTCGGCAAAGATGCGCATGTGCCTACGTAGCAGCTCACTAGGAAGTCTGACTGATGGACAAGCCCACACAGACTGCCTTCTACAGTTGATGTGCGTGTTAGGAGGACAATGATAGATAATCGGAGTTCGTGCTCCCGATGATGTTGAGGAGGAGGAGTTTTATTCTCCGGCGGGAGAAGTGCACTCAGGGAAGAGGTAGCCCAAGTGGCTTCAGGACACCTTGAGAGATGCCACATCTGTTGCTGAGCCTAAGAGGCCGGTCAGAGAGAGCAGACCACCTGAGAGGTTTTGTAGCTATATGGCAATGGCTACCAACATCCTTGACTCTGAGCCTTCTAGCTATGAGGAGGCAGCTAGCCAGCAGGTCTGGAGAGAGGCCATGCAAGAGGAGTATTCTTCTATCATGAAGAATGATGTTCGGGAGGTGGTGCCGAGGCCTGAGGGCAAATCTGTGGTTACTTCCAGATGGCTTTACAAGGTAAAGCATGCTGCAGATGGCAGCATTGAGAAATTGAAAGCGAGGTTTGTGGCTAGAGGGTTCTCCCAGGTAGAGGGAGTTGATTATGAGGAGACCTTCGCTCCCGTGGCTCGATATACTTCGATTCGCTCCATTATATCGATAGCAACAGAGATGGGTTGGAAGATCCACCAGATGGATGTGAAGACCGCATTTCTCAATGGCTTCATACAGGAGGAGGTGGACATTGAGCAGCCACAGGGCTTTGAGGTGCATGGGAAGGAGTCCCATGTGTGCAGACTGAAGAAGGCCCTTTATGGCCTGAAGCAAGCTCCCAGAGCTTGGTACTCCATGATAGATACATACTTGCAGAAGATGGGTTTCACAAAGAGTGAGGCAGATCCGAACCTTTACTATATTGTGATAGGTGAGGAGCCTCTCATTCTGGTGCTGTATGTAGATGACTTGGTCATTACAGGTGCAGAGAGACTCATAGAGCACCGCAAGAGAGATCTTGCGGCGGAGTTTGAGATGAAGGACATCGGCTTGATGCATTACTTTTTGGGTTTGGAGGTGTGGCAGGAGGAGGGGCATTTCTTCCGGGGACAGGGGAAGTATATTGTGGACATCCTTGGCAGATTCCACATGGAGGATTGTAGACCCATGTCGACACCGATGATCACCAACTGGAAGAAGCTTCATGCTTCGGATTTCGAGTTGGTGGATCCCACATTGTACAGACAGCTGATTGGTTCCTTGATGTATTTGGTCAACACTAGACCAGATATTTGTTTTGCAGTCAACACGATGAGTCAGTTTATATGTGAGCCTAGGAAGGTTCACTGGGTGGCTGCAAAACACATTTTGCGGTACTTGCAGGGGACAGTGGATTATGGTCTGGACTACAGGCAGGGGGATGGAGTGAGATTGGAAGGTTACACTGATTCTGATTGGGCAGGTTGTGCTTCTGATAGGAAGAGCACTTCAGGGTGCTGTTTTGGGTTGGGTTCGGCAGTGGTGTCATGGTTCAGCCGGAAGCAGCAGTCAGTAGCATTGAGTTCAGTGGAAGTAGAGTATATGGCAGCCAGTCTAGCTAGTTGTGAGGCCATCTGGCTTTGCAAGATGTTGTTTGGCTTATTTGGTCAATCGTTGAGACCTTCAGTGATTTACTGTGATAATCAGAGTTGCATTAAACTCACGGAGAATCCAGTATTTCATGACAGGTCAAAGCATATCGGGATCAAATATCATTTCATCGGAGACTATGTTCAGAAAGGAGCTGTGAAGCTTGAGTATATTCCCACTGATGAGCAGGTTGCAGATATTCTTACCAAAGCCTACCACGGGGCAAGCATGTCTACTTCAGAGACAAGATGGGTGTGGTGAGGAACACCTTCCTCGGTAAGAGGGAGTGTTGAAATTTGGTACCGGAGGACAGGTGGTTCCCTAAGGCTTTGATCTTTGGCCTAGGGAAAAGTGTCCAAAAGAATTTAATTTTTCTCCTAAAGTGACTATATAATTTTTATAAAGTCAAATCTAATTTAAAAGTGACTTTAAGTGATAAAGTTACTAAAGTCTAATTTAAAAGTGACTTTAAGTGATAAAGTTACTAAAGTCTAATTTTAAAGTGACTTTAATAAAGTCAATGTAAAATTAGAAAGGAAAAGTGACTTTGGAAATAAATGACTAAGTGGGTCTTTATTAAATTGTGGTGAATTAAAAAATAGAAAGTGAGATTTAAATGAGCATTTAATCTCAGCCCTAGATCTCAATCTATTTCAGCCATTGGATTTAGGGATTCCCCACAAGTCACTTAGGGTTAGGTTAAAGGAGGAAAAGGAGGGAAAAGGTCATTCATTCTTTCATGAGCAGATTGAGAGAAGGAGAGCAAGAGAGCAAGGGAGATTTCTGAGTAGTGAGGAGAAGTAAGCAGCAGCTTGGCACACATTCCAAGGCAGTATTTCAGCAAGTCCGTACAGCAGAGTTTGCACACAGTTCAAGGCAAATTTGGCACGATTTACAAAGCAAAATCCGTACAGCAGCTTGTTGCACGTTTTCCTAGGCAGTCGTACCATTTTCTGGGCACAAATTTCAAGGGAGAGGTTGCTGTTTTTGCTGCACGCTTTTCCAGGCAGGCCGTACATCCTGTAGTTGATTGCTGGCACAAAAATCGAGGCAGATTTCCGTACAATAGCATTTAATACAACTGCATGCATTCCAAGGAGGCCGTACAACAACATTTATTGCTGTTTTGCACGCAAAAAGAGGAGGCCGTACAACATAAATTAATGCTGTAATTTCTGGGCACGTTTTTCAAGGAAATACGCACATCATTTATTGCTGGTTCAGTTTTATTGTTTGCACATTTTCCGAGGCGGTGGTTAAGCACAGAAAACGAGATAAGTTGTATAAGTTTACTTGTTGATTTTTCTGAATATTTCTCTCACTGTAAAAAGCATTTTTCAGAAAAATAAAGAGAAGCTTTCAGACTGGTTTTCCCCAAGAGTTGTAGGGGGTTTTTCCAGGGTCATGTTGACCAAAAATCTCTGTGTTTAAATGTGTTGAATGGCTGTTTTGAGCTTGCTGATTTTTATTTCTGCATTTTCCAGCATTCTGTAAATTTTCCAGAATGTGTTTTCAGCGAAAAATTATTTTCCAGTTTGTTGAATGTAAGGATATGGGAAAGGGCATTTAACTATTTGGAGAAATAAGGTGAAACTGAAAACCGGGGTGGGAAACAGGAAATTTCTACATAATTTACTCGTTTGATTAAGATAATAAGGATATAAATGGGCTTGAAATTCTTACATGGTATCAAAGCTTGTTCTGTGATTGAGATTCTCAAGGATCTGATGTAGTAAATATATTGTAGGGAAGAAGGACCAACAATAAGGGAATTTCAGAGTTTTATTTGACTTGGGTGTTTTTGCAATATCTCTTAGAGATGGTAGTTGAAGACCTCTAGTTTTAGGACATATTGGATGGTGCCTCGAATTTCATGGTATGGAAAGTGATGATTACATTCTTACTAAACGAGAATTGTCTCTAGGATATTGTCAAGAATGTTGTGACTCCAAAAAATTTGCAAGCTTGGTATCTCACAACAAAAAGGAAGTGAAGGCCACGCAAATGATCCTATGTGTCATAATGAATCATCTGATCTCTCATATATTTAAGAAAACTAAGACGAAGGAGATGTTTAATGCCTTGGTTAGTATTTTCTAGAGTTTGAACATAAATAAGAAGATGCTATTGCAGAACAAACTTAGATCCATAGAGATTACTACATCGAACAATGTCATCAATTAAATTATGAATATCACACAAATCCATGACCAACTTGTAGTTGTTAGGGAAAAGGTTGCAGGTGCACAACCAATCAACATGACATTGAATGGTTTCCCAACTTCATGGGAACCATTTGTCATAGGTATTTACGCTTGGGAAAACCTTTCTAATTTTGATAGGCATTGGGATGACTGTATCTCGGAAGAGACTCATATGGAGTTAAGGACAATCAAGAAGGGTGGTGATGAGAACCTAGGTCTATTTGGTCAATCAATTAAGGGTAGAGGTAAAGGACACAACAAGGGAAAGGGAAAGTGCGAGGATTCAACCTCACAACTAAGAAAGGAGGAATTGAGTAAAATTATGTTCTTCATTTGTGGTAAGGATGGTCATTATGCATCATATTGCCTAGAGAAGAAGAATGGTAAACATGAGCTTTAGCAGAAGCAAGTTGTAGTCTCTACAAAAACTCAATGAACGAGTTTGATGCCAAATTTAAAGGATTTTTTGATGAGATATTTCCTTTCTACTAGTATGATTATGAGGGATTCATAGTATATGGGTAGTGAGGTATCTTGACATATGATGTTAGCTTGATAGTTTTTTTAAGTTTGAAGAAGTGGGATCCAGGAGTACAAGTTGAGCTTGGTTATGGAGTCAGTTACCCTGTTAACATTATGTAATTTACTAGATATTGTGAGAACTAATCACATAGGCCAACGTCAAACCAACTTTGGAAATTGGGATCTAGCCCTACCAGTTTCAGAGAGGGCTCTCTCTTCAAGATTTAACTTTGTTTGGATAATTTTTAGGCTAGTTATGATTGTACTTGGGTTTTGAGTTTTGTTTTGGATTTTGGAAAATTGATTGTATTCAATTGATTAATGTCTATTGGGCAATGGAGTCAAAATATAACTGGATAGTTGCATCAACTTTTCATAGAGTAAACACAGGGAAAGCTAGGAGTATTTACTGGATCTTTCGAATTTATAAACGGATTATGGCAGAAATATGAAAACGTTTAGCAGAACTAAAGAGAAATTAAGAATTCTTTAGTTTGGCCTTTAGTGGAAAACATTATGATTGTAAACACAACCAGAATAAGGTACTCAAAAGTAAATCCTATTAATCATGCTTTCTGCTTTGCAATTGGAATTCAGATGATTACAATGAAAGATAACGACGAAACATAATAACAAAAGAAAAACATCCCCAATATTTAAGCCACAAGAATCCTGTGAATTCTCTGATTATTATTGATGCTCCAGTGCTTTGAAAAATCTTACAGTACTTCAAAAGACAAAAATAATCCTGATCTTAATCAATTGACATTTGATACTTCCAAAACTGTAGTATTTATACAAAAGGTTACAAAATAATTACTATAATATAGTCTCTAACAGACATGGTATTTTTAGACTTGAACTTAAAACTCTAACTGTTACAAAATTATAGCCTTGGTGGAATGCACTGTACAAATGCAGGTGCTGACGTAGTGGGAACAATTAGGATGTGGACCACATTTTATTGGTGTGTTGGCAAATGAACTAGTATATGCTCTTATGTATCATATTTACTCTTTTAATCCAGTAATTCAGTCAACTGTTCCCAACGTTCTTCATTTGGGATAGATAGTTTTATTACCCTGCAATAGACTTCATCCATTTTCGTATATTTAGCAAAAGTAGGTTTTACTAAAAAGATATGTTTTACTTCATGCAGGATAAAGAATGTATCCTTGAGTGCGTTTAGCACGAACCTTGCTCTTGCTGCACCCTGAATATTTGAAACTTTGGCTGTATTAGTAGCAACGTCTTTGAGCTTGTGGATGTAGTCTTCAAGGGCATTAACTTGTCATTTATCACTAACATTGAGGTCAAACCCTTGCTAGTCAAGGGTTCCAATCTGCTGAAAAAACGTCGAACTATGATATTGACACTGTTGCATTTTTCTTCCAACTGAAGAATCAAGTTCTTCTTTGTAAGAATCTTCTTTACTTCTAAAATAGTTGCTGTCTTGTTGCCTATACCCAAATATTCAAGTTCACTGTTGCCCTTAGAATTTAGAAATTTAATTATCTCAGTAGCTGTAGCAGGCTTTTCCTCAAGCTGTTATGTAATAGTTACAATAGTTTCTTGAGCCTTCTCCAGTAAATATTTATGATAAAAAATAATCCTGATGCTAGGCCAGATCTCTTTCACATATTCAATAATATCTCCCCATATAATCTCTTTGACTAACCCCAGTGTGTTTCCAAGGTAAGAATCTTTGACTTCCTTCTGCAATCTTTAAATTTGTCCTCTTTCTCTCTGTAGCTCTACTACATGTGTACTCTCTCCAATTGCTTTCTGATGTTGTAGTGCTTTTACCTGATCGTGAAACTTCTTAATCTCTTATGTTTGAATGGATAAGTTCTGAACAACTTTAGCAAGCTGCTCAGCTCCTTCTGCTGTACTTGTGGTAGAAGCAGTAGTGATGGGGATAGTAGCAATAGGGACTACATCCATGGAAGTTTCAACCTTTTTGAAAACTCCTCTTTTTCTTTGATAAGTTTCTCCATTTCTTCTTCCATCTGCTTTATCTATAGATTCTGTTCCATGATGAGTTTCATCATGTCAGCTTTCTGGGACTCTGTTTCCTCAATTTCTTTGGTCATTGGATCTTCGGTGGCTGGCATTTTGAGTTGCTTTCTTAATGCTGCTATATCAACATTCTTCTTGATTATTTCCTCTGCAACATTAATGTTAGAGGGGTCATATCCAATCTTTACTACCAGATCTTCTAGAGCTTTGATCCTGGTGTCTTTATCCAGTAAAGAGACCCTTTCAATCTTGAGTTGTGACCGAGTGTTGGCCAATGTGACCTGCAATTTGGATAAGCTTATAAAAGTGTTAGTTAAAGTATAAAATCATTTGGCCAGTTTGTTTGTGCAGTTCAATTTGATCAATTGGATGCACATCTTTTACATCAAAATCAAAGGCATTTTTCTTATAATCTGAGGTAGTCCTAGGCTGTGGAATCTGAGCTTGCAAAAATGCCAACAACATCTTGCCTTTCTCGGAGTCAAATACTGAGAGAAGACGAGCCTGAGAACTGGAAGAATGTTTCTAGAATTGATTATAAGTGTTTATGTTCAGCTCATGGGTTTTCTTCTTAATTTCTCTGAAAATATGAAAGATATCATCTTCTTTATCCTTCTGATTGTCTTTACTAGTCTGAATCATTTGCTGTTCATGAGAAGTGGTAGAATGAGTGGGAGACTGAATAGTCTGTCCACCAGGCTATGTAAAAATGTATGTCTCTCCAACTTTGCCAAATGTTTCCTTCTTTGACTCATTGGTTATACTAGCTTTTCAAGAGAGTCTAGGTCTCTTTTTGTGTACCATTATGAAAAATTTACTTGATACTTCAGTCAGTGGGGATGACTGTTCTTCTCTGCCTCTTTTCCCTGTCTTTCCTTGTGTAACTGGAGTGTGTATGTTTTAGGTATATACTGCCTGTTCTTCTGCTTCTTGGAGGGTGTTTTCTTTCCATTCTAACAGATTTTTATATTGTTCAATCTCGGGTCTTGTTGTGTGATGATATGGAGTGAACTTATTTTCCACTTCGAGCCTTGAAATCACTTCCAATGGGTCATATAACCATGTAAAGCTGAGACTAAACTTCATTTATTTTAATAACTTGTCTGCTTCTTCTCCTGCTGCTCTTGTGTTACAAATGAATGGACCAATCTGATTTTTGAGCTTGAACTGTGATTTCTTCTTTGCAGCAGCAAAATGGATTTCATTTGCCCTGAGCATTTGTCTGATATATTCCAATGCAAAAATCCTCATGGGGAGGATCTTAGGAAATTTGTAAGGAAGTAGGTCACAACCATAAACTCTGATTTCTGTATTCTGGTAAAGGTACCAGTCCCCTGTTGTGGCTTGATCTGATAACTGCAAAACCTTCACAATCTCCTCACTAATCCTTGGTTCTGCACTGCTGCTCAAAAGATTCATTGCTGGATATACAAACATTTCAATGAATTGCTCATATGAATACTCTTCTTTCTCTTTCATTCCTATGGAAGTCCAAAAAATCACTGATTGCTAGTTCCCTTCATCTAGCTTTTGCAATGTGAATGGAAACCCGTCTCCCTGAAAATAGATAAAAAGATAGACTAGTACTGATGCATACCTGAAAACTTCTTCTGTAGGGAACTTGGCAAATTGGTCATGGATAGCATCAGCTAGAAATTGACTGAAATTGAAGAGGACTGAATGTTTAGAATCAACAGAAAAAATAGGGAGGAAACCAATAATAGCTTCATCTGCATTTTGGTTAGAATAGTAACCAAGAAGATAGGAAAGGATTGTGATAATGTGCTTGGTTCTATCTAGGAACATGGAGGAAGGATAGGGAGGATTTCTTTTGGGCAAAGGAGTATCTGCAGCTAGAAATAATTCTAGTGTTTTATCTCTTTTGGCAAAGTCCAATTTCTGATAGGCTTTTGTGAGGGTTTCATGGGAGAAAGGAGTGGTGTTTTCAATAATAGGGATCTGCAACATTTGATTAATTGTCTGGGCAGTGATAACAAATAGGATTTCTCCTGTAGGGTAAATGATAGCATTTTGGCTAGGATCGTAGCATGAATTACACTTTCTGATAAATTCAGGTGCTCTGTGGGTTTGAGGGAAAATGTAGTGACGTAGATTGGAGTTCCACAGTCCAATTTCATCCATTTGATTGATGAATTGGTCCTCCAGCCAGCAATAAATCTCAAATAAGTCAAAGTCAGACATGGATTCATGGATTTTGAAGTCCATGCCTGCCAATGGGATATGGTAAAGATTAATTAATGGGTGGATGAGAGGGTTTGGAATTTCTTCAAGCTCCTTGCCTTTGGGAGGCATCTTGGTGATTTGTTGTCGGAAAGAAATGGAATAAAAGGAAGAAAATTCTTGGCCGAGAAACAGTTGGATGGAAAAATAGTGATTTGTCGGATCGCTGTGATCAGGACAGGGAAATGAAATAATGTTGAAATCTTTGTCTCAACAGTCGCTGTGACCTGCACTGTAAAAAAAAATATTGCGGCCAATTGAGTCCGTGATGGGTTATTGAGGAATCATGAGGTTTATTAAGAAAACTATGGAGCGAGGTCATTAATCAATGGGTCTAATTCAGCATTAAATCCTCAACGAGACTAAGAAACATGCTTTTGATCATTAATTATCAATGGGAGGGAAAAATTTAAATGCCAGACAGGTAAAATGTGGGGTAAAAAAATTTCAAGTAGGCGTGATGGGACAGGGGGAGCATGACATGGAAGTGACGATTTTTTGACAGGAGTGAAACTGCGTTCGCGGGTGAGCTCTACTGGTAGGTGGTTTCGAGCGGAGGTGGCAGTTTTAAACCCCCGCCCCCCCCGCCAACACCCCTTGCTGGTAACCTTCAGATAGAAAATGGGGGTCAGGGAGGAACATAAGACGTTGGATGTAATGTGAATGGGCGGGATTAGTTGAAAAATGAAGGGATTTTTAATGGAGTCGGGCAAAAGGTGGATGGTGGGGTCAGCAGTGGATTGGCATGACTATTAACCATTTAAACTTTGGTTAATTTCTTTTATCACATTCATATGTCCAAAGTTATAATCTTAGGATTAAATCCCATTTTAATCCCCAATTTCATTTACTTCTATGACGTATTCCTTCCTTGGTTCAGATTAAATTATTGAACCAAATTTTTATTTTCTACCTAACTATTGATCTGTGAAGATTAAATAGTTTGACAAATCATTTTTCACTACCTATTAACAAGCAATTTAAACCTAATTCAATCATGCTTAAACTGTATGATTGAATTCTATTGAACTATTGTGGCATTTTAAACAAGCTGCACACAATTTTCTGTCAGAAATAAGCTAAAATAAGAGTGGTGGCATTTGGAGGTGCAACACTTTCATAATTTATTGTTTTTCTTCTTTTTGATGGGGTTAATATTCTATATTTTTATTTTTATTTTTAACATATACCCTCTTTTGATTTTTTATGTTATCTCCTTTTTTTATTTGAAAATTATTTGCAGATTGGAAATCATTTTACAAAATAAATTTAACAGATAGAATAGACTTAGTCACCTTGAGATCCTGTGAAATATAAGACCCTAACATACCCAATAGCAAGAGTTCGTACTATTCCCTTTCAACTTGAGTCAATTAATTCTTCAATTTTTTTATAATGTCTTGTTTTTTCTAGGTCTTAGAAATATTTTTCTTTTGTCAGCCCAAGGAAAATAGCTCTTGAATTGATACTTTGCATTAATGTGGATATATTTATATAACATGAACATGTGTGACCTTTGGGATTCATCTTCCAAGGTCACTTCCTATTCTAATTATTCATTTTCCTTTATTTACATAGGTACAAATTTATTCACCCAATCCCTGAGGATTAGGTGTCTATCATTCCCCCCTTAATTTGAAGGGGTGTTTGTGAGTCCAACCATTATTCTAAAATTTTCAAACTTTTCTCTTCGAAGTGCCTTGGTGAAGATGTATGCAATATTCTCATTTGGGGAGCAATCATATATGAATGGTCTTGGCCCCTACATGATATTGAATCAAATGGTACTTTATGTTGATATGTTTGGTTTTATCATGGAATTTTGGATTCTTTTGCCGCTTAATTGCATAAGTACTGTCAAATAGAAGTGGAGTATTTCACTTGTTTCTCTTGCAAGTCTTCAAGAATTTTCTTAAGCCACACAATCTCCTTTATTGTTGTTGTAAGTGCCATATTCTGCCTCAGTTGTGGAATCTGTTGGAACTGATTGTTTGTGCGACCTCTAGGAAATAACTTCGGATCCAAAACTCATAGGATATCCTGAATTAGACACTCCATTTCCCTTATCTCTGTCAAAATATGAATCTAAATTTCCAATTAGGTTGAACTTATCCACTTGTGAATATTTGAGTCCAAAGCCTTGAGTTCTTTTCAAGTACTTTAGAACTATTTTTGCAGTAAAGTAATGTCCTTCACAAGGCTTTTGCATAAACCTGGAAAGGATTTGAACAAAAAATGAAATATTGATATGGTAGTGGTGAGGTGAATAATACTTCCACAAACTATCTATACTTAGTTACATCCTCAAATTCATTTCATTCTTTAGATGTGATCTTCATATTTTGTTCCATTGGAGTGAAAAAAGGATTGCATTTAGCCATGCCAAACTTGTTAAAGAATTCTCCACTGTACTTCTTTTGAGAAAGGAATATATGCCTTGAATGTTGGGTCACCTCAATGCCCAAATAGTAATGAGTGTGTCCCAAAATTGACATCTCAAATCCTTTCTTCAACCCTTTCTTTATGGATGCAATATATTTTTCAGTATTCCCTATTATCGAAAGGTCATCTACATATACCAGAAGATAAACAACAATTTTGCCAAATTTCTTGGCAAATAGGGTTGCATCATCAAGATTAAGTGTTTGAAATTTAGTTTTAATAGATGCTCAATCATTTTTTCATACCAGGCCTGTGTTGATTGTTTTAGGCCATATAAGGATTGAATGAGTTTGCACATTTTTTTTCTCCCCTTCACAACCAAGCCTTCTAATTGAGACCTAAATACATTTTCTTTCAAGTCTCCATTCAATAAAACGATCTTCACATCTATTTGATGGACATTCCATCCATTTTGAGCTGCCAAGGAAAAGAAAGTACATATGGTGACCCATTTTGTTGTGGGGGCAAAGGTCTATTTATAATCAACACCATCTTTCTATGCAAACCCTTCTGCCACAAGACTCTTTTTGTGCTTGTTAAGTGAGCCATCTGATTTGTACTTGTTTTTGTATTCTTGCAGCACATTGGTTTGGTTCCAAATGGAAGGTCCACCAACTTCCATGCTTCATTATTTATGAGAGCATCATACTCCTTTCACGTTGCTTCTTTCCATTAATCGTGAGAAACAACTTCTTTAAAGGAATTTGGTTCAAAATTAGTATAAAATTCAATTCAAAATCATATGAAACATCTATATAATCAACGAAATCATAATCATCTACATCACCTCCATTTTGCCTAGTGGAACTTCTAGTTCATGTATTTTCGACCTCATCAGGGTGAACACTTTCCAGTGTTTTGGTGAGTCATTTTGGGCGACCTTTCTGAGATGGTCCAGGTTTATCTATTGATTGAAATGGTGTTGCATCAAGATTTAGCCTTCCAATACCCTTAATCACATCAGTCAAAGGGTATTCTTGATTTGAAGGAGTGGCTGAAACTTCATGCGATTCAAAAGGAGATTCCATAGATTGATCCAAGATAGGGACCCCCCTTCAAGATATGGAATCTCATTATCCAATTCACGATAAATTTTTGTATGATTAAATTTATCCAAACGATTAAGCTACTGCTCAACAACGTTTTGGTCTTGGAAGATTCAAGAAAAATCACATCTCTAGACAACATAAAATTCTTATGTACGTCATCATAAAGATGATATGCTTTAGTGGTATCTGAATACCCCAAGAAAATGCACTTTTGAATCCTTGTATCAAGTTTTCTTCTTTGTTCCTTAGGAATCAAGGCATAGCAAGTGAAACAAAAAATCTAGAGATGCCTTACCAAAGGAATGTGGCCATGCCACATTTCATAAAGAGACTTAGTTTTTAAGCATGGGATGGGCATATGTTTTTGACATATATTGCACATAGAACTGCATCAGATGGAAACATCAGATTTACATTTTTGACAAAACATCATTTAGCAAACCATATTCAAAATAGTCATAATCATTCTTTCACCTACACTGTTTTGTTGAGGATTGTGAGGAACAATAGTTTGACGTTGAATCCCATGTTGGAAAAGATATTTTTCAAATTCATTAAAAGTATGTTCTTTTCCATTATCAGCACGAAGGGATCCGATATGTGATTGTGCATCATTTTCAATCCATGCATCAAAGTTTCTGAAAGATTCAAAAGCTTCAAATTCAGTTTTCAACAAGTTTTCCCAACACATCTTAGTGTAATCATCAATAAAAGTCATCATATATCTATTTCCATTTATAGAAGAAACACACATAGGGCCACACAAATCAGAATCAATTAGTGCAAGCTTTCTACGTGCTCTGGAAGCATAATCATGAAAGGGTTGTTTGCTATGATTTCCTATGATACAAGTATCATAATGCTTCAATTTCCTTGGAATAGTTAGCTAACCAGAACACCATTCCTTTTTAACAAATGAAGAGTTCCATAATTAAGATGCCCAAATATTGCATGCCATAAAAGACTAGATGGAAATGTACCTTCATTGTATTGAGAAAGGTGTGCATAATTTCGTGCAGGAAATGATGTTCCTTGAAGCTTTAGTTTCCTTTCCTCCTCTATTCTAATCATGATTGTCATGCTGTCTGATGCTTTTCTTATCTCTACTTTGCCATCAAACAAATGAATGGATTGTCCTTGTTGGTGAATGTGAATAAGGGACAAGAAGTTTCTCCACATTTCTAGAAGGTAGAGTACATCATGCAAAACAAATTCAAGAAGTCTAGGCAGTTGAAGCCTAATGATGCCAAGTGTATATGGCTTGAGACTTTTCTTTTCTACAAAGGACACTACTCTATATTTTCTTCGGCGATGTTAACCAAAATTGCTTAAAGAGCATGAAAATACCATAAATGAAACATCCATGAAGAAACAACAAAAAAAGAAGGAAATATAGACAATGCACCAATACTTGATAACCGAGTTCACCCATAATGTGTGAGCTACGTCTCCGACCTAGCTTCAAAGTGGAGAGACCTCTATATTATCTCAACAAAATAATGGAAAATACATGGAAAAATATATGGTAATAACTCACTTCTGGGGATGACCCAAAAATATACTACTCATATCCCAATTCTAACTGCATTAGTGGATTCTTCTCAAAATTTCATGAAAAATTACTATAAAATTCATATGGTTATGTGACCTACACCTCTAGATCTCTCGGGGAATCTTCAAGACTACGAGAACTTCAGGGCTAGCTGGAGGGGTCGTAAGGCCTATTACCAAGTGCAAGGAAAATGGAATAAGAAATGTGGGAGGCATCATGGAAAAGGAGGCAAGCCACAATAGAATATATGACTGTTGAAGGGGTTAGAGAGGGGTGATAGGGTTTGTGTTGATTCCCTAACCAGATTGATAACCTACAAAAATTACACCAACTTAATGTGAAGGTATGTTCTCATGTTGAATTGTTGGTCCTAGTTTGGACTGTTGGATGGTAGATTTTTTGTAGCCGGTGGGAGCCAAGTGGAAGGGCTAACTTGGGTGGTTAGAAGCCCTAACCTAGGAGCATATTCTACAATGATTGGTTGACAATTGTATTGGGCACCTTTGGAATCTTGGAGAGCAGCGTGTAGGTGGCCCAAGTATAGCCCTTGATTAGTTGTCACAAAGGGAACTTGAAAACTAAAGGTGGGTGATGTTTGGAGCCTAATGTGCAACACTTTGATGGAAAAAAATGGCTGCTATAGTGGCAATTGGATAGCTCAGGTATTAACCAACCTAGAGGAGCAGTTTGGATGAGCTAAAGTTCATTTTAGCAGAAGTGACCTGCAGTAGTGATAGCAGGCAACCCTCTTGGAGTCTCTATGGGTTGTTCCTTGATGGACTAAGGGGCAGCTAGTGAGCATATTGGGAGTAGAAGGACCAACATGTTATAGGGTATGGCAAAGTCGCTGTGAGGTGCACGACACCATCTAGACCATCATATTATCTTGTATTTGTATTATTGTACTTGTGGATAATTGAGGGCCATTATTCCTTGTATGGGAGCCCTAGACTGTTCTATTTTTCATTTGGTTTAATATTAGAAAGATTGGGTTGTTATACATATTTGTACAATATTTTGTAAAACGTTGTGTATATTTTGTGCACTGGTATATTTATTATTGTTTATATTACGCTGTGCAAAGTAGCCTTGTTGATATTCTTGGTTTGGTAGCGTCATATATTTAAGATTATTTCCTAGACATTAGGGTTGTGGAAATTCAACATGGTATTAGAGCATGTCTGAGCTACTTTGAGGGATAGTGAATCAGAGTGTGCACAACGAAGTACAACTTAAGAGGGAGTTGGTCACATTGTAGGTGAAGGGCTCACTTCAATGTCCAAGTTGCAGGTTGGTCTCTGGCATGAGGATAGGTTGAAAGGGCTGTCCAATTATAGTCCATGAAAGGAAATGATTAGGTTGGTCTTGTAGGTCAACATGATTTGGGAGTTTGCCGAGAAAGAGATCATGAAGTCAATAGACCCTAAGGAGCTGGACATGTACGAGGAATTGCATAGGAAGGTGAGATTGATCATCCTAGATGGTGTGAAGAAACCCCTAATACCTCATTTGTCCGGGAAGAGCACTGCACATGAGATGTGGATGGTTCTTACGAATTTGTTCCAGAATAAGAACGAGAACCAGGTACTGGTATTAGAGGATAAGTTTAAGTCCACCAAGATGTTGCAGGGTGAAGGATTGACTTCATATCTGACGAGGTTATCTCAGGTCAAAGATGAGCTTGCAAGCGTTGGTGTGACTATTTCATATTATGATATGGTGAGGATTGCTTTGAAAGGGTTCACCGAGGTATGGAAGCCCTTGATCAAGAGGATCATTGCCAGAGAGAAGTTGCCAGACTGGAATAGGCTATGGTAGGAAGAGTGGTGAGATGAGGATCTTCATACGAAGATAAAGGATTCATATGATGATGTGGCACTGGCAGCACGAATGAAGGGCAAGAAAAATAAGGACTTGAGTAAGATCAAGTGTTTCCACTGTGGCGAGATGTGTCATTTTTCGATGAGATGTCCGATGAAGAAGAAGACGGGAGGTGATGAAACGAAGAAAGTGAAGCAATTCATTGGTATTTCCACTTTTTTTGAGATAGATACTCTCACTAGGAGATTGGAGCAAGAGGACTTTGCCTTGATCTCTCATTTCTCGAAGGGTACCATCGATGAGGCTGCATGGTACATGGATAGTGGGGCGTCGAAACATATGGCAAGGTCATAGGAGACATTTGAGACTCTAGTTGAGTGGAAGTTAAAGTTGCACATGGTGTTTGACGACAAGAGTCAGAAGGAGATTCGAGGATTGAGAGTTGTGTCATTCAAGATGGAGTTAGGAAAGGTGATGTAGGTCCATGATGTACTATTTGTACCGAGACTCAGATATATCGTGATATCTGTCTTAGTGATAAGGTAAAATGGGTTTGAGGCCTTGTTCCAGAGTGGGAAGGAAAGACTCAAGCCCATAGGCTCTAGCTCCACAGGTGTTGTGATTGGAGTTAGAGAACATGGTCTATATAGGCCGACGAGTAAGCCTATGGATCATGGGAAGAAGAAGACAAAAGACCAGGTGCAGGTAATAGAGAAGCATGTGCAGGTGCAGGCTTCAGAGGAGTAGGTATAGGTTCTAGAAAAGAAGGTCAAGGTTCCAGAGGCTCAAAGGGATTCGAGTTTTAGAGGGATACTTTGCCGCCCAAGAAGAGCACGTGGTTAGTGGGGAGAAAGGGTGCTCCTACAGTTGCCAAGAAGGAATCATGGCGAGAGTGGAAGACATTTCAGGAGAAGAAGAAGAAGCATGATGCTTCTAGTGAAAATGACACTTCCAAGAGAGCCGTAGTTCACGCTAAAAGGATTGTTGCATTTGTGAGCTTGAGGAGTTGGGCGAGTGTTGCGAGTAGTGATGATGATGATGATGAGCTACTTCCTAGTCTTGTATGTACCTCCCTCACTAAGAGGGAGTGTTGATTTTTATAGCTTGGGAGGTACTCCAAGCCTTAGGGTTCAGGGTTTGGAAGTTGGAGCACCACAATAGGGCATTGTGGGCTTGGAACCCAAGGTGTTGGATTTCCACCCAAGCTGGTGGGTGCAAATCCATGAGACCCACTAGGCATGTGATGGATTGAGATGATAGAGAATGGCAAGACACATCCAATGCATCAAGAATCATTGAATTCCGAGTTGTCTATGTGGAGATATGAATTTTTGAAGATATTATGTGGGCCTGTGACACAAAGTTAAGGTTGACTTGATGTTTTAGTGACCTTATGATAGTTGGCAGGCCCTCTTGGACGAAGTCGTTGGAGCCCTTCTATTGTAAATAGGAGTTGATTTGACATCAATTAAACCCATCAAAGTGCAACAATTATAAGGAGAAACATCGCCTATGGTAGTCACATCACAAGAAGGAGAGGGCCAAGGAGCATAAGGGTTGATTTAAGGTTTGTTGTGTGGGTTTGATAGGCCCGAGGTGCAACAGAGGAAATTCGAGCAAGTTCTGGTATGTTTGGTGCTAGTTTAGGTGGTTCCTTATTGTTTTAGTAGGCTGAATACCCTGTAGTTATTACAGAGGTGTCACAAGCTTGTTCTAGGCTTGTTGGAGGGGCCATAAGGCCTATTACCAAGTGCAAACACAAGGGAACATGCAGTGTGGGAGGCAACAAGGAAAAGGAGGCAAGTCGTAGTAGAATAGATGATTGTTGAAGGGGTTAGAGAGGGTTGATAGGGTTTGCGTTGATGCCCTAACCAGATTGACAACCTACAACAGTTGCACCAAATCATGTGGAGGTATGTTCTCATGTTGAATTGTTGGTCCTAGTTTGGAAAGTTGGATGGTAGATGTTTTGTAGCCTGTGAGATCCATGTGGAATGATTTTAAGATTCTAACCTAGATTCCAGTATCGTGGAAAAAAAATAGTCAACATGGTAGGTCAACTTATGGAAGGCATAACTTTCACATACAAATTCCATTTGATGTGATTCTTGCATTGTTGGAAATGTATCTCATTGTAAAAATGTCTCGAGGTTTGAGGCTAAAATATGATTTTTTTACCCCAAAAATTGTCATTTGATGCCTCAAATGGATTCAGGATATATAAGACCCCGATTCTCCAAATTGGGATGCATTGGTAAAAATGACCCTACAAGTTGATTCCTCCAATTTTTCCACTTTGAAAGCATCGATATATATGAACAATAATATAATGATCCAATTTGGATCACAAAAGTACTTTGGTGAAATATTTGAGGGGTTACAATCATAAGCATCTGAATACCTTGGATGAAAATATGATCTATATAAAACACTCTTATAACATTGTAGTCCACACTTTTACTAGTAAGTCCTTTTGAATCTTTTTTTGGATATTTGCCACCTCCACCCTTGGATATTGTATATGGAAAACAAGGAGTAAGAGAGGACCCCATATAAGACGCATTAAGAGTAGAAAAAAATGTTATAAGATTAGGTAGATCCATTTGGAAGTACAAGAGATGTTGAAGAAATCATGGGGAAAAAGGAATGTCAGGCATGGTAAAATATAATAGATAAACAGAGAAATCATTTAACGTGGGAGATAGAGTTTGGTTATGATTGAACAAGGAAATATTAGAGTCTTGGTTGGAAGATCAAGGCTCTAAAGTATGCTCCTTTCGATATGTTAGAAAAGGTGGAAAATAATGCATATAGACTCAATCTACCCCCATACATATGCATTTACTTAGTAGTGAATATGGAGGATCTCAAACTCTATGAGCCCTCCATGTTGGATTAGGAAGAGAAGCATGTCCTACCTTCCATAAACGACTTAGCACCAGAGGCTCGAGTAGAGTTGGTAGATGACATAGTTTTATAAAAGAATATTAGAACTATAGGACAAGGTTAACATGAACTTTGGTAGATGATATTGAAAGGGTGACTTCTATGCAAAGTAAAGTGGTACTCCAAGGAGAAGGTAGAGGAAAAACATTATCACATTTTTTAGTAAAGATTTTGGGTACCAAAAGCTTTCCTATATAGGGAATTGTGATTTAGATTGGATCACTATATTATTTTCCATCTATCTTGACGTTCTCAAAGTGGAAAAAATTAGAGGAATCAACTTGCAAGACCATTTTAGTGACTACCCTAGTTTGGAAAATTGGAGGCAAAAAATCGCCTAAAACCATATGGAGTCATTTTCAGGCCTCAAATGACAACTTTTTATGATCACATACATTGAAAAAGATACAATATTTTACACACTAATACCTTTCCAATGATGCAATAATTTCCTTAATTGAACAAAGTTACCAACTTAATGAAAACTTTAACATCAAAACTAAGAACACTAGCACAAAAAACCCCTATTTTGTCGCAAAAAACATGGAAAACACCTCGAAAACAATTTTTTTTGATGCTACATCAACACACACACACACACATATATAGAGATATTTTAGACCCCAATTATCGAAATTGGGATGCATTGATAGAAATGACCCTGCAAGTTGATTCCTCCAATTTTTCCATTTTGAAAGCATCGATATTGTTAGCCACCTATAAATTCTGTCATATCAACTGGTGGCTAAATGATTTTGGATAGCCTTCAAGAAACAATTTCACTGCTAAAAATTGTTGATGCTTAAAGACTTTTGATAATATTCTTTCTTTGGACAATCGTCACTACTTTTCCCCTTTGCAACTCAGAAATTCTGTTGTCATTACATGAAGAAAAACTGCTGCAAACTCCATGTTTCCTCCTCTTTCCACTTCCAAAACTAACCTCGTTTTACCCCCTCATCTCCCATGAAAAACCCTCATTTTCATGATTCTCCCCTTTCCCCTCCATCAGAATCCCCTTGATAAGGTTTCAAGGCTTTTTCTTTGCCTTATCGAAAACCCTCCAAATCCTTTGAAAGGCATTGAAAATTGCATAAAAACCCATTTTTCTTATTACAGACTCAAGCCCCCTTGGGCTAAGTTCTTAAATCCCTCCCCTCCATACGCCCTGGTGCCAGGACCGAGCGCTAAGTCTTCTAAGCGCTTATTGCATTACCCCATGCCTATTAGCCCTCATCCACAATTCCTCGGTCATATGGCTTTCCATATAACTTGTGGCCCCGCAATCGGGCGCCAAGTCATTTTTGAATATTAAAAATGTCCGCCCGAAGGGTAAAACCTTCGGTTTGATATTATTTTAACGTTTTTATTATATTTATAAATTACCGCCGGTACGAAATTTAAATCACTCTGCACCGTCGATCTAATCTGAATATCGGACGGTGCAGAATCCATCTCCCTGGTGGTCCCCGTCAACCACTCACCGTCGCGAAAACCATGCGGTATCCATCGCACCACTTTTTGAGCGCGGGTGGTTTTTCCCATTTCATAGCGATTCCATACACCGGCCGCCACGTGTCTTGGGCCCATTTTTAAAACCGCCGCTCATCGCACGTTAAACTTCGGACGTGGACCCGACGCGATATTGGCATCCACCGTCCGATCTGAGGCCACTCATCAGACGACGATCGCTCACCGAAGAAGCCCGATGGTTAACCAGGACACAACGCGGTCATTAAAGCATCTCTGCTGTCGATTTGATCTGCAAATCGACGGCCCACAATTCATCACCCTGATTCCTTTGCTTTGACTTTCCTGACCGTCGATCTCTGCGCAATTGACGGCTCCGATTCAAATTCCTTCTCACTCTCCTTTGACCTCCTCTAAATCGATCTCGATCGTCGGATGACGCCATCCAACGACCACGCTCTCTCCACGCGCCTTCTAAAGCAGTCAACCTATACATGCAGGATTTTATAATTTTTGTTTGTATTTTGCAGGATTAATGGTTTTTCCGCCATGACTGAATAATTTGCAGAGGCAGAGGGTGACGATCCTCTCGCCTCTGATTCAACAAAGAAAATCCTTCGCAGGGTCTAAAAATTCACGTTTCATCGGTGGTTCATCAGGCATTGATGCCATATCAACCCTGCGCAACCCTGCACACCAGCGAAAAGCACAGTAAATCAAGCACAGTCAGAGAAATATCAGTGCCGAAGATAAAATATATCAAGACAGAAAATTGAAGACAAATCTACAAGGAGTACGGCCAGCAAATGATTATCAAAAGCCCGATTCCCGATTAAAACATGGTTAAAGAGGAAAATCATAAAAGTTCATCAGACGGAAAGTTTCCACAGCCACAACTGGGGATAATTGAATCCCCTGGCTGCCATAGGGTCACCCACAACCTCAAATCAATCAAAAGAAGGCCAAAGTTATTACCAGACAGGAGATGTTTTGCATCAATACAACTGAACAATTATTTCAACCAAAGGAACTTATTGTAGCTGTCAGCAGAAGTTATTACAAAGATCACAAGAAGCCTTGAAGTCAACAAATTCTTTCCAGCAAGCCTAATAGTTAATGTAAACCCATTAATACAGGGGAAATACCAAAAAATATTCTCTATTAAGCCCCTCAAAGGACGAGAGATAGTGCACTGTATTAATTGAACTTAGAAGATATTTTATCCCATTTCACCTCCTCATTCTTCTATAAATACTTCTATAGCAGATGAGGAGTGGGTTGGTTGATCACTAGTTGTAATATTGGAACTCTTTGAAATAATACATAGTCTGTTGAAGTTGAAGAACAAATTGAAGTCTTGGAAGACTTGATGATGTTGTTGCATGCTTGTGACTGAGAAGGCTCTATCATTGGATCCATGAGCTTGGCTGTTGGTGAAGTATTCTGAACTGTTTAATGTTTTTCCCCTGTTTTCATTATGTTCCATAAATTCTTACTACAGTAGGTTGAAAGTTTTAGGCTAAGAAATGACTCCTGGAAGCACCTTAGACCTGTTCATCCTTCACTGTTTTATGTTTTCTTCTGCTGAAGTATTTTAGAGTCTTTAATCTCTCTCTTTAGTCTTCATGCTCGTTCATTTCCTTAATAGTTCGAATAGTTGGTTTCAGCATGATTTATGGTTTTCCCTGCTTGTCTACTGCCACTTAAAAACTGTTATTGAAGTCTCCCTTTGAATTTTCTTGTTTATAGTGAATCAAGGAGGTCTGTCCCGATCTTGCCCTTTGTCCTTGCTTAAACAGTGGCCTTGAAGGTCTTTATAGTTGTAATCATAGATGTGTTAAGTGTTCCCTCTTCTATGACTGCAATTATCAGTGAATCTTTTATGTTTTCTAAGTCATTTGAAATAAAATCTTTGAGGAAATAGGGTGTTCCCCGAATCTTAGATTTCATTTTAAAAGTTGTTTTGAAATCATTATTTGCTTAAAGGTGTGATTTGTAGAATTCATGGTTAGCCCTGTCTACCAAATAGCTCTTTATTGTTCAAGTTGTGTTTTCAAATTCCCTTCGTTGAGAATCAAATTTCTCTTTCCAAATCATTGATGTCCATCTCATTCCAAAACTAAAGGATCCTGCGGCCAAGTTAGATTTTCCCTCTGATATCCCATATCCATTGATGACTATGTCATGACCTCTTTTGACTCCATTGCCCAATGAACCATATGTTTCTCCATTTTATATATATCTCTGAGGCCTTTCATGTTCTGCCATATCAATCCAACCAAACAAACAAACAAACACCTGCACTTAATAACTAGTCTAAAATCCATATTCTAAGCACACAAGATAAACCTTTGCAAACAAACATTCGAGAGATCCCTCTCTGAGAACAAGAGGACTAGATCCTGGGACTCTAAAGATTGGTTTTGATGTTGCCAAACTATCAAAACATAGGACCCCAACATAATGGCGATCACGGTGGGACATACTAAGAATACAGTGGTTTAAAAACCCTTCTTCAAACTTTTTTAGGCCCAGTATAACATAAGTAACTTTCTTCAAGCACTACTTAACAAATGGTAATCATGATAGGACTTAATTGAATCAGTGACAAACTAAGTAACCCTTAGGATTCTTGTTAGCCCTTATCAAACCTTAAAGGAACCAGTTACCAAGCCATAAGAGTAAGCTCTGTTTGTTTGAACACCTTGGCTAAGTGCGAAGTCAGACTTAGAACGCTCTCTTGACCTATAAGACCGAAATAACTCAGAAAACCCCCAAAAAAAATTTCAGTTTGGCTTCATAATAAACATGGTGGTGGACCATAAAACCTTTTACCTCCAAAAAAGCTAAAAATTTCCACCTGGTGACTCAACAATCTTAAAAACAAACCTTAAGACTCCACTGGGAAGACCCCAAGTCTCTATAGCATCATACAAACTCATTTAGAAGGCTTTAATATTAAAGTTTCCTTCTTTTGAAAAGATCAGTTAGCCTCTTAAAGATTGTCATATTTGGTTAAAATTTTCTTTTAGCTGGGTCTAAAAAACATAGCATAGTGGCTCCTAGAAAGATTCATACTAGAGCCTACCCTGACCCAAATCCACCGGAAGTAGTTGACAACCTTGAAAGTATACTTAGGGAGTCTCCTAAGATTAAATTTTCAACTATTTTCAGATCACCCTTGAGAGCTAATTCAGTCCCTGAAAATCTTGCAGCTCTACACCAATCACAAGTCGACTTAAGAAATCCTTTTAGAACTAGGTCGCTTGATGATATAATTCAGATAGACTCTGAGTCTTCACTTTCATCCCCAGAACAAAGTGAACAGCCTGGTAGTAGAGAAACCACACCACCTGATTTACATTTCCTTCTCAATTTAGGTGTCTCTCATCCAAGATCAGCTCAACAATCTATCCCCGGTACATCCACATCTGTCCATCCAACATCCACTGTCCAAACTACTTCATTACAGCCAATTTTCCCTTTCATAAATCCACCTCTTGTAAATCCACCCTTATTTCCAGCCATGGCAACATGGTATGCCCCATTAGTGTTACCACAACCTCTACTTCCCTTACCAAATGATTACCAATCCAAAATACCTCACTTCACTGGAAAAGAGTCTACAACAGCTCAACATCATGTAGATAGGATGGAGGATGCATTCGATTATATAGAGATAGAAGAAGAAACTGTGAAGATGAGGATCTTCGCCCAAGGTTTAGGAGGAGATGTAAAGAAGTGGTTTAAAAACTTACCTCCTAACAGCATAAATGATCTCCCTGCCTTGCATCAAACATTCATCAACAAATGGGAACTCAAAAAGAACCCTCTCCAAATACTAGCAGAATATAGCAGCCTCAAGAGAAATCAAGGGGAGAGTGTTCATGACTACTCCACTAGGTTCAATAGTGTTTACAATGCTCTTCCACCTCACATGAAACCTCCCCAAGGCATGGCCTTAGTAAGGTATCCCGAAGGCTTTGATGCTGAAATGGCTTATCAGTTAAGGGAGAGAGATTACTTAACCTTAGAAGACATGCAGAAAGGAGCTGTGAGCGTAGAAGAAAACATAATTGAGAAAAGAAATAGGTTGAGATTAGAGAAGAGGGTAACTTATAAAGATGACCTACTACCCTCAACCTCAACTTCTGACACAAAAATTGACAACCTAGTGAAGGTGATGGAGAGGATGCTTGAAAAGATCAACTTAAATGATAGAGTGCCACCAAGAGAACCTCAAAATAACCAAAACAGAAATAGAAATCAGAATTATAGAAGAGACAACAATCAAGATAAGCAAAAAGAAAGTGACCAATAGATTAGACCTCCCTTTCAACAGAACTATGTAGATCAATATGAGGAAGATAGGGAGTTGGAAAGGTTGGAAGAGTCTCATGTAAACTTGATTGGATCAGACAGTGGGGATGATGTTTTCCTCACTGAGGAAGAACAAGGTTTCTTTTATGACCAAATTACAAACACCTATGAAGATTCTAATGACTATAGATTGGGGTTTGAAAACGCAATCATGGAGGTACACAAACAATATGATCTTAGGAGCAAGGGGAACATAGATAATTCCAAGGACAAAAACACTAGCACTGCTGTCAAGAAAAACACAGAAAACCAGCCCAAAAAGACAGAAGAGAAAACCAACATTTTGGCCAAGAAACCAGACTTAAGAAAAGACAAAAGTGTCCAGCCAAATGTTGAACAGAGCACCCCTATCACTTTAGCTAGTGGTCCTAATAAAACTGTCCCAATTACCAGTCCAAACAAGGTTCAAAAATCAAAGTTGCTGAAAAGAATTCAATTGAAAAAACAGATGTAAATATCAACAAGTCAATTATTCCTTTCAGCCTTGAGGGAGAGATTGTCAAGATAAAATTACCATCCCCCTATCTGAACTAGTAACCCAAGAGGTGTATAAAAACCAAGTTTTGAAAGCTTTGAACTTAGGAAGTGATACTGACACCTTAAACTTGACAGATGACAAACCTGAGTTGTTGTTTGGTCCAGAAGTTGAAGGAAAATACCAAGAAGGGGCTATCCCTCCCTTCTATGTTAGTTTGAACATACATGAGAAAATCTTACATAATGCCATGTTAGACTCTAGAGCTTCACATAATCTAATGCCCAAGGTAGTGATGGAAAGCTTAGGCTTAGAAATTACTAAACCATACAAAGACTTGTATTCTTTTGACTCAAGCAAAGTCAAATGTTTGGGTTTAATAAAAGACTTGTGTGTTAATTTATCCAAAATCCCTACTAAGAGCTTAGTCATGGACATAGTTGTAGCTGAAATTCCCCCTAAGTATGGCATGCTCTTATCAAGAACATGGGGAGCCAAACTTCAGGGAAGCTTTCAAATGGACATGTCTTATGCCACCATCCCTGTTTTTAACCAAAACAGAAGACTATACAGGGAATCTCACATGAAGTATATGGTGAGCAACATAGAAAAACCGAACAACACTCCAATTTATTCTATTCAATCAAGTTTAGATTCCTTTATCTTATGTAACGAAGATGAAATCACCCAACAAGATAAGGAGAGCATGGACCCAATCAGTTCACTAGAACAATCCAATCTTCCCCTCAATCAAATTCAAAACATTACCAATCAATAGCAATAAGAAAATGAAAATAGGAATGACATACTTTGGACAATGAACTTTGATGGATATTGTAATAAAACAAGTGTAGGGGCATGTGTGTGGGTTCAAAATACAAATCAAGGTTTCTCATATAAATTGGATTTCCCATGTACTAACAATATTGCTGAGTATGAAGCACTTCTCCTAGGCTTACAATTGCTCAAACAATTAGAAGCCCAAAGGATATCAGTCCTAGGAGACTCTGAACTTATCATAAGACAAATCAAAGGAGAATACTTAGCTAGAAATCCAAGACTTAGGGAATATCGGAATGCTGCCCTCGATCTTTTGAAAACCTTTGAAAAATATGAACTCATTTCCATCCCTAGAGCACTGAATCATCTAGCAAATGAACTCACCTTCAATGCCAGCAACTGCCAAATACCGGAGATAAATGAACAACTCCGTGTAAAGGTAAAATGCAGGCCTGTTGTGCCTGATAACGAAGATCACTGGCAAGTGTTCGATTCTGACAAACACATAGATGACTTCTTGAAGTCAAAAAGTGATTTCAGCATTCCGATATCAGAAACCATCCATAAAGAAAACTGTTTGTATATTGATAAAATCCCAGAAGTCGAAATGACATATTCTGCTGATACAAATCTTTATGAAAATATTTTTGAAGCAGAGATAACTAACAACACAGACCAAGAAGACTTGGAAGTTTTACAATGCAAAAATGATCAAATTCCAAGAGGTCTCACACCTTTAGAACACCTTTTCAATTTTAACGATGTAGCCAAAGAACCGAGACTAGAGCCTGTAGAGGCCCACGTAGAAGAGCATAACATAGGCAGTCTAGCAAAACCCAAGATGATCAAACTATCCAGCACTCTCCCAACTCGCATAAAATCGCAATACATAGAGCTGTTCAAAGAGTTTAAAGATGTGTTTGCTTGGGCATACACAGATCTGAAGTCTTATGATACCAGCATCATTTAGCACAAGATTCCCTTGAAGGAAAATCAAAATCCTTTTAAACAAAAACTAAGGAGAATAAATCCTCTCTTACTACCTTTAGTTAAGGCAGAAATTAAAAAAATGCATGATGCTGGAATCATAGTACCCATTAGTTTCTGTTAGAAAGAAAACAGGGGAAATCAGGCTCTGTATTGACTTCAGAAATTTAAATAGAGCCTCTTTAAAAGACAACTACCCCTTACCCAAGATGGACCATATACTTCAAAGGGTAGTTGGGTCAAGAAGGATTTCCCTCTTAGATGGGTTCTCGGGTTACAACCAGGTGTTAGTGCTCCCAAGTGATCAAATCAAAACTGCTTTTACCACACCTTGGGGCACCTTTATGTATGTCAAAATGCCTTTTGGATTAATGAATGCAGGGGCCACCTTCCAAAGGGCCATGGACATAGCCTTTTCTGAAGATATAGTCTATTTCATAATCATTTACCTTGATGACATAACTGTATTCTAAAAAAATGATGAAGAACATTTGATTCACCTAAGAAAAGTTTTTGAGAAGTGTAGGAAATTTGGCTTATCATTGAATCCCAAGAAGACACTCTTTGGTCTCCAAGAAGGTAAACTTCTTGGCCATATAATTTCAGAAGAGGGAATCAAAATAGACCCTACAAGGATAGATGGCATATTGCAGATCAACCATCCAAGGAGCCTCAAGGAGTTGCAATCTTTCATCGGAAAGATTAATTTTCTGAGAAGGTTTATTCCTAATCTTGCTGAGCTATTAAAAAACATTACAAACATGTTTAAGAAAAATGTCGGTGTAAAATGGACTTTACCAGCTAAACAATCATTCGAGCTGGTCAAACAAGCTCTTTCTCAAGCACCAGTCTTGATTAGTCCAGATTTTACCAAATATTTTTACATCTTTTCCTTTGCATCTGAACATACAATAGCTGCAGTTTTACTTCAAAAGAATGATTTGGGGCAAGAACAACCAATATCTTTCTTTAGTAGGGCCTTGAGAGATGCTCCTCTCAAATATAACATCATGGAGAAGCAAACCTTAGCATTAGTGAAAGCATTAAAAGACTTTAGGGTCTATATTTTACACTCTCACATAATTTCTTTTGTTCCACATACTGTTGTCAAGGACATTCTAAGTCAAGACCTTGATGGTAAAAGGGGAAAATGGATTGCAACTATTCTTGAATATGACTTAGAAATTAGGCCCACCAAACTAGTTAAAGGGCAAGGATTAGCAAAACTTATGGCTGAGTCTAACTTCCAAGCACTTGACATAAATATGGTAGATGTGTTGGAAGAAATAGAAGAATCCACTGCTTCTTTTATTGAAGAATTTTTTCTAAATTCTCCTTGGTATGCTGACATTGTTTATGTGCTTTTATATTTAAGTGCCCCTCCTTCTCTGTCTAAAACTAAAGCTAGATTTTTGAAACAAAAAGCTTTGAGTTTTTGCATATTAGATGGAGTATTATTTTGGAAAAATGTTGTTGGAATTTTGCTTAAATGTTTACTTGAAGATGATGCAGGAAAAATCATGCATGAATTGCATGACGGAGAATGTGGAGGACGCCTCTACTGGAAGGCCACAGCGAACAAAATTCTTAGATCTGGTCACTATTGGCCTACCCTTTTCCCAGACACTCAAAAGTTGGTCATGTCTTGCCATAAGTGTCAAATTTTTGATGGCAAAAGAAAACTTCTTCCCTTACCCTTACATCCTATCAGAGTTGAGGCACCTTTTCAACAATGGGGTTTAGAATTCAGTGGGGAAATTCACCCATCCTCCTCAGCTCAACATAAGTGGATCCTCACAGCCACTGACTTCTTTACCAAGTGGATAGAAGCTATACCCTCCAGAAATGCTAATGACTCTGTCATTATCAAGTTCCTTGAAAAAAATATCCTATCCAGATTTGGTTGTCCCAGAAAAATCATAACAGACAATGCTGCTGATTTTAAATCTAAGAAGATGGTTGATTTCTGTTACAAATACCACATAACCTTGAGCCATTCCACTGCTTACTATCCCCAAGGAAATGGATTAGATGAATCTTCCAACAAGAGCCTCATCAATATCATTAAGAAACTGTTGGAACAGAATAAAAAATCATGGCACAGTAAGCTAGTTCATGCCTTGTGGGATGATAGGTTAACTACAAAGAAATCAATAAATATGTCCCCCTATCAGTTAGTTTATGGCATGGATGTAGTTTTTCCTACCTCATGGGGAGTTCCAGTCATGAAACTCCTTCAATAAGTGCAGATTGAAGAGAATGATATGCATAGAAGAATCAACCAAACAATCCATTTACAGTAGACTAGAAAATAAATTTATGAGAGAACACAGTTGGTCCAAGAAAATATGAAGAAGCTATTTGACAAAAGGACTAAGGCAAACAATTTCCAAGTTGGAAATATTGTTCTTAAGTGGGATTCAAGGAGAGAAGAAAAGGGAAAACATGGCAAGTTTGAGAACTTGTGGAAGGGCCCCTATATTATTCATGCTGAGAGGGGTCACAATGCATTTTTCCTGAAGGAATTGAACGAAGAGGATCTGTATGGAGGTCCTGTCAATGGCAGAATGCTCAAGCATTACTTCTGCCAAGAATCATAAGTTTTAAAGAATTTTATTTTACCTTTGTAAATATCATAGTCTTAACATTGTATTCAAGGTTATAAAAATAAAAAATACAAAAACAAAGAAAAGAAAGAAAAGAGGGCAAATTGTGAAAACAAGAAAGGTATAGCCCCATACCAAAAAAGATAAACAAATATGAAAGTGTGCAAGCTTAAGTGCCACTCCTGAAAACACACTTCTAATCAGTCAAACAACCTAATCTTGACTAATTAGATTTAAATTTTCTGCTGATAGGATAGTGAATTTGATTTTCCGAACTGTTTAATCTTGGCTTATCAATAGATAGTTTAGGATAGAAATGAAAGGTTCAAATATGCTCAAAATCCGAACCTAAATATTCCAAGAAAAGAGAGTGACTCAAGTCTGTTTCAAATCTTAAGTCAAAGAAGAGGTAAATATGGTTCTAATTAGCTCAAAATCTGAACCAGGGGATAAGAAAAAAACAACTCAAACAAATTCAAAAACAGAGCTGTAAAAGAGGAAGGAAGTGCTTTGAAAAATTAGATCTTAAGCCTTCATTTTTTGTTTTAAATTTTGTGCAAAATAATGTCTATGTGCAGTTGTTCTTATGCCATAGATCAGCATCAAGTCAAACAGCTTAATCTTGACTTGAATGCTTTTTGAATTTCTGTTGTAGAATTTAGAGAATAAAGTCTGTTGGATAGTTTAATCCCAACAGCCAGTAGATTAGGTACAGAATCATATAGACTCAACTGTTTAATCTGAGTCCATGGAGAAATAAGGACTAGAAGTAGGTTAATTTTCCTACTTTCAAAAGAATAAAATTTTGTGAAAGAGTTTGCAAATCCAAGTGCACTCTAAAGAAGAAAAAATGTTAGATCAGTAGGATTGGGTAGGTAGACATGTTGTGTTGATGAAGTTCCATTGTTGATTCATGAATGCTAATATGTCTCAGAGCAAAAGAAGATCATCCACAAAAAGGAAGGCAACCCAATGGATGAGGCAACTGATCAACCTCCCAGAGAATCCAATTCTGAAATTCTTGATGCCTTTAAAGAGGCACCATCCCCAAGTGGAGCCACTGTTAGCCACCTATAAATTTTGTCATATCAACTGGTGGTAAATGATTTTGGATAGCCTTCAAGAAACAATTTCACTGCTAAAAATTGTTGATGCTTAAAGACTTTTGATAATATCCTATCTTTGGACAATTGTCACTACTTTTTCCCTTTGCAACTCAGAAATTCCGTTGTCATTACATGAAGAAAAACTGCTGCAAAATCCATGTTTCCTCCTCTTTCCACTTCCAAAACTAACCTCATTTTACCCCCTCATCTCCCATTAAAAACCCTCATTTTCATGATTCTCCCCTTTCCCCTCCATCAGAATCCCCTTGATAAGGTTTCAAGGCTTTTTCTTTGCCTTATCGAAACCCTCCAAATCCTTTGAAAGGCATTGAAAATTGCATAAAAACCCATTTTTCTTATTACAGACTCAAGCTCCCTTGGGCTAAGTTCTTAAACCCCTCCCCTCCATACGCCCTGGTGCCAGGACCGAGCGCTAAGTCTTCTAAGCGCTTATTGCATTACCCCATGCCTATTAGCCCTCATCCACAATTCCCCGGTCATATGGCTTTCCATATAACCTGTGGCCCCGCAATCGGGCGCCAAGTCATTTTTGAATATTAAAAATGTCCGCCCGAAGTGTAAAACCTTCGGTTTGATATTATTTTAACGTTTTTATTATATTTATAAATTACCGTCGGTACGAAATTTAAATCACTCCACACTGTCGATCTAATCTGAAGATCGGACGGTGCATAATCTATCTCCCCGGTGGTCCCCGCCAACCACTCACCATCACGAAAACCACGCGGTATCCATCGCACCGCTTTTTGAGCGCGAGCGGTTTTTCCCATTTCATAGCGATTCCATACACCGGCCGCCACGTGTCTTGGGCCCATTTTTAAAACCGCCGCTCATCGCACGTTAAACTTCGGACGTGGACCCTGCGCGATATTGGCGTCCACCGTCCGATCTGAGGCCACTCATCGGATGGCAATCGCTCACCGAAGAAGCCCGATGGTTAACCAGGACACAACGCGATCATTAAAGCATCTCCGTTGTCGATCTGATCTGCAGATTGATGACCCACAATTCATCACCCTGATTCCTCCGCTTTGAATTTCCCGACCGTCGATCTCTGCGCAATCGACAGCTCCGATTCAAATTCCTTCTCACTCTTCTCTGACCTCCTCTAAATCGATCTCGACCGTCGGATGATGCCATCGAACGACCACACTCTGTCCACGCGCCTTCTAAAGCAGTCGGCTTATACATGTAGGATTTTATAATTTTTGTTTGTATTTTGTAGGATTAATGGTTTTCTGCCATGACTGAATAATTTGCAGAGGTAGAGGGTGACGATCCTCCCGCCTCTGATTCTGCAAAGAAAATCCTTCGCAGGGTCTAAAAATTCACGTTTCATCGGTGGTTCATCAGGCATTGATGCCATATCAACCCTGCGCAAACCCTGCACGCCAGCGAAAAACACAGTAAATCAAGCACAGTCAAAGAAATATCAGTGCCGAAGATAAAATATATCAAGACAGAAAATTGAAGACAGATCTACGGGGAGTACGACCAGCAAATGATTATCAAAAGCCCGATTCCTGATTAAAACACGGTTAAAGAGGAAAGTCATAAAAGTTCTTCAGACGGAAAGTTTCCACTGCCACAGCTGGGGCTAATTGAATCCCCTGGCTGCCACAGGGTCACCCATAGCTTCAAATCAATCAAAAGAAGGCCGAAGTTATTACCAGACAAGAGATGTTTTGCATCAATACAGCTGAATAGTTATTTCAACCAAAGGAACTTATTGTAGCTGTCAGCAGAAGTTATTACAAAGATCACAAGAAGCCTTGAAGTCAACAAATTCTTTCCAGCAAGCCTAATAGTTAATGTAAACCCATTAATACAGGGGAAATACCAAAAAATCTTCTCTATTAAGCCCCTCAAAGGATGAGAGATAGTGCACTGTATTAATTGAACTTAGAAGATATTTTATTCCATTTCACCTCCTCATTCTTCTATAAATACTTCTGTAGCAGATGAGGAGTGGGTTGGTTGATCACTAGTTGTAATATTGGAACTCTTTTGAAATAATACATAGTCTGTTGAAGTTGAAGAACAAATTGAAGTCTTGGAAGCCCTGATGATGTTGTTGCATGCTTGTGACTGAGAAGGCTCTATCATTGGATCCATGAGCTTGGTTGTTGGTGAAGTATTCTGAACTGTTTAATGTTTTTCCCCTGTTTTTATTATGTTTCATAAATTCTTACTACAGTAGGTTGAAATTTTTAGGCTAAGAAATGACTCCTGGAAGCACCTTAGACCTGTTCATCCTCCAATGTTTTATGTTTTCTTCTGCTAAAGTATTTTAGAGTCTTTAATCTCTCTCTTTAGTCTTCATGCTCGTTCATTTTCGTAATAGTTCGAATAGTTGGTTTCAACATGATTTATGGTTTTCCCTGCTTGTCTGTTGCCACTTAAAAACTGTTATTGAAGTCTCCCTTTGAAGTTTCTTGTTTATAGTGAATCAAGGAGGTCTGTCCCGATCTTGCCCTTTGTCCTTGCTTAAACAGTTGCCTTGAAGGTCTTTATAGTTGTAATCATAGATGTGTTAGGTGTTCCCTCTTCTATGACTGCAATTATTAGTGAATCTTTTATGTTTTCTAAGTCATTTGAAATAAAATCTTTGAGGAAATAGGGTGTTCCCCGAATCTTAGATTTCATTTTAAAAGTTGTTTTGGAATCATTATTTGCTTAAAGCTGTGATTTGTAGAATTCATGGTTAGCCCTGTCTACCAAATAGCTCTTTATTGTTCAAGTTGTGCTTTCAAATTCCCTTTGTTGGAGAATTAAACTTCTCTCTTCAAATCATTGATGTCGATCTCATTCCAAAACCAAAGGATCCTGCGGCCAAGTTAGATTTTCCCTCTGATATCCCATATCCATTGATGAGTATGTTATGACCTCTTCTTGACTCCATTGCCCAATGAACCAGATGTTTCTCCGTTCTATATATCTTTCCTAGATATTTTATGTTCTGTGGTATCAATCTAACCAAACAAATAAACAAACACCTGCACTTAATAACTAGTCTAAAATCCATATGCTAAGCACACAAGATAAACCTTTGCAAACAAACATTTGAGAGATCCCTCTCTGAGAACATGAGGAATAGATCCTGGAACTCTAAAGATTGGTTCTGATGTTGCCTTGTCTTTTGATTTGCCAAACTATCAAAACACGGGACACCAACAGATATATATGAAAAATAATATACTGATCCAATTTGGATCACAAAAGTACTTTGGTGCAATTTTTGAGGGGTTACAATCATAAGCATTTGAAGACCTTGGAAGAAAATATGATCTATATACAACACTCCTATAACATTATAGTCCACACTTTTACTAGTAAGTCCTTTTGAAACTTTTTTTGGATATTTGGCACCTTCACCCTTGGATATTGTATATGGTCAACAAGAAGAAAGAGAGGACCCCATAGAAGATGCATTAAGAGTAGAAAAAATTGTTTATAAGATTAGGTAGATCGATTTGCGAGTACAAGAGATGTTGAAGAAATCATGGGAAAAAAAGAAGTCCGGGCACGATCAAACATAATAGAGAAATAAAGAAATCATGCAACGTGGGATATAAAGTTTGGTTACAATTAAACAAGGAAATAATAGAGTCTTGGTTGGAAGATCAAGGCTCTATAGTATGGCCCTTTCGAGATATTAGAAAAGGTAAAAAATAGTGTATATAGACTCAATCTACCCCCATACATATGCATTTACTTAGTAGCGAATACAAAGAATCTCTAACTCTACGAGCCCTCCATGTTGGCTTAAGAAGAGAAGCATGTCCTACCTTCCATAAACGACTTAGCACCAGAGGCTCAAGTAGAGTTGGCAGATGACATAGTTTTATAAAAGAGGTTTAGAACTATATGAAAATGTTAAAATGACCTTTGGTAGATTAGATTGAAAGGACAACTTCCATGTAAAGTAAAGTGGTACTCCAAGGAGAAGGTAGAGGAAAATTTTTCTCACATCATTTAGTAAAGCTTTTGGGGACCAAACACTTTCTTAAATATGGAAGTGTGATTTAGATTGGATCCCTATATTATTTTCCATCTATCTCGATGCCCTCAAAGTGGAAAAAATTAAAGGAATAAACTTGCAAGACCATTTTAGTGGTTGTCGCAGTTTGGAAAATTGGAGGCAAAAAGTCGCCTAAAATCTTCTGGAGTCATTTTCAGGCCTCAAATGACAACTTTTTATGATCCCAAACTTACATTGACCAAGATACAATATTTTACACATTGAGACCTTTCCAACAATGAAATAATTTCCTTAATTGAACAAAGTGAAAAATGTAACCTCAAAACTAAGAGCTCTAGCCCATAAAACCCCTATTTTTGTTGCAAAAAACATGAAAAAATACCTCGAAAACAATTTTTTTTTTATGCTACATCAACATTTTTTCATTTTTTTTTGTAATATATATATATATATATATATATATATATATATATATATATATATATATATATATATATGGGTTAAATTTCAATTTGTTTGTGCAATAAATATGGAAAAACATGACGAAAATGAAAAGTGTTGGTGTTACATCAAAACCATGTTTTTTTGGTTTAAATTCCACTTTCTTTTAACAATAGCATTAAAAATTTAATTTTCTTGCAATAAACATGAAAAGCACCCTTGAAATCGAAAGGTGTTGATGCTACATCATCGTTTCTTTTTGTTAAAATTACCACATTTTTTTGTTAAAAAAAATCCAACAATTTATCGAAAACTTTAAAATTTTGACATTTTTCAACCATGACGTTAAAGATAAAACTCAGAAAAACCATTAAATTTTAACATTTTCATCCCTAGAATTAAAACCAAATATCATGACTAAAATCACCCTTAAAATGAATACCTAAATAAAAAATTCATAATACCAAAGTAATTTATTTTTTAATTGCTAAAAGGTAGCTATTTTAAAATCTTAGCCTAAGACAACTTAATATATTGCAATGAAAATTTAAAAACCAGTTATCAAATTGACATGTAGTGTGGGCGAACTTGACCCAATGCAACGAAAACTAAAAATCAACCATGAAATTAACACACGATGGGGTGAATTTAATCTATTGTAATAAAAACTTTAAAATCAACTATCAAATTGACATATTGTGGGATTAGATTGCTTTTAGAGGATCAACATAAAACCTACAGGAAAAGAGAAATAAATAATAATAATGAAATAAAATAATGAATAATTAAATGACAATGAAAAATACAAACAAAATAAAAATAAAATAAAATAAAAAGCAAAAGTTAAAAAAAATATATATTAAAACATTATAAAAAAATTAAAAATAAAAAAAACAAAAATGACAAAAAAGATAAATAAAAAGTCGAACATAAAAAAAAGGAAAAAAGAAAAAATCAATCTTAGAAAACATAATTTAAGATTTTTTTTACAAATTTAACCCAAAAAGGAAAAAACAAATTAGATAATTATAAAAAAAACAAACAAATTAAAAAATATTAGAAACAACATTATAAAAATGGTGGCGGTGGGGTCGGGGATCCTTGTGCCACCTCGCCCTGACATCAAAAGGTTGCAGATAGGGCGACAAGGGTTGTGTGCTACCTTGCCTGTGATCCTTTGGTGTTGGGGTGAGGGGTATTGATTCTCGAAATTGACTAGCCCCAAACAAATTGCACCCCCTTCCATCCTTGCCCTAACATGTTGTGTTTGGGGCATCTTGATTCTGGAAATCGACGACCACTCTGTCCTGGTGCCAACGGGCCATGAGCCTGCCCGTGGCCCTTTGATGTTGGGGTGTGGATCCCCCTCGAAACTTTGTTTTTTTCATTTTTTTTTAATATTTTAAAATGTTTGTTTAATTTTTTTTAATATTTTAAAATTACTTATATACATATTTTTAATTTTTTTTTTTCTATCTATTTTTAATCTATATTTTTAAAACTTTCATAATTTTTTTTATTTGTTTTGTAAATTGTATTTTTATTTTTTTTTGAATTATTTTTACTTATTTTTTTATTTTTTTAAGTTTTGAAACGGTTTGTTATTTTATTATTATTAATAAATGTTTTTTTTCTTAGTTTTTGAAATAATTTTTGATTTTAACATGACTATAACGTTTGAATTATTTATTTATTTAATTTTCGTTTTTTTTTATATATATTTTCCCTATTTTTGTTTTAAATGTTTTTTTTTTTCTTTTTCTTTTTAATTATCATTTTTTGGTTTGTTTTTCAATATTTGTTTTTAATTTATTTTATTATTTTGATTTTTTAAAAACATATTTTAATTTGTTTTTTAAACATTTTTTTCTTATTTTATTTAAAATTTTATGTGAATTATTATTTTTGTTTAAAAAAGAAAACACTTTTTATTTTTAGACATAAAATTCATAAAATTTGTTATTTTTTTTCTTTAATTTTTTCATTATAAAAAAATATTTAACGTATCATTTTTAGTGAAAAGGTCTCGAAATACATATTTTTAAAAATTATATCTATATGCAAAATGTGTATTTTTTGTCAAGTATTTAAAATTATTATTTTTTAATGATAATTAGTTTATGTTTATTGAAGTATTAATTAACGATATATAAATATATAAAAAACCTTCACTTCAAAATATTAATTTTATTTTGTTTTTTAACTTTGCACAAAATTTGAAATTTCATTATTATAAAAAATTGCAAAGAAAACCTAAAAACACAAGTTTGAAAAACTCTTAGAAAACAAACATTTTAGGATGAAAAAAAAGAAGATAAATAAGGCAACTTGAAAAATGGTTAGATAAGCAACATTTAAAAAAAAATAACGCCTCCGCACTCACCAAAAAAAAAAAATTGATGTTGCGTCAACGGTTTTCAAAATCCGCATGAAAATCCAGAATTAAAAAAAAAATATCCATACTTGATAAATAAAAAAATTTAAAGTGTAAAATATAAACCCCCAAAAAGGGATTGATGTTGCATCACACTTTTTAAAATTGGAAAAATCACTAACATTTAAAAAAATAAATAAACTGTACACACTCGATACATTAAAAAAATTGAAGTGTCAAAAATATGCTCTAAAAAAAAAATATTGATGTTATACAAACTCTTTTCAAACTCAACATGGAAATCATGCTCTTTTGCGACCTCTAAAAAACGAGAATTTGGTACAATTCTCATTAAGTTGGTATCTTTGTTATTGGAGCTCGTACGAGAAAGTTATACCTCCCACAACTTGACCATCATGGTATGAGTGTGTATTGTCCTACTTTGGTTGACTGAATTTGATATTACATTAGCCTTGATATAGTCTTAAGGCTCATACATTATTCTTTGAGGGTCTCAAGTCGAGGATATGATTATTTGACTTTTACTATTAGTGGATGTGATAATAATTGTGATATGCTAGTTTGATGTTATGATGATAGTGGTTGTGATGTACCTATTTGATGACTATGCCTAATCATGTGATGGATTCATTATGTTATTTTGTTTACATTAAATTATTGCTTATAGTTCACAATTATGATTAATGATTATGTCATGGTGATGATTTAGCATACGCAATTATATCGATGACTAACATTATGAACAAATATTACTAATGAATATTGAGTGTAGCAAGAGATAATTGAATGCACTTGCATGTGATGAGTCAATGACCTCTGGTTTGATTTAATTGCATACTATTGTCTCAAAATTTAAAGTTCAATTTTATATTATGTTGTGATTTCTAATGGCATGTTAGTGGTTGTAAACACATGTTAGTTTCTTGGCTAAACGACTCACACATGAGTGATGAGGTTGTACAAATAGATGAAACGTCATGGGAGGGGTGGGATAACATCCCTGGTTTCACCGACTAGCACTCCCACAGTGACTTGGGCTAGAAAATGTTGGAATATGTTTGCCTTGAAGAACACGATGACGTGAGGGAAAACCTCATATTGATCATTCACGAGGATTTTCTAGGGGTTGCACATCAAGGAAGATTCCTTGATCCTCAACACCATTACTCTCACTAAATAAGGTGACACAAGAGACAAGATGCCTGAAGGGCAAGTGATGTGGCACCCTTGAAACTTCAAAGGGAAGCTCTTTAGGGGAACAACTGACTTGTCACCCTTGGCATCAAGAAGAAACAAATTGATGTGGCACCCTTGGAACTTCAAAAGGGACGTTCTTGAAGGACATGATTGACTTGACACCCTTGGCAACAAGAAGATGGAGTTAAAAGATAATTAAAAGCTGAAAATCATACCATGATGAGCATTAATTCACACCATGTAGTAAGTGAGGGTTTAGAATCAAATTAACTAAATCAAAGAGAAAACATTGGGATATAGGGAGAACATGAAGAAATATAAAAAAAAGGACCAGTAGAGTAACTCTACCCCTTTCAACGTTTAAAGAATCTTAGGTAGAGAATGTGCATTTAGAATAACTCTAAAGTATATAAGTGATCTAATAAGAAACATGGGAATGGACATTGAGTTAATTAGAAAAATTAATCCTATGATAGTTTAACTTCATTAAGAAAATAGGGTGGTGATTGAAATTAAAGAATAATAATTTAAAATTAGAGAAATTTAGTTTCATGAGAGAACCTCTATGTGGCAAGAGCTAACACAAAGATCTTCATATATGAGTTCAATTTGAGATAAAATAGGGTGTAGTTAGGGAAACAAATCTAAGACTTATCGTTTGATTGTAGTATTGAACACAAAATAAGGAGTATAAAAAAGGAATCAAGAGGCAATTAGGGGAAGAAATAGGGAGTCATGTTGGGGTGAGGGGAATTGTGTTTTTTAAATAGGAATTTAAGGAGATCCTTGATGAGAGGATGACACATGGATGGGTGAATAATACAACTTTTAGATTGATAAAAATAATTATTTTTGTACGAAGTGATAAGTTCCATCTATAAAAACTCATATAAAAGGAGCAAGCTATGAGATAGAGGCACTTTTCTCCCTACTAATGGATGAATTACATAATGCTATTGTGGTAGTGACTGTGGTGTCTATAGTGAGTTTGGTGTAGTGGAGGCCATTAGAGAGGAAACTCTTGAGCCAAGAGTGCTCTCCTCCACTGGCTAGTATTCTTCCTCTTCATCCCCATTGCATCTAAGGGGTCTATGGGGAAAAAGAGTACCCAAGGAGTAGGTTGGGAGATCAATCGGTGAGTCGACAACATTTGGTTGGAATGCAACATGCTTCACACATGTGCATTAATAAATACAAGTGAGTGCAAGAACCAAAGAAGCTAAGATCAAGACTCCACCCCTTGGTGCACAATAACTTGGGGTTTTCATAAAGGTCTCTTACATGCTTATTTATTGTATATAATTCTGAAATTGTAAAAGTGAAGAATATTGAAGTTTAATGGTAAAATCATGGATTGTTGATGTATGCACCCTTAAAATTATTATGATATTATCATTTTTGATGTTCCTTCAATTTCCATGTGAGTTCAATATTGGATGTTGTTAATGGATGATTAGTTGTAATGGAAATATTTATTTGTTTATTATTTACAACACAATAACTTAGACTACACCATTTAATTATTATTAGTAGAGTATCATGCATCTAATAACTTCTTGTTATTATCTTAAGTTTGGTTGTAAAAAGAAAAGAATATATATATATATATGCAACCTTGGGAAGGTCCCTACATAGTGGATTCCACGTCAACCCTGTTACTCATATATGTGGGGTTAACCAGGCATGGGATTTAAAGAAGTCTTTAGAAGGTCCAACAACCTTATTAGTAGTTGATGGTGGGGAAAGTCAAAGCTTACCCCTATATCACTATTGAGTTATGTTAAAATATTTGTTCGCTAGGAGGAGTAGGGGTTCTATTCTATGTTATTGTATTTTGTTTCGTACTTGAGTAGACAACTAGGAGTAGGAAGTTAGGGAGAAAACAAAGGGGGTTAAGATTTTTTAGTAGCCTTACAGACCATAGGCCATAGGTAACTTCCATGGAGACCACCTTTTTCTTTGTACTTGGACATTTCCATACCAAAGAATAAGAGAGAAAATCAACCTCACCTTCTAGTTGGGTTTTCTCTCGTCAGGATTTCTCAAGGTAAAAACTATATTTATTTGTGGATGGTGTGCATTGTGTGTGTTTATTTATCCTCTATTCTTCACATTTTATTTATTCCATGCATTTAAGCGAGAAACCAATAATTAAATAATCTAGAATCTAAAGGAAATATACCTTCATAATATAGATTTTAGTTATTTTATTCGATATGTTGTGATGAAATGTTCTAGTAGAATATCCATGAAAATCTACAAATCATGTAAAAAGAGGAGCATTATTTCAGGAATGGTTGAAGTTTGGGGGGTGGAGGCAAGAGGGAGCGCGGGGGGTGGTGGGGGGGGCGGGGGGGGGAGGGGCGTGGGCAATCCTTATTATACCAAGGGAAAAAATGAAAAATAATTTGCATGAGGATTGGGAGTTGCTACCAATAATGAAGGATATGGAACCATTTCAATGTTTGTGCACGTTTAAAGAAAAATGAATCATTGTCGTTATGATAATCGAGGACTCTTCCATTGTCATAAGAGCCCTCTCTATGTGGAGGGTGGCTTCAAATATTGGATTGGACAAAATCATCCTAAGGTTTTGTTAAGCTAGTAACAACTTCCCCATGTTTAACCTTTTGTCTTAGAAATTTGGGACCACTCCTTTTTATTTCTAATCATAAATATATCAACTTTGATTGAAGTTTGCTTGAATAAATGACTTGCACTTTGGGTCTACACCCATTGTTTTGATTTAACCTTAGTTCCTCCTCAAGCTATTGCACTTACACACAAATTCTTTGTCATTATGAGATTGATTTTTACAACCTTATCTTTAGTGTCATGAACTTAAGAATTTAGCTAACTTCAATCTTCACCCTTCATAGTATTTTCAGTGATTTGATGGGCTTTGAGCTTTTTCTGCATTCCACACTTTATTTTGACTAAGTTTTAAATTCTTGTGATATAGTACAAATCACTCAAACTTTGAATATTTTAGACCGTGTGACAATGTGCAACTATCTCAAAATTCTTATCTTCTCTTTATCTTTGATGTTAACTAACCTGTAAAGCTTCTTGGTGATATTGCAGATCACTTTGAAACTTCTGTTATAAGATCCTCACTAATTTTCAAACTTCAAAATCTTCACGATGTAGTGTAGCTTCACTTAATTTCCAATCTTCTAAACCTTTGGGATGAGTCACATCCATTTGACCTTCAATATTGATAAGATGCATGATATTGTGTAAGGATAGAAAGTTAATAGTCCTTGACTTTGTTGTGAAAATGGAAAATCAAATAAAGTTGTATAAGGTAGGATAAAGTGCAAAGTTAGAATTTTGGGGAAAATGTGCTATATCATAAGAACTCAAAATATTAAAAGGATTTTGCACGCTAATAGGGGATAAGGAGTAAGAATTTGTGAAATGTGCCATATCTCAACAAGAAAAGGAATTTGGATATAGATTGGATGATGTGAATTGGCATATAAACAAAAAATTTGGTGTATTATGATACATTACATGATAAAAGATTTTATGGTGTTGAGAATTATAGATAGCTTGAACAAGAAATTCTACACATGTTTAATGTGAACATGTGAGAAGTAGTTCAAGATATTTTCAAAAAGTAGTTCTATTTTTGGAAAAAGTAATATATTTTGTAATTCACTTTAGTAAAAAAATTCCAAACTCTTGTTTAGTAGTTGAGTCTAAAATTATATATCATACATGACTTAAACTAAGAAAAAGAGAGATTGGGAAGTGAGAAAAGAATTGTTTCAAATAACACATTGTCTTGTATAGCATATCTATATAGTCATATGGATAGTATTATATGAATTCATACACTAGCACCATATACTCTGAACAACAATGTAGTACACCAAAGAATTATTGTTTTTTCTAACGGTTGTACCTCTCAAGTAGCTTCGACAAGCTCAAATTCGAGGTGATTTCAATAATTGTGCAATGATTTTTTGGGTATCGTGTGGATGTTTCCTTGTAAATTTTTCTTTGAAGGATTGAAAATATAATTTGAAGGGGTAATTGCCTATGTGTGAGAAATTAATCTTTATGCTTATGTTGTTTCATTTCTGGCTATTATGTGATTGATGTTGTGGTTTGAAATTTAATTTCAATGTTAATTAAATTCAATAATTTACTCGTTTGATTAAGATAATACAGATATAAATGGCTTGAAATTCTTACATGGTATTAGAGCTTGTTCTTTGATTGAGATTCTCAAGGATCTAATGTAGTAAATATATTGTAGGGAAGAAGGACCAACAATAAGGGAATTTCGAAGTTTTATTAAATTTGGATGTTTTTGCAATATCTTTTAGAGAGGGTAGTTGAAGACCTCTAGTTTTAGAACATATTGGATAGTGCATCGAATTTGATGGTATGGAAAGTGATGATTACACTCTTCCTAAAAGAGAATTATCTCTAGTATATTTTCAAGAATGTTGTCACTCCAAAAAAATTGTAAGCTTTGTAGCTCACAACAAAAATGAAGTGAAGGCCAAGAAAATGATCCTAGGTGTCATAACGAATCATCTAATCTCTCATATATTTAAGAAAACTAAGATGAAGGATATGTTTAATGCGTTGGTTAGCCTTTTCTAGAGTTTGAACATAAATAGGAAGATGATATTGCAGAACAAACTTAGATCCATAGAGATTACTACATTGAACAATGTCACCAATTAAATTATGAATATCACACAAATCCATGACCAACTTGTAGTTGTTAGGGAAACGGTTGCAGGTGCACAACCAATCAACATGACATTGAATTGTTTCACAACTTCATGGGAACCATTTGTCACATGTCTTTACGCTTGGGAAAACCTTTCTAATTTTGATAGGCATTGGGATGATTGTATCTTGGAAGAGACTCAGATGGTGTTAAGGACAATCAAGAAGGGTGGTGATGAGAACCTAGGTCTATTTGGTCAATCAATTAAGGGTAGAGGTAAAGGACACAACAAGGGAAAGGGAAAGTGTGAGGATTCAACCTCACAACTAATAAAGGAGGAATTGAGTAAAATTAAATTCTTCATTTGTCATAAGGATGGTCATTATGCATCACATTGTCTAGAGAAGAATAATGGTAAACAAAAGCTTCAACAGAAGCAAGTTGTAGTCTCTACAAAAACTCAATGAACAAGTTTGATGCCAAATCTAAAGGATTTTTTGATGAGATATTTCCTTTCTACTAGTGTGATTCTGAGGGATGTGTAGTATGTGGGCAGTGAGGTATCTTGACATATGATGTTAGCTTGATATTTTTTAATTTTGAAGAAGTGGGACCCAAGAGTACAAGTTTAGCTTGGTGATGATGTCAGGTACCCGATATCAAGAGTTATTACTATTCCCTTTCAACTTGGGACAATTAATTCTTAATTTTTTTTATAATGTCTTGTTTATTCTAGATCTTAGAAATATTTTGGTTTTGTTAGGCCAAGGAAAATAGCTCTTGAATTGACCCTTTGTATTAATGTGACCTTTGGGATTCATCTTCGAAGGTCGCATCCTATTCTAATTATTCATTTTCATTTATTTATATAGGTACAAATTTATTCACTCAATCCCTAAGGATTAGGTGTCTATCATTCCCCCCCTTAATCTAAAGGGGTGTTTTTGAGTCCAACCATCATTCTAATTTTTTCAAACTTTTCTCTTCGAAGTGCCTTGGTGAAGGTGTATGTAATTTTCTCATTTGGGGAACAATGTCATATATGAATGGTCTTGGCCCCTACATGATATTGAATCAAATGGTACTTTATGTTGATATGTTTGGTTTTATCATGGAATTTGGGATTATTTTCCTGATTAATTGCATAAGTATTGTCAAACAGAAGTGGAGTAGTTCACTTGTTTATCCTACAAGTCTTCAAGAATTTTCTTGAGCCACACACTCTCCTTTATTTTTGTTGTAATTGCCATATTCTGCCTCTGCTCTGGGATATATTGGAACTGATTGTTTGTGTGACCTTTAGGAAATAGCCCCAGATCCAAAACTCATAGGATATCCTGAAGTAGACACTCCATTTCCCTTATCTTTGTCAAAATATGAATCTAAATTTCCAATTAGGTTGAAGTTATCCACCTGTGAATATTTGAGTCCAAAGTCTCGAGTTCTTTTCAAGTACTTTAGAAGTATTTTTGTAGTAAACTAATTTCCTTCACAAGGCTTTTGCATAAACCTGGAAAGGATTTCAACAACAAATGAAATATTGATCTGATAGTGTTGAGGTAGATAAGACTTCCCACAAGCTATCTATACTTAGTTACATCCTGAAATTCATTTCCTTCTTTAGATGTGATCTTCATATTTTGTTCCATTGGAGTGAACAAAGGATTGCATTTAGCCATGCTAAAATTGTTAAAGAATTCTCCACTGTACTTCTTTTGAGAAAGGAATATATCCCTTGGATGTTGGGTCACCTCAATGCCCAAATAGTAATGAAGGTGTCCCAAATTTGACATCTCAAATCCTTTCTTCAACCCTTTCTTTATGGATGCAATATACTTTTCATCATTCCCTATTATCAAAAGGTTATCTACATATACCAGAAGATAAACAACAACTTTTCCAACTTTCTTGGCAAATAGGGTTGCATCATCAAGATTGAAGTGTTTGAAATTTAGTTTTAGTAGATGCTCAGTCATTTTTTCATACCAGGCCTGTGTTGCTTGTTTTAGGCCATATAAGGATTTAATGAGTTTGCATATTTTTTTTTTCTTCCCTTCACAACTAAGCCTTCTAGTTGAGACCTAAAGACATTTTCTTTCAAGTCTCCATTCAAGAAAGCAATCTTCACCTCTATTTGATGGACATTCCAACCATTTTGAGCTTCCAAGGAAAAGAGAGTACATATGGTGGCCCATTTTTGTGTGGGGGAAAAGGTCTATTCATAATCAACACCATATTTCTATGCAAACCCTTCTGCCACGATCCTCTCTTTGTGTTTCTCAAGTGAGCCATCTGATTTGTACTTGTTCTTATAGACCTTCTTGCAACCAATTGGTTTGGTTCCAAATGGAAGGTCCATCAACTTCCATGTTTCATTATTTATGAGAGCATCATACTCCTTCTGCATTGCTTCTTTCCATTCATCATGAGAAACAACTTCTTTAAAGGAATTTGGTTCAAAATTAGTATAAAATTCAATTCAAAATCATATGAAACATCCATATCATCAACGAAATCATAATCATCTACATCACCTCTATTTTGTCTAGTGGAACTTCTAGTTCCTGTATTTTCGACCTCATCAGGGTGAACACTTTCAAGTGTTTTGGTGAGCCATTTTAGGGGACCTTTCCGAGATGGTCCAAGTTTCTCTATTAATTGAAATGGGGTTGCATCAAGATTTAGCCTTCCAATCCCCTTAATCACATCAGTCAAAGGGTCTTCTTGATTTGAAGGAGTAGCTGAAACTTCATGAGCTTCAGAAGGATATTCCATAGATTGATCCAAGATAGGGACCCCCCTTCAAGATGTGGAACCTCATTATCAAATTCACGATAAATTTTTGTATGATTAAATTTATCCAAACGATCAAGCTACTTCTCAACAATGTTTTTGTCTTGGAAGATTCAAGAAAAATCGTGTCTCTAGACAATATAAACTTCTTATTTACCTCACCATAAAGATGATATGCTTTAGTGGTATCTGGATACCCTAATAAAATGCACTTTTGACTCCTTGCATCAAGTTTTCTTCTTTGTTCCTTAGGAATCAAGTCATAGAAAGTGAAACAAAAGATCCAGAGATGCCTTACCAAAGGAATGTGACCATGCCACATTTCATAAAGAGACTTAGTTTTTAGGCGTGAGATGCGTTGGCCCTTGTTTTTAGGCATGAGATGCATTGGCCCTCGTTTTTGATCTCTTTTTGTTTAGGAAATACGCCTTATTTTGCCATATTGTCCATCTATTTACCATCACATCCACTTCATATTCACCCAAAGATGCATATACATGTATTTGATTTATGTTTTTCAATTATTAGATGTTTTTGTAAAAATTGGAATTTAAGTGCATTTTTGGACAACAATAGAAATTCCCGTAATAGCATTATGGTTTGCATATGTGCAGGACACTTGGGCTTGAGCTAGATATGTTTCTATAAAGCTCGAGAACTAAGAATAATATTACACCTATTGGCACAGTCAGATTGAGCTTTAATAGGCCCAGTCAAAGGCAATCAAACATGACCAGTCTTTATGGAGGATCCTCAGAAATTAGGTAAAAACTATTATTTTGTGGGATTTTCTAGCTTATGATGGATCTTATAGATGAATTCACCTTGATATGATAGGATAAGGATAGTTATGACTACTTGAGACATTTTAGATGAGTTTGTTAGATATTTTATCTATTTAAGCCTCAAACTTTGAAGGCTTTGATATGGAACTAGTATGACTTATTACTATTATTTCTGAGACTTGGAGACATAATTGAAGATCTGTTCTATCATATTTTGATGCTGTTACATGCTGGTTGATTGATTGAAGTCTTAAGTAGCTGAATTTACCTTCAGTGTGTGAGGCAAGAGTGGAGGCCCCCCAACACCGAGCTAAGTGCACTTCTTAGTTTATTTTGTAGCTGCAATTTTTGAATTAGTTTGCTTATGTTTAAATTGTTTGTTTTCAAGTCTTGATGAATCTAATGATCATTCTTAACTTGCATATGAAAGGAAAAACAAATGTTTAAGTTAATCACTCTTTCAATCTAATCAAGATTTTCAGTTAGAATTCATCTTTACATGCTTTGATTGCTGATGGATCTTAATTTTGTTTCTATTTTGCATACGAAGAGATAAACCAGTATTTAAGTTAAATACTTCTTCTATTTGATTAAGAGTTCAAAACTAAGATTCAACTCTCCTGCTTTTCTGAATTCTTGTTTTCACAATAGCATTAATGATAAATGAAATAAATGATGAAGGACAACCATGACCTCTTTTTGTAAAAAGCCTCTTTAATTATTACTTCATGTATCTTAATCTATTGTTTAGTTAAATTCTTGTTTTCTCAATAGCATTGATGATAAATGAAATAAATGATGAAGGACAACCAAGACCTCTTTTAGTGAAGAGTTCTTCAATTATTACTTCATGTATCTCAATCTATTGTTTAAAATTTAGAAATTTTTTAAGTTAGATTTATATTTGTAATATGCATTTCCCTAATTAACAATAAACCATCTTCTGAATTGATCACAACTGAAACCCATATAATTTGGGGATGATTCTAAGTTCCACTAACCCGGATTGATAATAAATACTTGCGTTAGTTTACAATAGTAAATTGACCCAACATTTTGGTGCCGTTGCCGGGGAAACATATTTCAAAAACGATCAAAATAGGAAGACAAAAAGCTTAAAAGACAAAAACAATATAAAATCACCAAAAACAACAAAAACATAGTTTTTATTTCAAGTAATGTTTTCTTATGCCTAGAGATAGAGATAAAAAAGGCAGATTTGTGAAACAAAACCCCGCAACAACTCATTCATCCACAGGATTAACAACACAGGTTGTTGGAAAACCTACTATAGAAGATTTAAAGGAAAAACATAGATCAAGATAGAGATTAACTTTAGTTGAAAGACAAATCTTGTTGGCCTTGGAGGTAAAGAAAAAGCAATCACCTAAAGAACCTCCTTCTGTTTGGAAACAAAAAGACACAAGAAAACGAACTGTTGAACAACTAGAGCAACCTGTCCTTTAGGAAATCAAAGTAGTGGAAGAAATACAAAGGCAACCTCCTATTGAAACACTACTAGTCTCTGAACAAGAAATGGTTGAAGAAGGAGAAGAATCAACTAGATTAAACATGACTCCTGAACAAAGATTAGAATATGAAAGACAACAAAGGGAATGGCAAAGACAAGGAGAAGAAGAAAAAAGAATTGAAGTGGAAAGAAAGGCAGAAGAAGATAGAAGAGCATAAGCACTTCAAAGAATAGAGGAAGAAGCAAGAAGAGAAAACCAAAATTGGAGAACACAAGAAAATGATCAAGAAGTTAACAATGATCAAGAAACTACTTTTGGCTTTCCTATTTTAGATGCAAGAGCAATAGTAGGAGAAGAAATAAAAATGAAAAATATTCCACCTTTTGTATTGCCTAATTTCTATGGAATTTCAACGGAAGATCCTGATGCATTCATGTTTGAGTTTGACATCTTGTGTAAAACATATGGATATACTGATGATACACATAAACTTTGACTTTTCCCTGCTACTTTAAAAGCTGCATCCTTGAAATGGTTCATGGGATTAGGAGAACACACGATAGCTTCTTGAGAAGATATGAAAAAAATATTTCTTAAAAAGTATCAAGCTTACTGGAGGGCTAGAGACTTGAAAGAAGACATTTTCAAAATGTCCCAGCAAGAAGATGAAAGTTTGGAGGAATATTTGGAAATATTCCTTTACAATTTACAAAAATCCAAACATCATTTTCTTAGTTCTGATACGATCCGCACTATTTTTCTAAAAGGTATTAGAGATGAGTATTTAGACATTATTAATGTAATGGGAAAATGAGATATTTCTAATTTACCATTTAAAAAAATTTCTGAATTATGTCAAAAATACTCTAGGGGAAGAGCCAAGAGTGGAAAAAGAGATATTTCATCAAAAGCTTCCAAATCTGCAGCAAGTGCAATAACAAGAGCAGAGATATGAAGCCTGTTAGAAAATTTTAAGACAAATCTCTTGAGCAGTTTGGATACACAAGTAGATGCTTTGAAAGCTAAGAAAAAGAAAGTAGAGCAAGATGAAATCTTAGCAATTTTTTGTCCAAATTTTAGACAAAAACATCCACTCAGGGAATGTCCTTTGCAAGGTATATAAGTATGTGGACTATGAACAAAAAATCATGCAACAGAAAAATGTCCAAAGTTAAAATAATTGAAAGGAGAAGAAGTGCAAGGAGTAGATTCTCTCTACTATATGGAACCAAGGAGACCTTGGCAACCAAGAATGCCTCAATAGTTCTCTCAACAAAATCCCCAAAATTTTCAATATCCTCAAAACACATGGAATACACCAATGCCATGGCAGGCTTGGCCACCACAACAATATCAAAACCAACCTTCAAAAGGTTGGAGGGCGTATGGTTATGGAAACCAACCACCACAACAAATGTATCCCCAACATTATCAATATCAACAACCATACCCTCTGCAACCATTTCCTCAATATCAACAATTTCAGAAACAACAACCAATGCAATATCCAACTCAAAACCCACCAATCCTAACTCAACCGCAACAACTTCAGCTGCCAACTAACCAACCACCTCCTAGACCAACACAATTACCAGCTCAGCCAGTAGCTAATCCAAGCAACAAGGGTGGATAGACCAACATATCATGTGGAAGAGGCAACATATTATCCTACATTTTCAATTCTTCCTGTGCATGATGCCCACCTAAGGTTTAGGAAGGTGTTACAAAAAGGTTCTCCTCCGATAATTGAAGAACAAATAGAACAAGGAGAACAAAGTAAACAATCTCAACCAGAAAAACAAATTTAGAAGGGTAAAGCTATCATGACACGGACTCCACCATATCCAGAGAGATTAATACCACAGAATATTCCAATATCTCTCCCTGAATTTAGTATTATGGACGAATTGAAAAACACATATGTTAAAATTCCTTTATTGCAGGCAATTAAAGACATTCCGATATATGCAAAAACAATAAAAGAATTATGCATTAAAAAATCTGGACAAAGAAAGAAGGATCCACCAACAATCTAGGTAATTGGAAGTCTTTCAAGTCTCATGTCTACAAACATAGCCATTGAAAAATATGTTGATCCAAGAATTCCTATGGTTACTATTTTGATTAACAAATTTTCAGTGCCAAACACTTTAATAGACTTGGGAGCAACTATCAATGTTATGACAATATAGACTATGAAACATTTGAATCTGAACAACATTAGACCTACTACTACAGTCTTAGAACTTGCAGATAGATCTAAAGTTGTTGCAGAAGGTATACTAGAAGATATCATTGTCTCACTGGATTCATGGGAGTATCCTATAGACTTCTTGATTTTGCAGCCAAGAAAAAACTTGGGAGGGTATCCCTTAATTTTAGGCAGACCATGGTTAGCTACTGCAGATGCTTACATTGGATGCAGGTCAGGAAGCATGATTATTGCACATGGAGATGAAAGACAACATATTACATTATATCCTCCTGCTCAATCTCCTTCTTTATTATCATTGATTGATGAAAAAGAACAACAAGAACTTCAACTTGTTCTTAGTCTTAATCAAGTTTACAATTTTAGAGAAGAGGAAGAAAATGAGGACTTATCGGATCTATTCATCTCAAAACCAAATCTTTCAGAGCAACTTAGAATAACTCAATATGAAGCTGCTAGTTATATTTTGAATGAATGTTTTCAGGAAAATTGCACAATACAATCATTGCAAAATACATTCAAAAACATTTTTCCTATAAATTCAATTACCAATTCAAATAGCAAAATCATTGAAATCAGTCCTGAAAGACATTTGAATATTTGTAACAACTTACAATCATCACAAGAGGAAAACTAATAACATTATTGCAAAAAAATTCATAATCTTTTACATGGGATTATAAGGACATGCCAGGAATTCATCCAAAAACATGCATCCGTCACATTTACACTGATAATGAAATAAAACCTGTAAGGCAACCACAAAGACAGATGAACCCCATGATGAAGGAAATAGTGAAAGAAGAATTACAAAAACTGTTACAAGTCGGATTTATCTATCTTATTTCAGATAGTCAATGGGTTTCACCCTTAGTTGTGGTACCTAAGAAAAATGAATGGAGAATTTGTGTGAATTACAGAGAACTCAACAAAGCTACATTAAAAAACCATTTTCCTTTACCATTTATCGATCAAGTGTTAGATTCATTAGCTAGAAAGAAATTCTTCTCATCTATGGATGGATTTAGCGGATATAATTAGATAAAAATAGCATTAGAAGATCAAGATAAAACAACATTCACATGCCCCTGGGGAACATATGCATACAATGTCTTACCTTTCGGTTTGTGTAATGCACCTGCTACTTTTCAAAGAGCAGTTCTTGTTATTTTTGCTAGTTTGATTCATGAGTGTGTGGAAGTTTACATGGATGATTTCACTGTGTATTGGTACAACATATGATGACTGTTTACAAAATCTTGAAAAAGTGTTAAAAAGATGCATTGAGACAAACCTATCACTTAGTAATGAATTTTTTTTTATGATGTTAACTGAGGGGATAGTGTTGGGACACCATATCTCTTCTTCAGGGATAAAGTGGATTCAGAAAAAATTCAGGTCATTGTGAATTTAACAGCACCTACAACACAGAAATAAGTTCGAAGTTTATTGGGTTCTGCAGGCTACTATAGAAGATTTATTGAAAATTTCAATAAAATAACTTTGCCATTATTCAAGTTACTTGCGAAAGATGTAGAATTCCAATGGATTGATAACTGTCAACATGCATTTGAAAAATTAAAACAAAATTTGTCAATTGCACCCATTCTTCGAGGACCTAATTGGTCTTTGCCATTTCACATTTCAACTGATGCATCTGATACAACTATTGGAGCATCACTTGGACAAAAAGAGAATTAATTCAATTATGTTATATATTTCATCAATAAAAACTTAACACCAGCAGAATTGAATTACACTATTACGGAAAAAGAAATGTTAGTTGTCGTACATGTAGTAAATAAATTTAGACATTATATAACAGGTTATCAAGTTTATATTTACACAGATCATTCTGCTATAAAATATTTAATGAATAAATCAATAAAAAATGGAAGAATAACTAGGTGGCTGTTATTAATGCAAGAGTTTAATATTACTATACAAGATCGCCCTAGAAAAGATAACCAAGTTGTTGACTTTCTGTCAAGATTAAATTCACCTGGTGATCCAAATCCAGTATCAGACAATTTCCTAGATGAACATCTATTCGCTATAAATGTCAAAAATCCATGGTTTGCGAATATAGTTAACTATTTATCATGTGACATCCTACCATCTCACTACAAAAACAAACAAAAACGAAGAATAATTAGAGAAAATTCCAGGTATAGTTGGGTTAATGGAGATCTATTTTATACTGGCGCTAATTTAATGATTAGAAAATGTGTAAGAGAAGATGAAATAATTTAGATTTTGAAAGCTTGTCATGATGAACCATGTGGTGGTCATTTTGCAGATAAAAGGACATCATACAAAGTGCTGAAGCTTGGCTACTACAGACCATCCATTTTCAAGGACTCTAGAAATTATGTCAAAAGATGTGACAACTGCCAAAGAATTGGTAGACTAGTGGCATCAGATGAAATTCCATTAAAGCCACAAGTACTTATTGAACCAGTTGAACAGTGGGCTTTAGATTTTGTGGGACCAATCAACCCTCCATCCAATGGAAAGAAATACATCCTTGTATGTACATATTATGTGACTAAATAGGTGGAGGCCAAAGCAGTAGAACAAACAACCGAAGAAACTGCTGTCTTTTCTGTTTGAAGAGATATTTGTGAGATATGGAGTTTCGAGATAGATAGTAACTAACCAAGGTGCACAATTCACATCAAAACTTGTTCGAGAATTCTGTATCATCCTCAAGCCAATGGACAAGTGGAATCAACAAACAAAGTCCTAGAAAACATTATGACGAAGATTGTAAAAATGAACAAAAAGGACTGGTCAGAAAAGTTGAAAGATGCATTATGGGCATATAAAATAACTTGGAAAAACACTACTGGGTTCAATCCATATCAGTTAGTGTATGGAAAAGAAGTTCTATTACACATTGAGTTTCAAATACATACATACAAGCTAGCAGCAGAATTAGGGATCGAATTGTCTCAAGCACAACAAGAAAGGATTATGCAGTTAAACAAACTGGATGAGATTCGACAACAAACAATTGAAGATATTTATCTTGTCTAAAAACAAAGGATCAAATGGCATGACCGATTCATAAAAAATAGTGTTTTAGAAAGGAAATTAGGCACCCTTGTTCGACTCCAAGTTCAAAGATTTTAAAGAAAAATTTACAACTCATTGGCTTGGGCCATATGAGATTGAAGAAATCTTCAACAATGGAGCTGTCAAGATAAAAACAATTGATGAAGCATCTGTTTCGTTTATTGTCAATGTACATAGGCCTAAAATCTATAATAAGCCTATAAATAAAGATGATTTTCTGAGAAAAATTTCAATGGATTAAGATCTGGAAATAATGGGGCAACATAGCAATACACCTTCCATAATTCCAGTTAATATATATATATATATATATATATATATATATATATATATATATATATAAAAAGAGTTTGGTTATGAAAATCCAGGAAATTGGCACAATACAAACTCGAATTCATATCGGAAAACCAACTTGTGTGGCCAATATGAATTCTATTTTTGTTTTTATCTTACTTTACTTAAGATTTTTGCAGATATACCTTCCAAGACATTTTATATTTGAGGACAAGTCAGAACATCAACTTGGGGGAAGGTGTGAAATAAAAAAACTATGAAAATAGTTTTCAACAGCTGAATTGAAGACAAAATATGAACTATAGTCATAAAGGGACCTGGTATATCATTCGACATTTACAAAAGGGACCTGAATTATTGTTGAAAAATTATGCAGAAAGGGACCTGAATTATTACGACAGAAGAAATTTTCAAATAGGGAACATCATTGTAAATCACGCCAGAAGGGACTTGAAAATTTAATATGTCAGAAGAGACTTGAGAAGATCATAGCAGATGGGACCTGAAAATGGACCTGATAAAATCAGATACAAGAAGAATTAAAGTCTCTACAAAGTCTACAAATGCCGTCGTAACAATAAACACAATGTCGATCATCATCAAACGTCAAAAATGGAGTACACCTGTACAGTGAGTAAAAAAATCGCTCTTAAATTTTCAATTTTTTTTGAAATATTCTAGAATTGGACAAACTAATTTAATACTAGTTATGCTTCTTTACCTACATTTCATTTACATTCCCTACATTTCATTTACATCTCCTACACTTTCATCTACATTCTATCATTTATAACCCTCTTCATACCACTATTCTAATTAACCCTATTCTATCCACATTTATATCCATACCACTATTCAAAACATTACATAACCTCTTCATATCATACCCTATCTTATTTCCTAAACAAAGAGAATTATGAACAAAAGGTTAAATATTGAGCCTATGGAAGACTCTTGCAAGACCTACAAAATAATAATCGAAGGTTAGTATTATCATAAACATTTAATTTTAAAAATTTGACTATTTCATTAGTCAAATTTATTTACTTATTTTTAAAATTAAATAACAAAAGCAAAAACCAAAGTTCAATATATATATATATATATATATATATATATATATATATATAACAATTACAAAAGACATATGATATAGCGCAATTATTTTTGAAAATCAAAACAAAACGAGCGCAACCATACAAGAAGATGAACTAAGGTAATGGAACAAATGTAATGCAAACAATTGAATGCAATTACTAACCTAAGGAATGATGCGGAGATAAACTAAGTGCATGGATATGATGGCATACAGTAAGTTATGATGAGATTGAGTGCATGCAGTGGAGAGATGAAATGAGATAGCATATGATAATGAAGAATGATGGCACACATATGCATGGAGAGAATGCGAATTATGGAGACAGACAACATGATGATGCATGGAAGTAATGCGGATGATGGAAATGAACATAGTCATTAACACAAAACGTGAAGAATATGCATAGAAGGATGAATGTACACCAGCACGACAGTCAAAGAAGAAAAGACGTACATGGGTCGGTCAAATGAGTTGATGAACGGTTAGAATGTTTTCAAATGTGTTTACATGGCATTGTGTAAAATATATGAGACCATTTCCGCCATTACAGAGATTAGAAATGATCATTGTCAAGCGTTTTCACCATCATTGCCATCAAAGAGGCTCAGTGAGAGAAATGAGCATGTACTCAAAACACGTCCTCGTATCTACAACCATGTGAAAACAAAACGCAGAGAGAAAACTGTGAGGAAGCCAAGAGAAAAAGAAGAAATAAAATGTAGAAGAAAGAGACAGAGAACATAGTGAAGAGAATAAATAGAGTGATAAGAAGCTAACTGGAGATTTCAAAGCCACGAATCCAGAAAACTTATTGCTTAGCCGAGCTATCAGGAAGCGGAATTCTGTGGAAGTGAAGGTAAGAACTTAATGAAGATTTGATTGTTTAAACAATTTCGGGATTGTGTCAACAAACTCCGAGTTATAAAAGGGAGTAATTTCATTTGATTTGTAAGCATGTCATTACGTTTTGTTTTGCATTGACACCATTCAAAAATGTGTTGACACCTTTCAAAAACTACTCTACCATCAATCAAAAGAACGAAACATTTTGTTGAGTGAGTTAATAAATGAAGATTTTAATGAGATTGCTTTGGGATGAAACTTCAGTTCAACTGAAAGAAGATCATGAAGATTCAAGAAGAAGATTACAAGGGTTATTGCACAAGATAGGTAAGCTCGACACATCCTCACATACAGTGTTTCATTTTAAATGGAAAACAGAGAGTGAGAGTTTCAATTCGAATTACACAGTGAGGTTGTTATTAAGTTGTGTAATAGATTTGTTCTAGCACACTCAGTTTAAAGATTTAAAACAGAGTTTGTGAAGAAAAATGGAAGACAATTAGACATATTTTTTATGACTAGACAGAGTATGAGGAATGATGAAGAGAAACAGTGAATCTATCATGAATTTTTGATGAGATAATTGAAGTTTTTCTGTTGTATACACAGTAAGTCTGAATGCAATGTTTTGGAAAGAATTTTTATATGCAATTGATGGGTGAAAAGCATTGTTGTATAAAAAAATATTCATTTCTTTTTACACAATTCAATTTCTTTTACAAAACAGAGACAAAGATTGTTTTTAAGGAGAACAGAGAATTAAATAGAGGGTATAATATTAGAAACATAAACTTATGTTTTATTGAAACCTTTCTATCAAATTATTATTTTTATTTACAGTAATCTCACATTCTTCAAAAGAGAAAAACAGAGGATTGATTGATTGACAAAGGCAGTGAAGCAAAAAGATAAGCCTACTACCATGATTACATCTAGTACTTAAATTTTTATTTACAAGATGAAGTTAATGACGGTATATGGTTATTTAAAATGGTTTTCAGACCAAATGGCCTCAAGAGTAGAACCTAAAGACTTCCAAATAGAACACTAGAGTAGGGAAACAGTGGAAAAACTTTATCAGTAAGGGTTAATAGGTTTTCTTCAAAAGTTCAAAGGTCATATTGAAAAGGTCACAAGAGAATTTGTAAATAACTTCAGAGATAATGAAACCATGGTGGGCAGCTTACATATCCCTTTGACTCCTGAGTATATATCTAAAGCTTTATATTTCTCATCTTCAGGTGAATTATATCACAAGGGCTTACATTTTAAAGACAAGAGCTGGAAATTTTTCTTAGATAAAAATAGGAAAGGTTCTTTTGATAGATCAAAAGGGATCCCAAGGGAATGGTTCAATGAACCATGGGCAGAACTGGTATTGATAATTCAAAAGTTCTTTACTTGTGACAGTAGATTTAGTGTAGTACACCTTTACCATGTCAGGCTACTACAACACATCAAAGGGGATATAAGGATCAATCTGCCCTATTTCTTCTACAAAAACTTGATGAAAATGATTGAAAGCATAAAATCATAGATTAAACCCATAGAGGCTCAATTTATTCATCGGGGACTTATCAAAATTCTTGTAGACTATCAGTTGAAAGTCAAAGGGATGGTTTGGGAAGATTTCTTGGTTGAAAATGAGTTTGTAGAACAAGTTGTGGAAAACAAACTTAAATCCATAGAAGAAACAATGAACAGTGTGCATTCATCTCTTTATCCTAAAACAAGGTCAAAGAAACAACAGGAGACAATTATGTTAGAAAAAGAAACATCATTTTTTACTATTTCCAGGAGATAGAAAAAGAAGCATTCGGTAGAACCAGAAATACAAGTCATGGAAACTTCTCCTATAGCAAAACAGACAAATGAAATCCTTGAAATACTACAACATGAAGTGTATGAGAATCCTATAGATAAAGATTCCTACTTTTAAAAAAATGAAGTGGAAGCTGCTTCAGTTTCCAAAGATTTAATGGGGGAAGATCAAAAACTTTCCAGAGTTAGAGATTTGACTGATAACTTAGAGATAAGAAAAATCATGGAGAGGCAACCGAAGGAGGAAAATGAAACCTATAAACTAACCAATGAAAAATTGGTTAAGGAGAATGAGAAGATAAGTGAGGAAATGGGAAAGTTAAAAAACAAAAACAATCTTCTCTATACACAAGAATTCAGGTGGCTTCAAGAGAAAAACTCGTGGAAAGCTAAGTATGAGAAAAAAAAGGTTAAAATTTCCATCTACAAGGAAGAGCAGGGTAAAAACATGGATTCTCTTTTGCACACAACATAACATGAGGTTTCAGGATTAGGAATGGGATCAGCACTAGGGCTCCGAAGGTCAAAGAGGGAACAACAAGCATGAGGACATGCTTGATCATCAGTTTGGGGAAGATGTTGGCCCTCGTTTTTTATCTCTTTTTTTTAGGAAATACACCTTATTTTTCCATACTATCCATCTATTTACCATCACATCCACTTCATATTGACCCAAAGATGCATATACATGTATTTAATTTATGTTTTACAATTATTAGATGTTTTTGTAAAAATTGGACGTTAAGTGCATTTTTGGACAGCAACAGAAATCCCCGCGTAATAGCATTATGGTTTGCATATGTTCATGACACTTGGGCTCGAGTTGGATATGTTTCTAGAAAACTCGGGCACCAAGAATAAGAGTACACTTGTTGGCACAGTCAGATTGAGCTTTAATAGGCCCAGTCAAAAGCGGTCAAACAGGACCAATCTTTATGGAGGATCCCTAGAAACTAGGTCAAAACTCTTATTTTGTGGGATTTTCTAGATTATGATGGATCTAATAGATGAATTCGACTTGATATGATAAGATAAGGATAGTTATGACTACTTGAGACATTTTAGATGAGTTTGTTAGATATTTTATCTATTTAAGCCTCAAACTTTGAAGGCTTTGATATGGAACTTGTATGACTTATTACTATTATTTTTAAGACTTGGAGAAATAATTGAAGATTTGTTCTATCATATTTTGATATTGTTACATACTAGTTGATTGATTTAAGTCTTAAGTAGCTGAATTTACCTTCAGTGTGCGAGGCAAGGGTGGAGGCCCCTCACACCGAGCTAAGTGCACTTAGTTTATTTCGTAGCTGCAGTTTATGAATTAGTTTGCTTATGTTTAATTTGTTTATTTTCAAGTATTGATGAATATAATGATCATTCTTAACCTGCATATGAAAGGACAAACAAGTGTTTAAGTTAAGCACTCTTTCTATCTAATCAAGATTTTCAGTTAGAATTCATCTTTACATGCCTTTACATGATTTGATTGTTGGTGGATCTTAATTTTGTTTCTATTCTACATACGAAGAGACAAATCAACATTTAAGTTAAATACTTATTCTATCTGATTAAGAGTTCAAAACTAAGATTCATCTTTCCTGCTTTTTTGAATTCTTGTTTTCACAATAGCATTAATGATAAATGAAATAACTGTCGCAAAAAAATGGCAGACCACCTGACAAGTCGTGGCTCATGTACTAAAGAATCAACATAATATAGAAGCGAGCAACTAATGCCTTGCCCATCACTGGTGTTGTGTGAAATGGTCGAAATGAGAAGTGAGAGGCACTGCACCTCCTCACTACCAAATGAACCAATACGTAACGAACCTCTAGCAACCTGAAAATCTGAAGGAGACAGTACTGATGCTCCAATGTATCTCTGGGAGTACACTAACTGGCTCCCTGCTACATAGCCAATTGAAACCTGATGAAGGACAAACAAGACCTCTTTTAGTGAAGAGCCTCTTCAATTATTACTTCATGTATCTTAATCTATTGTTTAGTTAAATCCCTGTTTTCTCAATAGCATTGATGATAAATTAAATAGATGATGAAGGACAACCAGGACCTCTTTTAGTGAAGAGCCTCTTTAATTATTACTTCATGTATCTCAATCTATTGTTTATAATTTAGAAATTATTTAAGTTAGATTTATATTTGTAATATGCATTTCCCTAATTAACAATAAACCATCTTCTGAATTGATCGCAACTGAAACCCATATACTTTGGGGATGCTTCTAAGTTCCGCTAACCTAGATTGATAATAAATACTTGTGTTAGTTTACAACAGTAAATTGACCCAACAAGATGGACATATGTTTTTGAGATATACTACACATAGAACTGCATCAGATGGAAACATCATATTTAAATTTTTGACAAAACATCATTTAGAAAACCATATTCAAAATAGTCATAATCATTCTTTCACCTACACTTTTTTGTTGAGGATTGTGAGGAACAATAGTTTGATATTGAATCCCATGTTGGAAAATATATTTTTCAAATTCATTAAAAGTATGTTCTTTTCCATTATTAGCATGAAGGGATCCAATATGTGATTGTGCATCATTTTCAATTCATGCATCAAAGTTCCTGAAAGTTTCAAAAGCTTTGAATTCAATTTTCAACAAATTTACCCAACACATCTTAGTGTAATCCTCAATAAAAGTCATCATATATCTATTTCCATCTATAGAAGAAACAAGCAGCCACACAAATCTGAATGAATTAATGCAAGCTTTCTATACGTGCTTTGAAAGCATAATCATGAAAGGGTTGTTTGCTATGATTTCCTATGATACAAACATCATGATGCTTCGATTTCCTTGGAATAGTTGGCTAACTGGGACACCATTCCTTTTTAACAAATGAAGAGTTCCATAATTAAGATGTGCAAATATTGAATGCCATAAAAGACTCGATGGTAATGTACCTTCATTGTATTGAGAAAGGTATGCATAGTTTCATGTACGAAATGATGTTCCTTGCAGGTTCAGTTGCCTTTCCTCCTCTATTCTAGTCATGACGATTATGTTGTCTGATGATTTTCTTATCTCTACTTTTCCATCAAACTAATGAATGGCTTTTCCTTGTTGGCGAATGTGAATAAGGGACAAGAAGTTTCTCCACATTTCTAGAAGGTAGAGTAAATCATGCAAAACAAATTCAAGAAGTCTAGGCAGTTGAAGCCTAATGACGCCAAGTATATATGGCTTGAGACTTTTATTTTCTACAAATTACACTACTCCATCTTTTCCTCGGTGATGTTAACCAAAATTACATAAAGAGCATGAAAATACCATAAATGAAATATCCATGAAGAAACAACAAAAAAAGAAGGAAATATAGACAATGCACCAAGACTTGATAACCGAGTTCACCCATAATGTGTGAGCTACGTCTCCAACCTAGCTTCAATGTGGAGAGGCCTATAAATTATCTCAGAGAAATAATTGAAAATACATGGTAACACCTCACATCTGGGGATGACCCAAAAATATGCTACTCAGATCCCAATTCTAACTGCACTAGTGGATTTGTCTCAAAATTTCGTGAAAAATGACTATAAAATTCATATGGTTATGTGACCTACACCTCTAGATCTCTCAGGGAATCTTCAAGACTACCAGAATAGATCTAAATATCCAAGGAATATTCTTGCAATATATTACTTGAAATATGCTATGGGAATATTTCTCGAAATTTGTGCCCACTTGGGCATGGGTCCCCTCTCAAGCCTGCGTGTTAGGAATTTATATGCCAACCTTGCTCTCCTATGTACTGTCAGTCCCCCACTCCATGTGTATGAAAATGTGTTTTATATGTGTGGCTTAGCATACCTACCGAAGGCACATGGTTTGGCACGTTGGTTGGCATTGATATGTTAAGAATGTTGGTCGGTGGGGCTCTCAGGGTCAAACCCGCGGGTCCCCTCCCCATTTAATTAATATTCAATGTGTTGGTTATAAGTATGCCCGCATATGATATGTTTGGTGAGTGATAGTCGTGGCCTGTTGGTGGTCCGTTGGCCTGTCTTCACCGAGGTCAGGGGTTCAACCCCTGGTCGTTTCAACAATTTTTTTTTTAATAGTGTAGACCCATTTGGCCATACATGGGGTGCCACGTGGCTCCCAATGATTGGGCCACATGGCACCTGTAGATTGGTCCAAAAATATTTCCAACTTGATGCCTCATGAGTGCCTACATGTCTGGCCACATCAACCTCCATTGGGGTGACACGTCATGGAAAATGATGTATCTTGTGGGTGACACATGGCACCCTCTAGTTGGTGCCATGTGGTACTACTAATGCCAAAAATTTTACCATTTTCAAAAAACTTCAAATGAGCATAAATTTTTCATATAGACTCAGATTGAGGTGTCATTCACATAGTTGGAATATTCTCGATGAGATCTATTACTTGGTGTCAATTTTACTGAGATTTGTGGAATTCCAATTTTGAGCCTTTTTGGATCCTCCTGGATCAATCCTCCCCACTAAGAAGCTTTTGGGCCTCCAAAATCCTTATCAATCAACATGTAAGTGATGGAATTTCTCACTCACTTCGTCCTTTTCAATCCATCATGCCTTGCTAGGATGTAGTCCTTTGAAACTCACTCAAAGTTACTCCACACCTCCTTATTGTGAAGTCCTAGTCATTTTTTCTAGAATGATGTCTTCAGGCAACTTGTCCAATTCCTCTAGATAAAAATCATCCACTGATGGAACTTGACCACTCTCCTCTAGATCCATGATCATGGGAGGTTCATAAAATTTCATGTTCTTTGTAGGTTTTAACCCTGAACAGAAATTATCTACACACGAATCTTATAACAAAAAATAAACAATAGCGAGAGCATAAAACATAAAACAGATAAACACAGAGATTTTCCCTTGGATCCCAAATCGGGACGACCAGCTTGATTTTTCATTATATTCCTTTTAGTGTTACAACACATATATATACATGCCGAAGCATACATAAACCCCAATCCATTAACCCCGGATTAGAACATAACCGTAGTTCCCTTGATCGGATCTACAAAATACCAAAATGTAAAACCATCGTATTCCAAAACCATGTGCAAAATCATGCACAAAACATGGGTGGGTCCGTTTAACCTGTTTAAGAGTGGGTCCGCACACCAAAAAAATTTTCGGGCTTGCAAGCCGCCCTAGACCCCAACGTTGGGGCCGCTCCCTCCTTGTGACCCCCGTTACGCCCGACGCAACGTACAACGTGTGGGGCTAGTCGTGGAAAGAATATAAAACATACCCAACATTCTCCCACTTGTTGTTTTCTTTCCACAGGGGGCCACAGGAGAGCTTAGTCATTGGGCCAATTCTTCAACACCCATTGTTTCTCTACACCAAGAGAACTTCTGAGTGCTCACAGACTTCGTCAATGCATCCGCAACATTCTTCAAAGTGTCCACCTTTACCAGCAACACCCTTTTAGCCTCAACCATATCTCTAACAAAGTGATATTGAACATCAATGTGCTTTGTCTTTGAATGGTAAGTAGGGTTCTTAGCCAAGAAAATTGCACTTTGGCTATCACAGTCTATCCTTATAGCTTGTTGTACCAACCCCATACTTGAACACAATCTCTGCAACCAAACTGCTTCCTTGCTTGCATGAGTGGCTGCTATGTATTTTTCCTTTGTAGTTGAAAGAGCCAGTACAGACTGTCTTTTACTCATCCAACTGACTGCGCCTCCAAATAGGCTAAACACATACCCACTTTTAGATCTTCTTTGGTCCAGATCTCCAGCCCAGTCTGCATCAACAAAACCACGAATGTCCAACATTCTTTCCAATCCTGGTCTTCCTTGGTAGCACAAGCCATAATCACTAGTGCCACGTAAATATCTGAAAACCCGCTTCACTGCTGTCCAGTGCTCCTTTCTTGGGTTTGACATAAACCTGCTCAATACTCCCACTGAATGTGCAATGTCTGGTCTAGTACAGACCATTGCATACATCAGGCTACCCACTGTACTTGCATATGGAACACAGGACATATACTCCTCTTCTTCGTGTGTCTTGGGACACTGTTCAGCAGACAGCTTTACACCTACAGGAATAGGAACATTCACTGGTTGACTATCCTGCATATTGAACCTCTGCAGTATAGTTTCGACATACTTCCTCTGGTTTAACCAGAGCGTCCTCTTTGCCCGATCTCTCGTAATTTCCATGCCCAAAATATAGTTTGCAGCACCAAGATCCTTCATGTCTAATTTGGAGAACAGTTGGGTCTTCAAATCTTGGATAATTTCTTTGTCATTTCCAATCAACAACATATCATCCACATACAAGACCAAATAAATAACACGGTCACCAATTAATTTAAAATAAACACAGTGATCCTCCTTTCTTCTGGTGAAGCCAAGTCCCCGTATATAGGTATCAAATTTCTGATACCACATCCTTGGTGACCGTTTTAACCCATACAGAGACTTCTTCAACCTGCATACCAGTTCTTTCTTACCCTTCACCATAAAGCCTTCAGGTTGCTTCATGTAGATCTCCTCTTCTAGATCCCCGTGAAGAAATGCTGTCTTCACATCCATCCGTTCTATCTCAAAATCAAATGCAGCAGCAACAGATAAAAGTAATCTAATAGAAGTAACCTTGGCAACAGGAGAAAAAATATCACCAAAATAAATTCTCGGCACCTGGGAATAACCTTTTGCTACCAACCGAGCTTTGTATTTCTCCACCTTGCCTTCTACATTCATATTCTTCGTAAACACCCATTTGCTCCCGATAAGCTTCCTTCCCCGCCGCAACTCTGGGCTCGATCCCATGCCTCATTTTTGTGCAAGGATGCCATTTCATCAACCATGGCCTCCTTCCTGCCCTTCTCCATCCTTCCGAATCTAGCATACTGACGACAGCTTCTGGGATCTATCATCAGTTATAGTTAAGGCAAAACCTGAAAAGAAAGCAGATGGACTATACCTTTCTGGTTGCCTTCTTTCCCGAAATGATCTTCTCAAAGCCGGAGTTTGTGGCTCTTCATCTTCTGAGTCTTCTTCTGTTGTAGAGTCTGATTCATCCTCCTTTAGCTCAAACTCTATCTTCTCGGGTTCCTTTGGTAGGACTTCATGTTTAACAACATCTTTCACTTCTCTAAACACCACATCTCGGTTGTACACAACCTTCCTTGTTTCTGGGTTCCAAAGCTTGTAACCCTTTAAACCATCCTTATACCCAATAAAGATGAACCTTTCAGATTTATTATCCAACTTGGTCCTTTTCTCCTTTGGAACATGTACATATGCATCACATCCAAATACCCTTAGATGTGAAAGAGAGGGTTTCTTACCAGTCCATACCTCATGTGGATTCTTATCCTCCAACGCTGATGAAGGTGATCTGTTAACTAAGTAACATGCAGTCTCCACTGCCTCTGCCCAGAATTCTTGTCCTAACTCGGTACCACTGAGCATGCTTCTTGCCTTTTCCATCAGTGTTCTGTTCATTCTTTCTGCAACTCCATTTTGCTGAGGTGTGTATGGAGTAGTCTTCTGTCGTGCTATACCCCACTTCTTACATAACTCTTCAAATTTATTCTTGCAGAACTCCCCACCATTATCTGTCCTCAACACCTTATCTTCTTCTCTGTTTGGTTTTCCACCAGAGCCTTAAATTCTTTAAATTTGTCAAAAATTTCAGATTTCTTCCTCAAGAAATATATCCATGTATTCCTTGAGAAGTCATCTATGAATGAAACATAATACACAGACTTTCCTAGTGATGGAACTGACACAGGTCCAAACACATCATTGTGCACAAGTTCTAATATCTTGTTTGCCCTCTTAGCACCAGAAGGAAAACTCACCCGATTCTGCTTCCCATATACACAATGTTCACATAAATCGAAATTCAGAGAGCAATTAGACATACCTTCTACCATGCCATTTCTATGCAGTATCGGAAGGCCCTTCTCTCCAATATGTCCAAGCCTTTGATGCCATAGCATGGCCTTTTCTCCAGAGACAGCTAGGCTTTCCGCTCCACTTTCAGGAACCATAGAACTATTACACCCATCAATAACAGTGCTACCTTGTAGCTTGTACAGAGTTCCAGTCCGAACTCCCTGCATTAATACCAGTGCTCCCCGAACCATCTTGCAGGCATCTTTCTTGAACACTGTTTTTACACCTGCATCATCCATCTTGCTTACAGAAATCAGATTTCTGGCCAATGTAGGAATATGCAGAACACCAGGAAGTGTTCTAATCCTTCCACCTTGCAGCTTCAGCTTGACCTTTCCATGTCCGACGATTCTAGCCTTCCTATCATCCCCTAGGAAGACATCACCACCATCATATTTCTCATACTCGCAGAACCACTCCCTATGGGGAGTGAAGTGAAAGGATGCACCTGAGTCAATCAACCATGACTCATGATCTACATGTGTATTTGAAGAAGAAGCTAAATACACATCCCCACCTTCATCCGAGGTGGTTTTTGCCTCTGCAGAAGGACCTTCATCAGATCCCTTTCCTTTCTCAGGAGCTTTAGATCTGCATTCCTTTTTTTAGTGCCCTTCCTTTCCGCATTTCAGCACACCTTTACAAACTTTCCAGGAGATTTATATCTCCCTCTAGATTTAGATCTCCCACTCGAAACCTTATTCTTGTTTCTGTTCTGGGACCTTCCTCGTACATATAAGGCATCTCCATTCTGACCCTCCATATTTCTCCGTCTCATTTCCTCCGACAGCAAGGCTGAGACAATGTCATCAAAATTCAAGGTAGTTGTATTGCTACCTATTGCAATAACCAGACTGTCCCACGAATCTAGTAGAGAACACAACAAACTGATGCACTTATCTTCATCTGAGATTTTAATATCAACAGATGACAGCTGACTTACCACAGTATTGAAGGCGTTCAGATGCTCTGTCACCGAGTCTCCATCCTTCATCCTCAGGTTATACAGCTTTTTCCGCAGGAACAACTTATTCACTAGAGACTTAGATTGGTACAAAGTCCCAAGTTTTTCCCACAAATTCTTCGTCGTAGCTTCCCCAGATACATTCAACAATACTAAATCTGAGACACACAACCGTATTGTGCTCTTAGCCTTCTGATCCAGTTTCTTCCAGTCTTCATCTGACATTGCCGTTGGTTTAGTGCCTAGATCTACCATGATCCACTGATCTTTATCCACTAGTAGATCCTCCATCTTGAGCTTCCACAACTCAAAACTATGACCATTAAATTTCTCGATCTCTATCTTTCCGCCACTCGCCATCTTCTTTCACAGCAAGAATCGATCCCGCAGATCTCCCACTGAACAGGGTCTACCTCAAGCCCAAGCAAAAAACCGTCAGCAGCAAAGGCGTCCCCTTGAAGCCGAAACAACTCTGATACCAAATGTGGGTTTTAACCCTGAACATAAATTATCTACACACGAATCTTATAATAGAAAATAAACAATAGCGAGAGCATAAAACATAAAACAGATAAACACAGAGATTTTCCCCTGGATCCCAAATCGGGACGACCAACTTGATTTTTCATTATATTCCTTTTAGTGTTACAACACATATATATACATGCCGAAGCATACATAAACCCCAATCCATTAACCTTGGATTAGAACATAACTGTAGTTCCCTTGATCGGATCTACAAAATACCAGAGGCCGAAAACCATCGTACTCAAAAACTATGTGCAAAATCATGCACAAAACATGGGTGGGTCCGCACACCAAACAAATTTTCACCGGGGCGCTGCCCCGGACCTCAACAGTGGGAGCTGCCTCCCCCCTTTTGATCCCCCTGCTGCGCCCGGCACAACGTACAACGCATGGGGCTAGTCGTGGAAAGAATATAACACATACCCAACATTCTCTACATTGAATACATAATACATTTGCATATAAGTTGGTAGATTAAGGTGATAAGCATTTGTCCCAACCTTTTCTAAGATGGTGAATGTACCATATTTGATTGGTTTCAAAATTTTTCCTTCTCCCTTCAACATGTCCTCGCTGATGTGAAGCCATATTCAATATCCAACTTGTAATTGATGATCAACCCTTTTCTTGTCATGTCAGAATTTATATTGTTCATGACTCTTCTCCAAAAAAAATTTCACTGCTTGATGTATCATATGGATTCTCTGAATGAACTTGCGACTTTGTCTTCATCACTTCATTCATTGGAATCTTCACATTTCCCAAACACAAAATCTAAGGGTGACTTTGGAGGATACCCAAACCATGTCTCAAATGGTGAACTTTGAGTAGAAGAGTGAAACTCCCTATTGTATGCATATTGAACATAATGTATTTTTTCATCCCACAACTTAGGATGCTTGCTATAGTACCCTCAGAGAAAATGAGCCATTGTTCTGTTGATGACCTTTTTATGTCTTCCAGTTCGTGGATGAAAATTCATAATCCTATTTAGCTTGGTGTCCATCATTATCCACAAGATTGTCTACAAATATCCAAGGAATCGAGAATATCGATCTGAGACAATGGATGTGTGTTGTCCAAAATGGATCCATACATGCCGAAAAAAAAGTTAAGCATTTTCCTCATTAATAATCTATTTTTTACATGGAATCAAGGCACACATATTTCTAAACCTATCCACTACTACATACAAGTAGTCATGACCCCTTTTTGATGAAGGTAACCCCCTACAAAATCTATGGAGTTACTCTCCCAAGGATGAGAAGGAACAGGGAATGTTTGTACAACCCCAATTTTCTATTTTACAAATAGAGCACATCACACATCCCTTTACATGCTTGGTTACAATTTCTTTCATCCAAGTAAAATAGCAAAGCCTCTGCAAATAAGGCAGATTTTTTCCTACCCCAAAATGCCCAGACACAAGAGAAGTGTGAGCTTCTCGAATTACATGGACTCTTTCACTTTTAGGAATTCATAACTTTCCAATATGGTAGAGAAATTTCCCTGCAACTGATAGTTCTCCACTTGTGATCCATATCTATCATGAGATAAATAAGCATTCTTCAAAATAATAGATTCAGAAGCAAAAGGTCTAGAAAGCATAACTTCCACTTTGTTACTTGTACCCTTCTTGTACTTGATTACCAAATGGAAATGTTAAAGGAATCCCATCCACCTGAAGTGACAAGATTGCTGCAACTTGGACTATGACTAGAGGTATTGTAAGGGTTGATGGTCTATATATATGATAGTCTCCTTGCCTATCAAGTAATGTTTCCATTTCTCGACACTTTGAACCAAGGAATATAACTCTTTGTCATACGTGGGATAATTAACAACAACTTGGGAAAAAGTATTAGAGTGGTAACAAACATGCTTACGATACTACATCAATACTGCAACCATGGCATATCCACTGACATATGTATCGATATTGAATGGTTGTTGAATGTCTAGCAAGGCTAGTACTGGTGTTGTGTTGATATTTTCCTTCAAGGTGTTGAAAGCCTTATGTTACTTTCCTCCCCATTGTAAGTCCCGCTTTACACTGGTTAGGGAATGCAAAGGAGATGCAATACATGAGAAGTTAGCTATGAATCTTATTCAGTATTGAACTTCTCCCAATAAGCTTCTCACTTTTGTTGCATTTATAGGTTTAGGCCAGTTTACAATTATAGCAACTTTAGAAGGATTAATATTCAATTGACCTCCTCCAAAAATATGATCCAAATACACCAAAGAATTGCAAAATTCACATTTGGAAAACTTTACATACAATTTCTCCTTTTTCAAAGTATCCAGTACTTGGTTGACATGTCTTACATTATCATTCCATGTTTTATTAAAGACAAGAATATCATCTAGGTATACAAGCACAAATTCATCTAAGAATGGTCAAAATACATCATTCATTACACACATGAATGTAGATGGGGCATTGCAAAGCCCAAATGGCATTACCAACCACTCGAATAGTCCTTTCTTGGTTTTGAAAGCAACTTTCCATACACCATTTTCTACAATCATGATATGATGATATCCACTACACAAATCCAACTTAGTGAAATAAATAACATTATTCAATTGATCAAACAAAGCATCTATGCGAGGGAGAGGATATCGATTTTTCACCATGACCTTGTTGAGAGCCCGATAATACATGGAAATTCTCCATGTTGCATCTTTCTTTGGCACCAACACGATTGGAGAACCAGATGGGGATGAGCTAGGTTTGATGACTCCTTAGTCCAACAAGTCTTGCTCCTGCTTCTTGATTTCCTCCATTTACACTGCTGACAACCTGTGGATGCCCACATTTGGAAGAGGGGAATCTTGTTGAAGATGGATCTCATGTTGAATTTCCCTCTTGGGAGGCAATCCACTTGGTTCTTGGAGAATCTCATCATAGTTAGAAACAATATTAAATATTTATTTCCCGTGAGAAGGACTAGAACCTTTGAAAGCATCAGATGCCTCGACATATTTTTCCCTCACAACCATGAGCATACAATTCTTGTTGGAGTTGATGAGTCTCTTTATCTGTCCTACACTGACAAGAGCTAAATTGAATTTCATGCAGTGATCTCTAATAATATATTCCACCCCATCTTTGGTGGGAGGGTACTTGTTCTTATGCCTGAAAAATACTGCCTTCATATCATATAAGTACGGGCTTCCCAAGTCTATGCCATAAATTTCAAGTGGGACAATATCTAAATCATCTTCATCTATCAACTTTGAAGCAATAAAAAATCGGACCCTACACTGCTTGGGAATATTGAGTTTTGCATTGTCGCACACCCAACTAAGAGGATATGGTCTTGGATGAGGTCTCATTTCTAAACCCAACTTCTTAACAATTGATTCTGAGATCAAATTAACTTGAGAACCCAGATCAAACCATTAGAGGAATTTTGAGGTCTAACATGGACCTTCTAAGGAAATTATAAAATAATAGTGGAAATAATAAAATAAGATTAGATTACATCATCGAATTTTAGAGGGAAAAAAGAAAAACACTGATTTTTTTCAACTCGTATTATCAACTTATATCCCTATTGGTTTACTCAAATTTCGAGCGGGAACACTCGTTGGATGCAATATTTGATTCCTCATCTAAGGAGTACCCATGTTGCATACTTTCGATGGACCCTGTTACACGAAAAATGAGAAATACATGAAAAAATGATTGCAATCATGTTTTTTCATGTATTTCTCATTTTTCGTGTAGCAGGGTCAATCGAAAGTATGCAACATGGGTACTACTTGGATGAGGAATCAAATTTTGCATCCAATGAGTAGGGCGCACTCGAAATTTGAGTAAAACCTTAGAGAGATAAGTTGAAAAAGAAATTTTATTATTTTTTAATCTTTTTACTTTTTTACTCCAAAAATGGTGAATCAACCGACATGGTTGACATCATCATCTTGAATCCTATTGGTTCTTATAAAGTTTATTTTGTTTGTACATTTTTCTTAGGAGGCCCATTTTAGACCTCAATTTCTCTAATGAATTTATCTATTTTTGTGTGCTTATATATAGATACAACTCCTATATGAAACAACTCACTTATTTTTCTTTCATCATCACGAGCTTTACTTTCAGAACTTGAACTAGCATGAAATTATCTTTTATATTTTAACCCAACAAATATGATCTAAATCTCATCACCGAAATCAGATCCTAGGCCTTGTTGCGCTATATAAATTGTCTTTTGCTTCCTTTTTCCACCAAACTTAGGTTTTAAGTCTGGATGTAGCTTCCAACAATGCTCCTCACCATGTCCATATTTCTTGCAATGTGTGCAAGAGGTATCTACTTCCTCTTTCTTTGTTGTTGTTGTCTTATTTCCCTTTCCCTTTCCTTTGAACTTGTTGTTATGGGGCTTAGATGGAGGCTTCTTTGGATGGTATTCTTGTCCATGCTTCCCCCTGTTTTTAAGATGAATTGCTTTCACACTCACTTCATCTAGATTAGTGGGATCAAACATTAACAATGAGTGATGAATATAATTGTGTATAGTGCCAATGTATATCATCAAAGTTTCTGGCTTCTCTAAAGTAATATTCAATGTCAATTCTTGCTTCCTAAACTCTTCTATAAAAATTTGAACATTCTGGCCTTTGCCCTATCTCAAGTTTTTCCATTCCATCAAGGAATTTGTTGGTAACCCAATGGGTAAAATTTCCCTCTTAATGAATAAAATAACTCAAACCATGATGAAAGGAGTTTACCATTATGCTGACTACATTTATGAATTTTTCTCTCCCACCATACAAGAGTTGTGCCTCCCAACTGAAGAGATGGCATGTTGAAATGAATTTACTTTTATGCTTACTACCTTTCTCAAGTTTGCTCTCCCACCATACAAGCGTTGTGCCTCCCAATTGAAGAGATGCTAACTAATCTTTGCTTCGTTGTCTTCGATTTGTTGTATATGACAGTAGACTTGAATCTGTCTAATCCAATTGTTTAGTTTCTCCACATTATCTTCTCCATTAAACATGGGCAAATCAAATTTCATATCTAACTTTAACAATGGATTTTTAGAAGCATTTTTTTATGACTATTGAATGATGAGGATGAGGGGAAGAGGAAGAGATTGAACTTGAAGATGGAGATTCAGGAGGTTCTCCTCCACCTCCTGGGTGTACTAACACATTATCTTTTGATGGATCTCCCTCTTTCTTGCCCTCTTTTGTCATTCTCCTTTCACAATATGCAAACAACGTTTCCACCCGATCTGCCATCTGCTAGAAGGAATTGTGGAAAGCCTGCTCATTTTTTGTGTGCATGTCATTATCCTCCATTTTATTTCTTTGTGTTTCACATCCAATCTCGGGGCTAAAATACTTGAGTTTTCCTTCACCCTCTTTGAGTTTGGCCCTGATAAGCATCCACACTCACAATTCACATCAAAGAAGGCCGCTCTGATACCAACATGATCCAGGATCTTTCCTTTAGTGATGATAACCAAAATTGCTTAAAGAGCATGAAAATACCACAAATGCAATATCCATGAAGAAACAACACAAAAATAAGGCAATATAAATAATGCAACAAGTCTTGATAACGGAGTTCGCTCACAATGTGTGAGCTATGTCTCTGGGCACAACTTCAAATTGGAGAGGCCTCTATATTATTTTAGAAAAATATTGGAAAATACATAGCAAAATAATGGCAAGACCTCACATCTGGGGATGACCCAAAAATTTGTTGCTCAGATCCCAATTTTGACTGCACTAATGGATTCATGTCGAAATTTCGTGAAAAGTGACTATAAAGTTCATATGGTTTTGTCACCTTCACCTTTGGACCCCTCATGGAATCTTCTGTACTACCACAACATATTAGAATATTATAGGAATATTCCTTTAGAATATTCCCCTGAATATACTCTAGGAATATTTCTTGAAATTTGTGCATGCTTAGGGGTGGGTCCCCTCTTGGCCTGCGTGTTGGGCGTTGATACGTTGAACCCGCTCTCCTCTGTGTTGTTGGTCCCCTGATCCATGCGTATGGAAATGGGTTATATACATGTGGCTTGGCAGGCATACCAAAGGCTTATGGTCGAGCGTGTTGGTTGGCATTGATATGTTAAGAATGTTGGTTGGCGAGGGTTTCAGTGTCAAACCCTCAACCCCCCTACTCGCTTGGTTAATATATAATGTGGTGGTTATAAGTTTGTCTGCATATGTTATGTTTGGTGAATGATAGCCATGACTCATTGGTGTTCCTTTGGCTCGTCTCTACTGAGGTCGAGGGTTCGACCCCCAACCGTCACAACAATTTTTTTTTAATAGTGTAGACCCATTTTTCCATCCGCGGGGTGCCATGTTGTGCCTAGTGATTGGGCCATGTGGTGCCTGCGAATTGATCCACATATCTTGCCAACTTGATGCCATGTAAAAACATGTATCCAACCACGTCAACCACCACTGGGGTGCCATGTCATGCCAAGCGGCGTTTATGGTGGGTGACACAAGGTTATTATTTTCCAAAAAATTCAGATGAGCGTAACTTTATCATGTGAAATTTGATTGATGTGTCATTCGTGCCATTAGAATCATTTCAACGAGATCTACGACTTGGTGCCTTTTTTGCTGAGATTTGAGGAATTCAAATTTTTAAGCCTTTTTGGATCCTCCTAGATCACTAGTCATCAAAATTATGTTTTTTTATGCTTTTCTTATATCTAATTTTCCATCAAACATATGAATGGAATGTCCTTGCTGGCGAATCTGAGTAAGGGACAACAAGTTTCTCTGCATTTCTGAAGGTAGAGTAAATCATGCAAAAGAATTTTAAGAAGTCTAGGTAGTTTAAGCCTAATGATGCCAAGTCTAGATGGCTTGGAAGTTGACTTGTCTACAAAGCACACTATTCCATCTACATTTCCACTAAGGTCTTCAAAGGAGCCTTTCGAAAGGTCATATGGCAAGTTGCTTATGTATGAATAAGTCATTCATCTTTCCAAGAAGAAAATGAAGTATGAAACAAATATTAAGTTACTCCAATATTGCAATGTCCAACAATGTAATGAGAAAATTTAGGTGCTTTACCTTTTGCTTTATCTAGTGTTTTATGTTTGTATTTTTGTTCTTGCTTGATTCTCTCCCAGGGGATTTTGTATGTGAATGCATCATGTCCAATTTTATCACAACAAATGCAGTGGAGATTATATTTTTCTCTTTGATGGTGTTTACCCTCCCTACCTTTATTATTCTCCCTCCCATGTTCTCTTCTACCTCCTCTTCCAATATGAGAATCATGTGACTGGTTCTTTTCTTTTTATGCAAGCCACACCACCCTTCAGGGGGTTGAGATGGTGTCTCCTCTACCCAAAATCTTTCTCCTATCATGCAAACCTCTCAAGAAGAGAGTCAAAAGTAATGTTCTTGGGTTATGTACTAGCTTGTAGGATTAAATATAGTGTCAGTATTTGGGATAAAGAGCTTTGACAAAGGAAACAAGAGGAATATCCATCTGAAATTTAGTGGCATTTACATCATGTGTGGTGGCTCTAATTCTATAGGTTAAGGCCAAGGGTTTTGGTCCACACAATCCAGCAGGGGCCCTAGGAGGGGAACTTATGGGACAAAAACCCGTTGTCACCTCAGTCAATGTCCCTCGCTTTTTACATACTTTCACTAATGGGAGGAGTCTTGGCATGGGGCAATCACTTGTAATGAAGATATCAATGATGAGGTGTGAAGTGATTCCCAAGGTCCATTCAAGGAGTAGCTCAATTAGGGCTTAATGATTCAAAATAAGCTAAGGTATCTCCAAGAAAAATCCACGAGAAATATGTAGACCTACGGTTGGATATATTCAATGATGATGAGTATGCCTAAGGTCAAGACCTCGAATATGATATAGGACCTTTCTAGAAGCATTATGAGATGATATGCCACTTGAAATAGGATTTTCACTTTACTGAAAAGACCTAGAAAGGAGCATATGCGAGACATAGGGTTTATGAGTAATCATGGGAGGAGCTCCTCCAATGTGCTTCCCAAGCCAAGATAGGATAGGGAAAGGGTTAAGGATGATCAATTACTTTGAATTCTATGTGAAAATGACCCTCAATAAGACCACCAACCCAAGATGTTTAAGATGGGCTTCCAAAGATGTAATTAGGGCTTGAGTTTTCTTCAAAATTGAACATGATAATTTTGCCAAACTTTGTGAACCTATAGAGGAGACACCAATGTAGTTTTCTATCCAATTGGTTTTGAAAAAATCCTCTAAATAAATTCACAAGGAGCCCTAGTTGGTCATCTAGGAATGGGGTCGAATTTTTTTACAAAGAGGAAAAGAAAGATAAGGAGAAGGTGACCACCAATTTTACTTGGATCAATGCCTAATCCTTGAGCTATGGAGTCTATGATGATACAAAATTTTTCTTGTCTTCAAGAAGACTAAAAGGTGATTCCCTAGCAACCACCTTTTATCAATTACCTGCCCAATATCTGTGGATATTCATGGAAGGAAAACAAGTTTCAATTCACTATGATCATTCATATACTTGTTATTCAATGAGTAACATGTGCAATCTACCATCCAACAATATTTACAATGATATTCAATAAAATTAGGGAACAAAAGATCTAGCTAGTTTCAATGATTCCACACATTAGACATTATTCAAGAAAAAATTTCAGAAAATAACAGTTACAAGATAACAAGAGATATATCCAACCATAGAACAAAAATTAGCTCCAAGAAATAATGAAAAATTCAGTTCCCAAATATACCGAAATGAATCAATAAATATCCAATAGAAATCCAAGAATAAGTGTGAAGTTCGTGCAAGAGAAATAATCCAAGAAGTGATGATGATGATCTCTCACAATGGGAGATATATCTATTTATATGATCCTTTATCTAATTAAAATTTTCCTAATAGCCCCTACAATCATAAAATAATGTGCAAATAACATGTCCTTAGTGACAAACTCACATGTAGCTCATAAAGTGATGAAGAAGCCACCCATAAGTGAGCTAAAATGATAAAATCATGGTGTATAAGGGTTGTTGGAAGGCTGAAATGAGTCCTTAAGGTGCCATAATAAGGGTGAGAGCTCCATGAATGATGATCAAGGGGTTGGCCCCTTAAACTTTGTGCAAATTATCATGGGGTGCTCCAAAGTGGCTCTAGGGAACAAGTAATGGTCTAATGGGTCTCCTAATGAAAAATACGCATGTAAACTACTCCAAATGAGGGCACGAAAGATGGTGCTTGCCCTTACATGTCTCAAGGATGAGACAAACATTCTCTGGGCCTCGGATCAACTGACAAACCTTGTATATATTGTTAAGCCAACTAGGGTCACTGCTTGTTCAAGTGCATCATCTCGCATATAATGTGGGGCAATGCACAAGCTGCTGAAGCTGTTGAGAGTGCCCATAAGATGAGACAATGTTATATAACATTACAGAGTCCCATGGCTCTCAATGCATCCCCTGCAAGTGTAAATATGACCTTTTAGTGGGCTTAGGCCCTAGTTAAGTTGCCCAAACCATGGTGAAACCACCTACCAATCTTTTATAATATCCAATGTGTCTCCTCACCTTTAGGTACGATAATTCATTAAGACATCTAAGTGAATCAAGATTTTTAGTCAAGGGCATAAATGAGAGTTCATAATGGGTTTCCCTTCAAAATTTGGGGCTTTGAGCATGTAATGGTGTTACCTCCCTAGGTAAGAGTGGTTAATAAATAACCCTATTAGGTGTTCCCAACCCCTAAAGGGAAGGACATATCCAAGGTACATCCTTCAAGTGGTTGGTGTCATGTGGATTGGGACACAAGGGTCTCAAGGCCAAATGCAATGGGCTCAAGGGTGGTAATGATGAGGTATGTCCACATATTTGGATGTATGAATATAAGAGGGAGAAATAATGGTACATGAGTTACCCTGACTATTTGTTTTTCCACCCTTATCCATTTTCCTTTTACATTTTATTGATTTTTCTTTCAATTTACTGCTTGGGGCTCCAAGGAATGAGCACATGTTGTGTATGGTGTAATAGTGATTACGCCCTTAAGGTGGGGCCTTTCATTACCAATCATGGGTTGGGAAATGCATGGGTTCCTTAATGATGCAGGGGGCACTCACAGGGACCCTAGGAACCGAGGTGATGGCCATAATGATAAGGGGTGGAGCTCATGTTTGGATTTTTCTCACCTGCTAAATTTTATTGTCTTGACCATGTTTTGCATTTTGTGGTACTATTTACTTTTGTATGTGGCCATGATATGCTTTAATATTTTTTTAGCTGCATCAAACTCTAGGGCATCGTACCATACTTGAACCAGACATGTGGACAAGTGGAGGGGGGTTACTAGAGCCTTTTGGACCTTGTGGTCATGTGGGCCCAGAGAGGGAAGATGATGAAATAGGGCATGTAATGTGCAAAGGGGAATGAAAAATTATGAACATGAAAAAATGGTCGTGCTACCAAAATTAGGGTTTCCAAATTAGTGCCTATCCTAAAGTTGTAAGCCAATAGGGGAGATCCCAAGGGACTAGGGTTGACGATTGAACCCCCATTTAAGGTGAGGGAAAAAGACTACAGTCAAAACTCTTCCTTCTTCCAAGTCACCCAGTAATCCATACGCAAGTGTGCCAAAGAGAAACAAGAATAAGCACTTTATTGTACGATGAAAGACATACCTTTAGGATTGGACGACCCACCTTCAAACATACGTTCTCAACATATGGGTGAGGTACATATGATTGGCTCAAGGAGCGAAGATCAACTGACACAATATCGGCTACATTGGTGGCTATCAAGGGTTGTTGGTTATCAACTGAATACAAACTTAGGTGAAAAACTCTCCTATAGGGTCACCTACTAGTGGTAGGTAATAGGATCATCGTATTTCAACTCAAGGTTGAATATTTTGATCATCAATTGAACAACTTATAATTCTAAATGTGATTCATATAAGTATTTTAACTTCTTCAATGCATCATAAGAATTTGTAATTGGAATAATATGACAACTCACCTCTTCATTTATAAAATAAGCAATTAGAGCATAGGTATTGTTGTTTTTGTTCTCCCAAATGGTTAGTTCTTTGTCTAATGTGGACTTGATAGGTGCATTGTCACCTTCTCTTTCATAGACAACTTTCCATAAGTCATTAAATATGGTGGTGTTCTTGATATTTCTATTCCATTCTTGGTAATTCTCCTTGCTAGTGAGCACTACACCAACAATAGAGATGAGAGAATTCATCTTTTCTATGAGGTGTCTTGATTTGGTGTAGAAGCCAATCAAATCCCTATACCAAATAAATGAAAAGTGAAGACCAAAAATGTGGAATGATTCCAAAATAGAGAGTTGAGAGCCTAAATGAGCCTAAATGTAGGAGTTATTAATGGGAGTTGAAATGCATGCAAGGAGGAAATACAGGAAGAAATACACTTCCATGTTGTCATTCTATTATCACAAACTTATCCTATACACAAAACCCAAAAAAAATTCCTTTGCAAACTTTTTCAACGGTTGACATAATATATTCACAATTGAATATATATATATGTGTGTGTGTGTGTGTGTGTGTGTGTGTGTGTGTGTGTGTTAAGATAAAAAAACATAAAAAGTTGATAGGTAACCTTATGTAACACAGTCTTACCCAACACATGAAAATGACAAAAAAATATCTAGGTGAAAAAGTTATCAACATAATTTATACATATTCCTCACGTCCAATTTGAAATTCTACCTCATTCTGCTTTGAGTTAGAAAACACCATTCCACCCTTTTCACATACGCATGATGGCATGTCTTGGGAAGAAGAGAGTTGTACATGTTAGGCCATCCATAATAGTTTTTACTAAGAGGGCATTGAGGCAATTAAGAAACACTATAAATGTTATCACTTCCCTAAGATGTTTGGTGTGTAGTTTTATGCATTCTCACTAGAGCTTGTGTTTGTTGTTCTCATTCTTCATGTGATGGCAAGACACATTTATGTGAAGCTTAGAGCGATTTTTTCCTGTGGAGAAGGAGAGTCACCTCAAAGAGCCATGGTCGTGGACACCATGTAGATTCTAATTATTATAGAGATGGTAGAAATTTCTGATTCCACTAGGTATATAAAATAATAAAGAGTATTTAGAGCCAATAAATTGAACTACAAGCTAGACTGGAAAATCTGAACATAGATTGGACAAGAAACGCCTGAAAGTAGCATGTTATGAGTAGGGAAGAGATAGGGTGTATGTCTAATAGTGACAAGATAATATCAGATTTTACAAGCCAAGATAGAAAAAAGGAAGATCTGATGGGAAGAGAGGCCATGGCTGAGCATATGATAGCGATGGTAGAGGAGTTGCTGAGAAAGGTAGAAGTGCCTAAATTTTGGACTTGTGGCTTTGATACCATGTCAGACCAAGTAAAAGAACTCCTGAATTGATTATTTGCATTAATTTTAACATAAGTATATAACATGAAGAGATGTGACCTTTGGGATTCATATTACAAGGTCACTTCCTATTCTAAATGTTCGTTTTCCTTTATTTACACATATAGAAATTTATTCACCCAATACCTACGGATTAAATGTCTATCAAACTTTAGTTCTAGTGATAGAGGATAAGGGATTTGCAATTGAGTTCAAGAACTAACAAGTTCTCATTCAACCAAATGATTTCAGGCTAGATATAGCTCAAGTAATAGAGGTTAGAGAAGGTGATTTGTACAAGTTGCAAGGTTAATTTGTTTAAGATTTGGTGCATAATAATGAAAACTTGTGTGAGTTGTGGCGTAAGAGGACGAGCCACTTGCACATTGGAGTGTTTCCTATTTTGAGAGAGAGAGAGTGACAACATTTCCAAATTTTATTATTGAGATGCATGGTGTATGTAGAGGGTGCACTCTTGGCAACCATGCCAAGGATGCTTTCCCAAGCAATGTGTTAAGGCCCTTGTGCCCCTATGTTAAGGCCTTAATAATAATTCATTATTAGTTTATTTGTTATGGGTTTGCAAAAACCTTTCATTGTTGTTACACGTCATTTTGTCACCATGACATTTGACTGTCAATATGGGTCTATCACCATAAATATCATGTTCCCTTAGAGATAAAAAAACACCCATGTTCCTGAACCAAGTCTTGGAAATTGGAGAAAATCTCTTTAAAACTTTTAAAATATTACTTGCATACTTTTTATAGCATTTTCCTGCACATGCGCTGATGCTTCTTCTTTTAGCCTTGGCGATCGTTGCTCTGTTCGCCACTAAAACCTGCACACCCCCGTAAAAAGGAAGTAAATATAAAAATTAACTTCTAGAATATTAGTTGGTCAAATATTCTCCCAACTGGAAGCCTTTAGAGTCATGCCAGTTCGAGCTTTATCCCTCTACTCATGGAGCTTATCCCTTGGCCAAAGGAACCCAAATCCCTTCATGGGAGGAACTCATCCCTCTCTTAATGGATCTGAAACTACCTCAATCTCTCTATAAATTGAGCTGAAGTTTCAGGTTGAAGGGTAGATAATAATTTGTATAGATTCTAAGTTGAAGAGAGTTAAGAGAGTTCATAGTTTCTGAATTAGTAAGTTGTTGTTGGCACATTGAAGATTATACCTTTGCGAATATGACTTCATGCTGGTCATTCTAGAGAGGAAGGATTATCAGAATGAAGGAAACGATTAAGCAGACACATGAGAGAAATTTGTACAACATCAAGGTATAGTTATAAGGTTTCTCTTTTAATTTCTGATAATACATATGGATCTATTTTTCTCATTGTCTTGTTTTTGAATTCATGAAAATTATGTCAATACTTAGACTCCTTGATCACTAAGTTGGATTAGTATTTATGATTATTATATACTATAGGTGCTTTGATCTTTTGCATTGTTTGTGATTGCAGTTTCTTCTCAGCATTGAAGAATTTATTTGGAGAGAGGCAAAATACTACATTGAACGTCTCAGTTGATAGGTAGGAGCATAGCCTCCTTATTTCAAGGTTGTAATAATCTAAAATACAAATAATATAGAGAAAGAGATATTCAATGGATATTTGTTTCTAGTTACTTGGAGTACTAGGGAGATCACTCTTGTTCGTAAGAGGGATTAGTCCACAAAACAAATTGACAACCATACTGGGGAAGACAAGTTTATTTTTCTTTGGTTCTATTCAGTTTGACATTCTAGCTTTCTTATTTTGACTTCTTTGAGTGTGGTTGGGTACATAAAATTTTAGATTCTCTGAGATAGAAAACCTTAAAATTATTTTTTCCAAATTTTCTCTGCCCTGTGTAGTTTTCTGTGGAAAACAGAGTGACAACTTGCACGAATTGTCAGCATAGTTCAGTGGGCATGCGCACTGGTGTGAATTGAGAAGCTGCGCACCCCCTTGGAAATTTTGAAAAAAATGAAATTTTCTCTTTTAGAGTTAGATAACCAAATTCTTGAGGTTTAACCTGATCTATATCAGTTGTCATAATCTGTGTATGATCTGAAAGGACTGTATTAGTTTGTTGTGCTAAGTGTCTTTTCAGTTATAAAACATGTGTATACTTGTCTCCATAGTTTGCTTAAGGATTGAGGATTTTAACCATGAAATATAGATGATTTTAGTGAATAAGAAGCATGAAATAAGAGCAAATAACATTGAACAGTAGTGTAAACAGAGAAATAAAACAACACATAACATTTACATAGTAGACCTGATGAATCAGTTCTCCCCTCCTAGGCTACATCTGTTGGTCCAGCTCCCAATGGCATGTCCATATTTCATTATGCTAAAAAAATTGCAAATACATGTAGTTACATGCCTCTAATGGCCATTTTCTCTGCACCAATCACTCCAGAATTCTCCAATTAGTCTAGATTGACTCTTCATTCACTTAGAATGGGCGAAAATTGAGCCTCCAACTCATTTGCCCAGTAACACCTAGAAAAGCTCCACTAATTGTGGAGAACTCCACTTAACTAGAGCTATTTTAGCCAAAACTGCACAAAAATAGGGTGCGCTCTAAAACTCCACCATCGCTTACTGTAAAATTAAATGTTATGGGTAGGGGGTGGCCACATGCCAACCCCAAAAACCCACGGTTATAGTTAATGTCAGAGCGGAACTCTAGGCTTAATCCGTGGTAAAGTTGTTTAAACTCGCATTAGAAGTCACGTTAACCGAAATTGTCGGTGAACTAACCACGTAGAGTTTCCACATATGATAAGTATCGCATATATGTTGGCGAGTTAAGATCTGAAGGTTACGTTTTATGTTAAGGTTTGTTGCAATGCCATGTGATAGCTCCATGGGACCGCCGACAGTCCCAACTGCCGAATGCATATGTTTTAAACTTTAAATATAACTGGTGCACCATAGTAGTTAAGTAACATCTTGTAGCTCAGTTGGTGGATACCTATGCGTGTAGGCCGGAGGTTGCGGGGTCAAACCCTGCGGACCTCTACCAAAATTTTACACTAACCTCTTGGGAACACGTGGTGGCCTCAGGGTTGGACACATGTCACCCTATAATTGGTCCACTAATAAACATCGTACAATCCACCAAAAAATTACAATGCGCCACTTGTCATCCACTAATTGGCTCTGAGAAAAGGAATATTCTTTGGAATATTCCTTTTTTTCTGACTGTGCATCCTCCATGCTGATTGGGCATCCTAGTTAACCCTGTCACAAAATTTAGTTGTTTGGGAATTCGATCAGAATGCAATATCTCCCTCATATGACATCGGTTTTTTGAACTGTTCACGGTGCTGGAATCAAGAATTCAAGATCTATGCAACCATCCTAGTTTCAACCCAATCCTGTAACTTTCAATTTTGAGCAAAATTTATGAACTCTTGAATAGTGTATGAGCTCCTTTTTAACACCTTAGAGTCTTGTTTGATAAATCATCCTTTTTGCATTATACAGTTAGGGTTTGCCCTGGTTTTTTGTTGCTCCTTTTGGAAGATAGATTCATTTTCCAAAGATCACTGGTTTTATGTTATTATCTCCTTGAGCCACCAGGATTATTGCCAACCTTACATTTTTTCAATATTTGTTTCTTATTCGATTGCAAAACCAAAAAGATTCTAGATCACCGAAGTCTGATTTATCTCAAGATAGTCTTTCATGATTTCATTTGTGCTAGGTCAATTGGAAACATTTTTAGTCTGATTACAACTAAGAGAAATCATCAGAAAGACACTCATAGGTATCTTAGTTAGGATTGATAATTAGAACTTTGATTTTCTTTGAATTTTTTGTACTTTTAGGAGTTTCCTTCTTTTGAGATTTGTTTGTTTATCAACATTGTAGTTTTTGTCTTTGTAATCAACTGTAATTTTCTTCACAAAAGAGACATTGATCATGCTTGGAAATTGTGTTCTTAATGAAATTGTTAGGCTTGTCGAAAAGAAATTTTATTTGAAGTTTTAGGAAACTTGTACTTTTGAGTTCAAAATTCCTTCAACTTTCTTCTAAATAGAATTCATCGAAATAAACGTGTTTCATTTTTCATATTGATGCATTTAGAGTATTTTGAGTCAGGTCAAAACATCATCAAGTTTCATCTCCATTCCCCTTTGCGTTAATAATAGCCAAATCAATACAACACTTAATAAAATCAATATAGATATTTTTTTTACATTTTCTAGGGCTCATTCCACCAATTTAGCTTAGGCTAGTGCGTTGGCATAGGTTGTAATAAACGTTACAAAGTAGTTAAAACAAACAAGTAACATATTGTAGTAGGAAAATCCAATTGTTGCATTTGTACTCTGGGAAGCTCTTATTAAAAGAGTCAAGTACGAGGTCATGTCGGACCCAGTGAGGTAATCGTACCTACTTCATTGATGAAGATAGAATATGTGCACTTAATACAAATGGTAAATCTCAGATTAACCGTTGTCGAGGAGCTTGGGGTCACTTGTTAGCAAACCTTAGATTTAACTTGTCGGGGAGCTTTCAACGGGATTGAGCTTGATACTTTGCCCTTGCATGTATATCGAATCGTAGATTGTTCCCCCAAGTTAAATTGTCTCAATTGGTGACCTTAGTGTCCATAATATTTAGGATTTCCAAAGGTGATGGTGGAGGGAAGGTCCCATTGTACATGGAGCATACATTAACTAGACTCACTTGGACTTTTTGGAGGGTACTCTTCACTTCGAGATGGCATAGTGGAATTACTTGCATCATATTGTTTCATTAAGCAGGTTGTCACGGTAGCTGTTCCAACTGCCAGTTTTCCACATTAATTTCTGTGACGTTGGATTTCATCACCAACTAGTGCTTTTATTGTGGAAAAATATTGTTTATGTGTGGTTTGTCCCTTAGATTTTGTAGACGCGTGTTCATTTGCTTGATTTTTTTAGCGACCTTAGGTGTATTCTTTTGAAATTTTTTGATTTCGTGTGTTAAAATATTGACCGTGGCTAAATTTCTGAGACATTCACGTAGAATGTAGGGGAAACCCCCTGAGTATACACCCAGTTAATTGGAAAAAATTAAAACTGAAAGAGTTCAACAATCAGGAACTGGGGCTACTGAACAAGGAGAAACATCAATTGTAAAACATCCTGATTTCAAAGTTAATCAACCTCATATAATTGAAAAAGATGAAGAACAATCAGAAATTTCCAAAGTACTTACAGTTGAATCTGTTACTGGTGAATTGTCAGATACCCAATTCACTGAACCCGAAATATCTGAGCTTGAATCTGAATCTACTTCGTCTGAGTTACCTTCGGATCTCATAGCCCCGACTCCTGGTCGTCCTCGTTCACCTCGAGTGAAAATGATTATTACTGAGAATATTCCTCCTGGCCTATTTAGTATTGAAGATATTTCTGACGTGGAAGAAGAGATCACAATTCCTTCGTGTCAATAATATTTAGATCTAAGGTATAGTGAACAAATTTACCCTTTATTTCCTTTTAGACCGGATCCTTGGTATCATCAAATTACTGATTTTCTGCATAACCCTGGTTACAATCATTCACGACACCGCATACCTTTTTACTCTATACCCAGAGGTAGTTACATGGCTTCACCAAACATGTCTACTGAGTCATCTATGTTTTCTTCATCACCAGAAACATTTTTGTACAGAGGTCCATCTGTTCCTGCTAGGTATCAGTTGCTCTATGGAAATTTCTCAGGAGCATCTCCATCTTCCGAAACTTTCACCAAATCAACTGTTCTCTATGGATCTACCATCGAACCTTTGAAAACGAAACATGTCTATATGTTTTCTAGAAATATTCCTCAAGCTAGCTCTCAAGGTGGCTATATAGAATCTGGGGGGCAGCAGCGTTTTCAAGAGCAGCCATCCTTTCAAGGAGGAAAACCTTTTGCTGGAACTTATCCCTCGGTTGTAGGACAAAATATTCCCGGTAATTATCAAACTTATGTTCCAATGCCTCAAACTGGTTATGGTAAACCTGATGTATCACAACCTTTGATGGGATCTCCTTACCTAGGAATTAATACTGTGTGGAATCCCTTGTTGAATCAACAATATTTGTAGCCTACTTTACAAGTACCTTATAATCAACTTGCTTAGTCAGCTGGACAATTTGGTTTTACCCAAGTCCAACAGCCTATTCAAATTGCACTTCAAATCACCCCACAGGTATCTGTGTCGAGTAGTCAGCAGGCTGCTCCGAGTACTCCAAGTACTCCTATCCAATCTGCTGTACAAATTTTTGTTCAACAACCGAGTACACCTATCCCTAGAGTTTCTCAAACCCCTGTTGTTACAACCCTTCAAACGAAAACACCAACGATTACACAGGCAGTTCCTCAAATTAAAGCTCATCAAACTGGACCTACAGTTAAATCTATTCCTCGAACCTCTATAGGACAAACTAGTGCAACTACAGTTCAAACAAGTCTACCTTTTACGGGTCAAACCTTTCAAGGTTAGTTTGTTCAAAGTCAACCATTTCAAGGGAAATTTCAATATGGACAAATGGGACAAAATCCAAATTACCAGAGCCAAACATACCCTAGTTATACATATCAAATACTAGCTCAGCCTCAGTTCGGTATGGCTAACACTGGACACCCTGGAGGTATTCCAATCCCAACTGCACATGCTATCTAGGTTTTCCTGGATATCCTCCTTTGGGTACTGGTATTGTTCCTCAAGGTTATCAGTGTGCATAGCAAGACCCTAAGGTTACTGTTCATTGAAACTTTAGATTTACCGGACTTGTCTCGGCTAACGAATGATCTGATTTATTATCTTCCGTTTTGGCCAGTAATGCCCACTAATTTTCCTAATGATATTCAAAAGTTTGAAGGAAAATCAGGAGAGGACCCCTCAAATCATGTGCTGAATTATCATTTGTGGTGTGCATCCAAATCCTTAATCAATGATTCCATTCATTTGATACTTTTTTAGAGAACTTTGATCGGCTTAGCTGCAAAGTGGTACATTGAGTTACCACGTGGTTATTTCAATAATTTCAGCGCCTTAACAACAACCTTCCTAACTCATTTTCAGTTTCCAATCCGTTATGACAATGACACAAAATTTTTGACTTCATTAAAACATAGTACATCTACATACATTTCAGATCACATACATGAATTGCGACGTAAATGACGTTTAGTGAAAATTTTCATTCCGGATCAAATTCTGGCAGAATGGTTCATTAAATTATTGCTTCCTAAGAGTACTAAAGATGTAGCTAAGGGAGGCGTTGTAACAGAAGAGAAGGTCATAGCTCAAGCACAGTACTTGGGCCTTGTTTACACACAATCTAGTACTCTATGAAAAAATTCCTGATTTACCACGCCTAGTTCTCATTCCGCAAACGATGTAATTGGTACAGTAAACGTGACAAAGAGTAAGAAGAAATCATCTAAATCTACTTCTCCAATTATAACTCTACCATATTCACCTAAAGGAGATCCTTCCCTAGAAACTTCTGTCAAGATTCACGTCGTAGTCTCATCTACAACCAAAGCTAAATCATTCGGCAATAAGAAGAAGGGGAAGGGTAAAAATATATATAAAAAAACACTTCTCCCAAAGAGAAAGATGAAAAAACCAAATCGTTAGATGAAAAATGGAAACCTCGTTATCCTTGTCTTATCCGTGATGAGGATCACTACACCAAAGAGTGCCAACATTGGGCCGAGGTATCCAAATTTTTCAGTTCACCCACACCTACTGTCTTGAAGATAATTTTCTATCTCAAGATAGAAAAATAATCAAATCTTCTTCCAATTCATCATCGGATATCCTGATGATGTCCAAGGTTATGTTTGTGACACGATCTCAATACTATGGATCTAAGAGTCTTGTAACTGGTAAAGAAACTGAATCATCTAGTTAACCACCAATATCCACTCCTTCAGTTTCCGAACCATTGCAAATCGAGAAACCAAATATTGATTTAGTGATTAAACCGCCTGCCAAAGGTGTACTTCGTAAATCGGCTTTCAATCCACATGTGAGAGGCGCTCATAATTACAATATTGTTGAAGATTTTTCCATATCCCCTTCAGCAATTTTGGCCCTCGAAGTGCTACAATATTGTCCAGCTCAAAGGAAATTACTATTATCATCTATAGTAGCAATTGATCCTCAAGACTCAAATCTTATTGTCTTTGATCTTGAAAACTTTGTACCTAGACTCCCACATCGAATGGCTTTTCAAATTCTTGTATTAGTCAAATCAAGGTGAGTTTTTCGCACAGTAATTGATGAGGGAGCATCTATGTGAATTATGTCCTTAACTTGTTGGAAAAATCTTGGTTCTTCGACAATCAGCTAGTCACCGACTATTCTTAAAGCCTTTGATGGAAGAGGTTTTCACCCATTCGGAATACTCCAGGATCTGCCTATAGAAGTAGAGGGAAAAACCGTAACACTCAAGGTGGAAGTTGTTGATGCCCCTCTTGATTACGACCTTCTTCTGGGTCAAAGTTGGTCTTATGCTATGATTGTTGTTGTTTCATCAGTCTTTCGAATGATAATGTTTCCTCATAAAAGAAATATTGTTAAAATCGATCAATTGTCTTACTTTGCTTCAAACCCTACTTCTACAGATAGTATCAATTCCTATTGACCTATCAATTAAACTCAGAATAATTGAGAACATTCATATAGGTTCTTCTTGCTCGATTGAAGTGATCAAAATCTACAAAGCCCTATTTCAGGAATTCCGAGGAATTTTTGTCCGGTCTTATGAATAAATGCCAGGTATTGATCCTAAGATTGTTATTCATGAAATTAAGACATACGCGGATGCTAAGCCTATTAGACAGAGTTTACGTCCAATACATCTGCAGAAAGTTGCTGCAATTAAAGCTGAAGTTGAAAAATTACTACGTGCAACATTTATTTATCCTATTCCTTTGACAAATTAGGCATCTAACACAGTTCCTGTAACCAAGAAACAAGGGACTATCAGATTATGTGCTGATTATCGGGATATCAACAAGGCATGTCCTAAAGACAATTATCCTACCCCTTATATCGACCAAACTATTTATGATTGTGCTAGGAACAAAATATTTTCGTTTATGGATGGATTTTTTGGCTACAATCAAATCAACATACTCCCTATTGATAAACCTAAAACATAATTTATATGTCCATAGGGCACGTTTGGATACTGTAAATTACCATTTGGACTAAAAAATGTTGGAACAACTTTTCAATGAGCTGTATTATGCATTTCATGATATCAAACATATTGTACAACCCTACCTGGATGACTTATCTGCTCATTCTTTACGCAAACAAGATCATCCTACACACCTATGTGCCATCTTTATGAGATGTAGGCATTACAACATTCATTTGAATCTACACAAATGTGTATTTTTTGTGCAATCAGGACATTTACTTGGGTTCATTGTTTCAAAAGAAGGCATTCGTGTCGACCCATCGAAGGTTGAGGCTATTGTTAATCTACCTCCTCCTTCCACTCTTCGCCAACCCCAAAGTTTGCAGGGGAAAGAAAAATTTCTGCGTTGTTTTATCCCGAACTATGCGAAGTTAACTAAAGGTTTCACCTAGTTGTTAAAGCAGGATGTTCCATTCATTTGGGACGAGCTTGTCGATAAAGCTTTTGATGCGTTTAAACATGCGTTGAACCATGCACCGTTGTTGCATCCGCCTGATTATCACCAAGATTAATTTTTGTATTTAGCTGCGTCTGATTCCACAATTGGACTGGTTCTAGTTCAAGAAGATGATTCTAACAACGAACATGTGATTTATTACCTAAGTAGAAATCTTAGCCCGACGAAAATCAAGTATTCACATATGGAGAAATTGGCCTTGGCAGCTGTTCAAACTATCCAACGATTCCCTCATTACATATTGTTATGTAAAACCACAGTGATATCTAGTTACAACCCGATGATGTAAATTTTGATGAAACAATTTCTCAGGGGAAAATACTCTAAATGGATATGTAATATTCCCAATTATCCATGAGCTAGTTGGAATATTAAATTGTGTTTTTGCTTCCTTGTTTGATGAATAAGAGGGTATGGAGACCCATAAATCTCCTTAATATGAATAAAATCAATGCTAATATGAAAGGAGGACATATTAGTAGCTAAATTGAGCACCCTTACGTGTGAAAAGGAGCTGGAGCATGAAGACTGGGTAAAATTTGACCAAATCAACAGTGTTGTCATGGAGTAGTGGCATTCATTGAGGGACAACGCAGTTTTAGTTGAAGAATCTTTGCATGGAAGTAGTGTCTTAAATGAGTGAGGCCAAGGGTGAGGAAGCTCACAACCTATATAAGGAAGAGGATGGCAACCATATTGGATTCATGTTATGTTTATTATATTTTGATATATGGTCTAGCTTTCTTCAGTTGTTTAGCTAAGATTGCAGTGTTGTTTAGCATAGGGTGTTCTCGAGTGGGAATCCCACCTCTTTCCTTGAGAAGCCTCCAGGAAGAGCTTTGCACTATATTTCCACATTCAGGAATTAAGCCAAGCTCCATCTTTCATCTACATCGCAGGTCCTGTTGAGGGTTGTGTTGTGTTGCAGGTTGCAGCAGTGGAGAACACGTTTGGGTCACTTCAGTGCTTATTTCCCGTGGAGGAGGGTTACCTTCCATTGGGAGGTTAGTAAGGAAGGCCCTTGAGCCTTGTTGCAACATTTGGAATCAGGCCACTTATTTATTTGCCCCTATAATGTAGTTTCTGTCTTGGACTGCATTATTTTCATGGAGGAGTTGCAGGGTGGTTTCCGTGCACCATCTGGGGAGGAGGTTTTCTAGAGAAGGGATCAACCTTTCATCTAGAGGATCTATTGGAGGAGGCTATATTCTTTGCCATATCAGATCAACCACATCTTTCCAGCTGTATTGTTGCAATGAATTGTCATCCCTAGGGCTTTGATTCATTTATTGTATTATGGTGTATTTCTGAAAACCCTCTTGGGTTCTTGTTGGAGGTTGTATAGAGCCTTAAACTTCATTGTATATTCTTTCTTGAGGCATATATCAGCCCCTCATATTTTGTATGTTCATTTGCTATAGCAATGCACCTTATGACTACGCTGTAGCAGTCTTCCGACATTTTTGATATAGTAGAAGCACCTCAATATTGAGGTTTTATCTATTAGAGGCTTATTGTATCTTGTTTTATGGCTTTTGACCCATTATTTTATACATATATGTTGTTTTTATGATGAATGGAAAGGCTCCATATTGGTTTCATGTTTTTGTATGATGTTTTACACTGCTATTCCAACATTTTTCCCTATATTCATGCTTTTCCCATTTGGTAATATTACAGGATCGTTATCCTGCAAGAGTTTGATTTGAAATTAGAGAAATCCAAGTCTAAGAAATCACTGGTATTCGCTGAACTTATGTGTGATTTTCCCAATACTGAATCTGAAAAGGTGGAAGAAAACCATCTTGCTGATGAATCTTTGTTTCTAATCAGTACATTAGATCCTTGATTTTGGGATATCATTATATATCTCCAGGGCCAAACCTTTTGGCCAGAGATTTCACGATAAGATCAATGGAGAATTCGATACCAATCTCAGCAATATAATATTGTTGGTGACACTCTTTATCATTGTGGTGCTGATTCTGTTTTTCGACGATGTATAACTCATAAAAAATTTGAAAGGGTTTTTAATGACTGGCACTCTGGAGCATGTGGTGGTCATAACTCTGGGTTTGACACAACAAAAAAGATATTGTGTGCTGGCTATTTCTGGTCGTCTCTATTCAAAGACTATATTCTCGTGATTAGAAAATGTCACAATTGCCATATTTTTGATCGAAAGATGCGTGCACCTCCGGCTCCTCTTCACCCAATCATTTTTGTCAGTCCTTTCGCTAAATGGGGCATCGATTTCGTCACATGTAACCCTCACTCGGCCGGGGGGCATGGGTATATTATTTTAGCCATAGATTACTTTATCAAATGGATCGAGGCGATGCCTACATTCGCGACTGAGGGAAAAACTGCAGCAATTTTCATATTCAATCATGTGATTGCTTGGTTCGATGTCCCTCAAGCTATTCTTACGGACCATGGGAGCCATTTTTGAAACATTATGATGACTAAACTTTCCGTTCAACATGGCCTACACCAAGATAATTCTAAACCATATTACCCTCAAGCTAATGGTCAAGTTGAGGCCGTCAACAAGGTTTTAACCAACATGATTAAACTGATTGTCGGAACTCATAAAACAAGTTGGAATATCATGATTTTTTTAGCATTATGGGCATACCGTACCTCTACAAAAACATCCATAGGGTTCACTCATTTTCATCTTGTTTATGGTTTGGAAGTTGTGTTACCCATTGAATGTGAATATCGTCACTCAAATTAGCCATTGAATTATTACCGACTACCTCTGAAGAAGAGAAACACTTCCTATACCTAGCACAACTATAGGAGACTCATCGTACTGTTGCATTAGCTGCCAAAGCTCATAAAAAATGTGTTAAATCTCAGTATGACCAAAGTGTTAACTCTCACATATATTCAGAAAGTGACCTAGTTCTAGTATATGATCAAGCTCATGACAAACTAGGTGCTAGTAAATTCGAACCAATGTGGCATGGTCCTTAAACACTATTACCGATGAAATAGGTAACCTGACCTTAAAACAGGAACTCTAGCCCAAAAAGACTCAAAAAACATGAAAAACACCCCAAAAACAAAAAAAGTGTATTCCAGAACGCACTTGGTTTTTTTTGAAGGTCAAATTTCAACATTTTATAAAATTATGCTAAAAACAAAATTGTTTCTTGAAAAAAGGATTGAAAAAACACCCTCAAAACAAAACCAGTTGATGCTGGAATAACAAAATAAAATAAAATTGTGTCATATTTTTGACATTTTTAAAAATAGAAATAACATTTTTTAATTTTTAAAATTCAAACATTAAAAAAAACCTAAAATTTAAGAAAAAAAATAAATTTAAAAAATAAAAACATTTTAAAGCTTAAAATTTAAAAATATATAGGAATAAAAAAATAAAAATAAAAACAAAATAAAAATTTTAATTCAAACATTAAAAAAAAAACCTAAAATTTAAGGAAAAAAAATAAAAAAATAAAAAAATAAAAATTTAAAGATTAAAATTTCAAAATATATGGAAATAAAAAAATAAAAATAAAAACAAAATAAAAATATTAAATTAAAAAAAAAAAAACAAGTTTAAAAAAGAAAAAAATTATAAAAAATAAAAAATAAATTTAAAAACGAAAAAGAAAATGTTTATTAAATTAAAATAAAAAATTAAATTTTAAAATAAAAAATTAAATTTAAAGAAATATATTAAATTTAATAAATTTAAAAATTAAAAAAAAAAATTTAAAAAAAAAAAAAAAAAACATTATTGAAATTAAAAGTAAAAAAATGAAAAATTAATTAAAAATAAAATACAATAAATTTTTTAAAAAATAGATTAAATTTAAATTATAAAAAAAAATAATATATATATATATATATATATATATATATATATATATATATATATATATATATATATATAAACTTAAATTAAAAATATATATATTAGATTTTATTAAATTTAAAAAAAAAATGTTAATATTAAAATAACAATTTAAATTATATATATATATATATATATATATATATATATATATATATATTAAATTTTAATAAATAAATGAATTGAAAAAAAAAAAAATTTGTTAAAATAAAAAGTTAGAAAACTTTAAAAATCAATTAAAATTGAAAAATTGAAAAAAATATATTAAATAAAAAATAAAACAAAAAACAAATTAATTTGAAAATATTAAGTTTAATTTAAAAAAAAAAAACTAATTTTAAATACATTGAAATAAAAAGTATATAAAAATTTTATGTAATTAAAAAAATAATAATAAAAAAATAAATTAAATTCAAATAAATTAAAAAAAAAATACGAAATTTACTAAATTTAAAAAAAATGAAAAAACTAAACATAAAATTTAATAATAATAATAATAAAATATGAAAAAATTAGAAATAATAATAATAATAATAATAATTAACAAAATTTAGAAAAAAATAAATAAAAATTAAAAAAAAAAAATTAAAACAAATTAAATTTCAAATATAAAATTAAATTTAAAAAATAAATAAATAAATTTTTTGAATTAAAAAAAATAATAAAAAAAAACAAATTTAATATATATATATATATATATATATATATATATATATATATATATATATATATAATTTGATCGTAGTGGTGCCACCAATCAGCCTCCCGCCTAAGTGGCGGCGGAGGCCGGCTGCTGGACGGGAGGCCGATTCCAAGAATCGCCCTTCCGCCGCGGGAGGCAGGCAATTCTCGGAATTAGCCTCCCGCCGCTGAAGGGCGATTCCCGGAATCGGCCTCCCACGGCGTGAGGGCGATTCCCGGAATCGTCCTCTCGCCCAGGTGGCGGCGGAGGCCAGCCGCTGGGCGGGCGGGGGGTTGCATGCAGTCTCCCTGCCCGCCCAACGGCCGACCTCCGCCACCACCTGGGTGGGAGGCCGATTGGCGACGCCACCACGATCAAAAAATTCTTTTTTATTTTTTATTTTTAATTTTTAATTTTATTTTTGATTTTTTAATTTTAATTTTAATTTTTAATTTTTTTTTAAATTCAAAAAATTTAAAATTATTATATTTTAATTCAATTTTTTTTTTAATTTTTTAGATTAATTAATTTTTAAATATTAAAATATATTTATTAAATTTAATTTTATTAAATTTTTTTTTAATGTTTTAGTTTATTTATTTTTTCATTTTTAAAATTTATAAATTGTTTCATTAAAAAAATAAACAGTAAATTTATGGATATTTGTTTTTTAATTATTTGCAGGTGGTTTTTTTCTTTTTCTTTTTGTTTTTTAATGATAGTTTTTTTTTTAATTTTAATTTTCTTTATATATATATATATATATATATATATATATATATATATATATATATATATAATCTAAATTTTAATTTTGTAATTTAAATTATTTTTAAATTTTCTATTTTAATTTTTTTTTTTTTTAATTATATGGTTTTTTTTAATAATTTGGAAAAAAATGTTTTTGATGTTTTTTTAAAAAAAATTTTGGTTAATTTTTGTTTTTTCTTCTTTAAATTATGTGTTTTTTTTTCAAATTTTGTCATTTCTTTTGATATAATTTTCCAATATTTTTGTTTTTATTTATTTATTTTTGTTTAATTTTTTTAAAATTTTACGAGTTAATTTTGTTTTTTTTACATTTTTATTGGTTTTTTTTATTGTTTTTATATATATATTTTTTATCTAAGTTTTGTGTTTTATTACCAACATGAAAATCACCACTCTAAAAAAAAAAATGGTTGATGTTGCATCAATACATTTCAAAATTAGCATGAAAATCACCGCTCTAAAAAAAAAAGTTGATGTTGCATCAATATGTTTCAAAATTAGCATGAAAATCACTAACATTTTAAAACAAATATTCATGCTTCATAAATAAAAATATTAGAGTGTCAAAAATGTGCTAAAAAAAAAAAAGGTGATTCTGGATCACACTTTTCAAAATCGGGTGTTTTTTATGCTACCAAAAAAAAGTAGGTAACAGTGCGGTTACCTATTTCATCGGTAACAATGTTCTTATATTGTTAAGCACGTGCTTGCAAAAGGAGCCTATGAGTTAATCGATTATGATGGCGCAACTTTAGATAAACCCAGAAATGGCCTTTATCTTAAGAGATATTATGCATGATTCTTCGTGTGAAGATCATATTTGTACATTAGTTACAGTTTAGAACAATAAGCCTTAGATTAGAAAAATGTGCCTTAGGATTAGTTATTTTTGCTTGAAAAATTTTCGCTACTTTCGCTGCTTATCTTGATTACTCTTGATAATGTAGATGTCGACATTTATTCAAACTTACATTGGTTTTGCTAACAACACCTGTCATAGTACACAGAACATCTCTTCCACGGCATGGGTCATCTATTCACCCACCGATGAGTTAGTCTCTATTCATGGGATATGCCTCGGTCAAACAACGAACAATATTGCAGAATATAGCATAGTCATTGAGCTATTATCTGATGCCTTCGCATTTGGTATTCGACGTTTGATTGTTAGGTTAGATTCGCAACTCATTGTATTACATTTAAATGGTGTTTACGCTACCATAAATTCAGCTTTGTTAAGAATGTTTTTGAGGGTTTGTCTCTTGGAAGACAGATTGATTACATTGAATATCAACACATTTCAAGAAATTTAAACACATTGGCTGATGCATTAGCTAATCAAGTTTTAAATGGACATCTACAAAATTAAAAGAAAAACAAAACAATATTTAATCCATATTGAACAAGATACTCAGAGATCAGAAGTAATAATATCACTAGGTTAAAAATAGTTGTGTGTCAAAAATATTACATCGTTTGTGATCATAGGTTTCAAACACCTTATGATCTAAAGACACTGATACAAAAAACAAAATGTCAATCTAGATCGACCGTCAGTTATCCATGGTGATGATCATGATAGAAAAATATGGCACATGCCACCCTACACAGATATCTCCTGAATGGGCCTAGAACACCAGTCACATGTCTCTGGAGCCTAAGAGGCATATCATCTGTCCTTGTCTATGGGACATCAATAGTCAACCTCTCTATGTTGTGCTCCATCTCTGTAAGGATATCTTCCGCATCGGTCTATGGTGGGCCTGCTATAGGCTGCACATCTCGCCTATCAAAGCGACGAAGCGCTACTGGTCATGATGGGCCGACATCTGCATTTAAATTTTTATCATTATTGGATGATAGAAAACCAAATAAAAATTATATAACATAAAAACTAAAAAATTATTTGCTTTACTTGATGCTTCCCACTATGCCCCTGGTGGAAGTGATGTGTCAAGGTCACCTCTGAAATCCACCCCTACGTAAGGAAAATCTTCAATCATGAATATCTGGTTCCTAAGCCATATAAAGAACTGGGGATTATATCGAACCGCTGCACCACCATCGCCACCATGATGAGCCATCAATGCTACCCATCGCAACATACGTGGTTCCCTCAGTCCTGTGAGATCCACTGGAGACTGCTGAGGTGTGAGGAGTGGGCTCTTATCCAAAGAGAAAGACACAAGAATGGATCCATAGCCAAAGTTTTTCAACTTCCCATTCTTAGCTCTTGTAAGTTGGCCCTTCATGTTAACCAACACTCCATCGCACCAGTTGAAAATTGTTTCCCCAGAACATTGAACTGCAGTATGCGTTTGTACTTTGCTAGCCACATGCGAAGCTGCACTCCCACACAACCTGGTAATTGTGAATATAATGATATTTAGGTCTCGTCGCACAATAGTTTTGATATCAATGCGACCATCCTTCAACTTTGAATTTTGGCTACAATATTGAGCCATATAAGATGCAGTGGGTAGACCACCTGGTCTTGTCCCAAATAAGGAAATGTCTCTCCCTTTGTGGGGTAATCTAGTGAGGAAATATATATCCTTTGGCTCAATCACAAGCCTATGGTCTCCAATGATGAAACATTGATCTCGAACATCCCAAGAATTAACTAGCCATGTCATTAGCTCAACCTGTGCTTTCGTACCTTGAATCACCCATAATTTATACAAGAAACAATTTTTCAAGGTGCTAATTGTTGTCGGATCATCCATGGTTGTGTTATCATGAAGTTCATGCTCTCTTTCTCGCCATTCCAACATGATTGATAACCTACAAACCATAAATTAAGATCATTAGAAATCAGTTGGGAGAAATTGAGCCATTTTTTATGGATAGAAACATGTTTTTCAAAACCCCACGGTGCTTGCGCAGGTTTTATGTGTACACAGTGCATTTTTGTGCATGAGCTACACATAAAAACCGTGGCGGTCCGATGATTTTTTCTATTAAAAAATCATCGAGGTGCACAGGTTTCGGTACGAAAACCTGCACACCCCCGAGGGCGCATTTCAAACCTCGTTTCCCCCTAAAAAATGCCCTAAAAGCTTAAAATAAAAAACTAAATGGATGAAAAGCAAGATAACGATGATGTGGAATACCTGGTGCTGGCAATCTCGAAATGGTTGGTCGGTTCTCTTGATATCTACTCCGGAAATTTTAGGGAAAAAACTCTTTTTGCTCTACTCTAAAAACTAAAAGGTGAAAATGATTTGTTTCAACTTCTTTTTGTAGTTTTAAATGAATAAAATAATATTATTTTATTTATTTTCACTTTACAGTCAAAATCAAAATGTTTTTCATGTTTTGAGAGCAGATATTTGTAGTTTTTTGAGTTTTTGTGCAGGAAACGGGTTATTTTTGGAAAGAATCATTTTGACACTAAGTAGAATTTAACACTTTTTTCAGGCTCTATAAAAATATGAAAAAGAAAAACCCTAGAGTCCTCTTTTAAGCCCTTTTCAGACTCTTTAAACATGAAAATATCGTCGAGTACTTGACTATTCGAACTCGTTAAAGTGAATGAACAACCGTCTATTCAGTATAAGTTTACCCTTTTTCCGGACTGAATTAGAATATTTACGAAAAAGGTATACGTTAACTAAGCATGGTCAATAGAGTTCTCTCCTACATTATTTTATCCTTTTTCGGGTTTGAGAGACTAAATTTACGAAAAAGAACACTATGGATTTTACTTATGTCTTTCTTCCGACTCCCTAAAACTGAAAAATGCCAAGTTAATCATATGTTGGACTCGTTAAAATTAAACAATACAGGACCTGTCGATCACAACAAGACCGAACCACTCTTTCTTAGGGTTCGTTTTAAAAATACTAAGATGGACTCATACGAGGGATGAGATTACACGACAAGAAAATGTTATCCTCCTCAAGCTTGAAAAAAATAAAGAGGTACTTGCCAGTAATGGTGGGGGGAGCAGTGAGAAAAATAATCCATTCATTTTCCTTGTTTTAGAAAGAAGCATGTTGCTCTTGAACACGACACTTTTTCACACTTGTACCTGGGTTGGGTAATCCTTTGTCTTAGAGTTAATCAAACCACATTGAAAGTCTTCAGTTGGTTTCTGGGTATTATCTTTGAGTCAAATGCTGTTAAATCATTTACAGTGTCATTATGTGTTCAAGAGAAAGTTCAATTTACCATTCATTGCAAACATTTATCTCCATTTGCGTTGACCATCCCTGAGTCAGTCCTTGCAAAGAATTTCTTCAAAACTTGATCCAATGGTTTAGTGTCATAGGTTTTCTTGCGACGGACCACTTTCTATCGACGCCAACTCATTATATATAAATTTGATTTAGAATCCTATCAGTACCTTGGAATCTGCATGCCCTAATGGCAGGTTTCTCGCCTTCGACAAAAGGTTCTCATCATTGACCTTCTATCGAATGATTCTATGAGTGTTTGACTGCAAATGATTCATTCACACTTCATTGATTGTGTCGAAGTACTTTGAAAGCCATTGTCATTATTAATGGTTTCTCTCACACTTGTTAATGGTTCTCATCATTGATCAGTAATCAAGTCACTTTCTACCATGTTTGATTTCGACACAATCAATCACATGGATAGATTCGTACTAGTTCGAGAAGCAGAAATCAAGACCCTGGATCTATTTTCCACCATCCAGGCTGCGAGGAGTTATGTATTCATGATACAGTAGACTTCTTACGACATATGGTTGCATCCATACTGTGTCTACTATTGATGTAATGCTAAAATCATATCTGTACCAGAACATTTAGTTAGTTTTGCTCTAAGTATGGGAATGCCTACCTCAGTGATGATATATATTTGCATTGAATGTTTTTACAGGTTTTCGACTGGTGCTTCCAATCCAATCCCTGGAATGATAAAGAACTTCACTCTTTAGAAAAACTTTCTCAGACTTCACACTTTAGGGGGCAATCTACTACACATCATTTTGTCACCATGAAATTTTATTGTCAGTATGGGTCTATCACCATCCATATCATGTTCCGTTAGAGACAAAAAAAACACTCATGTTCCTTAACCAAGTCTTGGAAATTGGATAAAAACTCTTTAAAACTTTTAAAATATTACCTGCACACTTTTTATATCATTTTCCTGTGCATGTGATGATGCTTCTTCTATTATCCACGGTGATCGCCACTCTTTTCACCACTAAAACCCGTGCACCCCCGTAAAAAGGAAGTAAATATAAAAAGTAACTTCTAGAAGCCTAGTTGGTCGAATACTCTCCCAACTGGAAGCCTCTAGATTCATGCCAGTTCGACCTTTATTCCTCTATTCATGGAGCTTATCCCTTGGCCAAAGGAACCCAAATCCCTTCATGGGAGGAACTCATCCCTCTCTTAATGGATCTAAAACTACCTCAATCTCTTAATAAATTGAGCTGAAGTTTCAGGTTGAAGGGTAGATACTAATTTGTATAGATTCTAAGCTGAAGAGAGTTCATAGAGTTCATAGTTTCTGAACTAGTAAGTTGTTATTGGCACATTGAAGATTAGACCTTTGGGCATATGAATTAATGTTGGTCATTCTAGAGAGGAAGGCTTATCAAACTGAAGGAAACGATTGTGCAGACACACGGGAGAAATATGTACAACATCAAGGCACCTGTTGTCAGATTGCTCTTTTAATTAATACATATGGATCTCTTTTTCTCATTGTCTTGTTTCTGAATTCATGAAAATGATGTCAATACTTAGACTCCTTGATCACTAAGTTGGATTAGTATTTATGATTATTATATACTATAGGTACTTTGATCTTTTGCATTGTTTGTGATTGCAGATTCTTCTCAGCTTTGAATAATTGCTTTGGAGTGAAAGGAAAAAGATTACATCGAACGTCTCGGTTGAAAGGTAGGATCATAACCTCCTTATTTCAAGGTTGTAATAATATAAATGCAAATAATCTAGAGAAAGAGATATTTAATGGATCTTTGTTTCTAGTTACTTGTTGGAGTACTAGGGAGATCTCTCTTTTCTGCAAGAGGGATTAGTCCACAAAACAATTGTACCCTTTGTCTCCTAAATATATACCAACAATACCTAGTCTTAAGATCATCATCTCTTGTATTCTAAATCAGATTCATTATAAAAGGAGTTTTCCTCACATTTTTATATCAAGAGCATACCACTTGGGGTTTTTCTCCTTGAGAAAGACATCATGCCATTTTCACTATAACATTTTTTGTAGGAAGTTTTAGACAATGAAATATGGAGGAAAATGAGGAAAAATATCAAAGTACATGTGGTCAAAATTTCAAGTTTTGGTTCACTATAAGTTTGGAGATATAATTTGTGGAAGTTAAGGTTTTTTACTAGTTATTATCTAGTGAATTTAAGAGTTATTTCAAGGTTAGTAAGCACATTTTTAATTTTCTTTAAAGACATGTTCTAAAATATTTAAATAACACAATAATATTTTGTTTGGCAAGTAAAATTTTGGTTGGGGAAGAATACGCGTAGGAACTACACATGGTTTCACTTGGTTGTAAACCCCTATAACCCTTGTCGGTACCCCTTTGAGTAGTACTACATTAGACATTACCTGTATGTACAATATCACTTCCACATACCTTTAGTTATATAGGAAGTTCCCTAGGTATGCCTGAAAGTAGCTTTAGTTAATTTAATCATCCATCTTCTTACTATAGTACACTGAGGACGACACTCAGAGAGACCACTCTCTAGTATATGGGTAGTCAAGTAGTACGGTGAAGGGTGTGGTTGAGATTCCTTAGTTAGTACCCTAATATATTAGGGTGAGTACTATTGTTGGATCCCACACGTATATCAAAGAGTTGCAATATCTAAAACTCTCTTGTCCTTAGGACCCAGTTATTATTTCTCACATGGCTCCAAAGAAAGATTTAAATATTAATTCACCAGTTAAACCTCCAAAAAGTTCATCCATGACTTTTGAAGAAATAAAAATGTACAGTGTTGGGTATCCAAGTTGGAGAATCAATTTAAGGAAATATGTGATACTATGAAGGCTTAATTGTCATAGATGGAAAAATTAGTTAACAAGGATATGGAACAAAGGATGGAACAATTGGATTGTAATATCATACAAGTCCTGATGAGAGGCTCCCTAAAATTAATAATGTGACCAAAGTGACTCGTGAAAATAAAAGTAGTATCCATGTTGCACAAATTTCCAATAATAAGAATTTTCCAAGGGGATTTATCTCCAATAATGGAGTTACTTATGCATGGTGTCCAAAATGAGTGAACCTTCACGAGGTTGAATTTAAAACGTTTGATGGAACATAGGTCTTTGCCTAAGTGAACCAAACATAGAAATATTTTGAATCGTGTAATATTATGGACGATAAGCAAATAATTCACATAGAAACATTGAAATTTGAGTCAATGGTATCAATGAGTAGTTAAAAAGAAGCCCCATTCTTATAATTATACTTGGATATTATATACGAGAGACATAAAAGCACAATATGGGAAAGTTTGGGAATAAGACTACTACAATCAATTGACAAGAACCAAGCAATCAGATGATATTGAACATTATAACTCAAAATTTCAGCTATTAACCACATGGGTGGATAACATAAGTGATGAAATTTGTTGGAAGCTTACATGGGTGGGTTAAAATAAGACGTTAAACATGAATTTTTTTAAAACATCGTGAAAATATTATGGGTGCTATGCAATTTTCTTGTCATTTTCAAGCCAAGAATAAGGCTACACATAAGTTTATCATTGGATCATATGCAAGAAGTAGCAATTATTTTGGATTTCATAAAACAACCTTACCTCAACATACTCAATATCACATAAGAAAATGGAGGAAAGAAGAGAAAAAGGAAAATTCTTTATTTGTAAGAATAAATTATCAAAAGGGCATGAATTTCAAGAAATAAAATTGCTCACCTTGGAAAATAATGATAAAAATGAAATTGAGGCATCTATACAAATAAATGTGGAATAAATTGTCAATTTAAAAGATAAGGAATTAAAGGTCAAAATTGTGCACAATATTGATTCAGACAAGTGTGAAATATGTTTTCATGGATTGGAAGGTTTATCAGCACCTCAAACCTTGAATATTGTAGGTTGCATTAAGAAAGAAAAGGTCACAATGCTCATTTACTTAGGTGGTATTGATAAAAGGTTAGTATAGTGCATCAATTGTTTTGTATATTCAGTGACAAATTTTCAAGTCTTGGTTGCTAATAGAGGGACTATGGTCGTGTGATAAAATGACATAACATTAAACTAAGTATGGGTGAATAAAATTTGGAACTTCCAATGTATGTCATTCCCATTGGATGTGTAGATGTTGCTCTAGGGATTCAATGGTTAAGAACATTGGGTACAATTTCTACAAACTATAAAATATTATTTATGAGATTTGAATTGAAATGATTTCAATATGAACTCAAAGGGTTAGATTCTTGACCTTCTCAATTCATCAATTCTCATAGAACGAAAAAGCTACCAAAAATGGTAACAAGAAAGTTATGGTTAAACTTTATTCTATGGAAGCTAAGCAACAAGATGAAAATATTCTAGATTAATTAAAATGCTCCTTGGAAAAACGTTGTAGAGTCCTCCAATAAATTCCCAAATTTCTACCTCCATTTAAAGATCATGAGCATCAAATTGAACGAATGTTTGGAAGTACTCAAAATAAAAGGCCCTATAGATATCATTATCAACAAAAGGGGGATATTGAGAAAATGATATAGCACATGTTAGATTAAATTATTATTCAACTGATTTAGGTGGATATCAATGGCCATCCACCTATTCCACCTGGCTCATAACACAATTTCCTATTTTGGCAGTTTTCAAGACTTGAACTTTTGGAGCCATTTTGAGGCCCCAAACAATGATTTTTGGGGAAACGAGCTATGATAGTCATAAATTGTTGTCAACATTTGGAAATTTTACTCCTTGTATAGGCCTTTCCAACAAGCTATCATGCATGCCAAACAAATATCATATGTCACAGTTACGACCCTAAGAATTTGACATTCCAACTTACCCCACTAGGACCCATAAGCATTTGGAACCTCATCTCCTAGGGTTATATTTTTGGATGTTTGTGGTTTTCTTACTGATTCTTCATGGTAAAATAGCCTCAGAGCCTCATTGTAATATAGTTTAGGAGGGCATGTAGCCATCACATCTCTTCTCAAAGATAAGTGTTGAACCTCATAATTACCCTCTCTTTGACATTTTTTCTCACCGCTTTCCTTCACTTTCTCATAAGATCACAGACCCAAATCAATGATAAATGCTAGGTTTTGTCTTAAGGATGCATTAAAATGATTTTCATATTATATTTTCATGTTCTTTCTATTTGGATAGATTTTTGCAATTTAGCTACAAAATGTAGACTGTTCCGCAGCTAAATGTGGATTCTGTAGCTACTCTCATGGTCTGGTAGGTTCTAGGTGTCAAATGAAGAATTGGGCCACATGGGCATTTCTAGAATCATCTCTACATGGATTCAATCATATTCAGTCAATCCAGATCGACAGAAAAGCAGACCTAAGATCATGGTCAAAGGTTTGGTCCAAGTACGTTATCCGAAAGCAGCAGGACTCTTGATTTGCTCTATCGTAGCAAATTAAGAGCCTAACAGTCCTATTGCAAGTCTAATTTGAGTTAGCTACTTGTAGTAAGTTTATCTCACAAACAGTTCTGTTATTTTCCTTTAACTATCGGTTATAAAAGGCCAAGAAGACAATTTAGAAATTAAGTGTAAGTTTAAGCTTTTTGCTGATACTCTGTATTCAGACTTCATTTTATCATAATACAAAGTTTGTGTTTCCAATGACTGTTTAAGTGCATCTTTAACCAGTTAGCAGTTTAGCGAAATCAGTTGCAGAGGGCCCCTGCACTGGAGGAGATTTTTCATTTGTTGTTTTTAGTTTAATTTCCATTTTTTTTAAGCAAATATGTTTTCTAAATAGGTTAATGTTCATTCCAGTTTTTTATCAATAGCATAACATTAAATCACAATTGTGCAACCTTGTTCTTCTAAGATATTTCATGAATATAGATAACTTTGTTTTCAAATCGAATTAAGATTGAAGTAATAATATTACACAGTTTCTTAGTTTCGTTACTGTTTTTTCATTTATCTCCTTATAATAGAATTGTCAATTAACTGTGTCAATGGATGTTTTCAAAGGCTATTTCAATATGATGATCCTAAACTAAATAGTTAAATGTCTAATTCATACAGTGGTTGAATTTACTCTGCACATTGTCATTTGCTTTCCAGGAACTTAGAGACTAAGGCATAATTGACTTCTCACATAGCATCTCAAGAGGGTAATACTTCACATTGAATGTTGCAGAAAGTCAAATATACATTAATTGTTTATAGTTAGTTTTACATGCTTTCATATCCTCACTTAATTGCATCACTGATATTCCTAAAATTCATTCTAAAAGAGATTGATTTAATCATGTTTCAAGATTGAATGGTTGAATTTTAATGAGTGCAATTATTGAGTTACCTTTTGCATACTTTACTTAGTTTTCTAGTTCATTAGGTATAATTGGTTACTTAACACTATCTCAAGAAGATCACACTTCATAATTGAATATTGGAAGTAACTAAATATACATTAGATGTTCTCATTGCATTCTTTACTTACCGTTCTAAGACATTAGAAGTTAAAGTACAAA